>CM026220.1:969247-1242963 GCA_014839995.1 Xenentodon cancila
GAGCCTCTGAAAAGTAAACATGGGCAGAGGTTCAGCAGTGCACCACCAGTGTTCACAGGCTCATTAAAAAATCTCCGTGAGCCTCGGTTGAAGCCAGAAATCGGTGCTTGATGCTTAAGCTCAGCGGGCCCTCAGGTGCACTAAAAACCGACAAGATTCTGGGATGGAAATCCCTGCATGGCCTCGGGAACTCTTCCACAAATGCGTTAACAACACAGCTCGCTGTGTCATCCACAAGTTAAAGGTCAAAGCTCCGTCATGATGAACATGATCCCGAAATGCTGCCTTGTTGCTCATTTAAACTGAAATGAAGCGTCCTGGTGTCCCTGAATACAGATCTTAAATCAACCAATAGTGAGAATAAAAAGCCAGAAACATGTTTTCTGAACATCAGTGAGCTGTTCACAGAGCAACTTTCCACCACCGAGCTTCACTTTGTGCTGTTAATTTCACACCATCCATCACACAGCGGGGAACTTTGCCGAGAACTCGGTGCGACTTGTCATCTCGCACGCAGCCTCGCCTGTGAAGAGAGTGGGCTGTGCAAATAACAGCTCCACGCCGCTTTTAAAGCTCAGATCTAGAGAGTAAGTCAAGCAGCTACTCCTTGTCTGTATTTAACATTAAACGTGTGGACTTTAATGGTCTTCGGGTCCTTTTCCGACTGAGTGGGCGAGGTGAAAGCTTACCAAAGGCTAAGTTGATAATTAGGTTGATGAACATCTTTGGGAGAGTGAGGATGATGGCAGTTAAGACTGCATTACTCATCTACCGCTCCAACGCTCACGTCCTAATGGGCTTTTCTTTTTCTTTTTTCAAGTCCGTGCCCATCTCTACGGTAACAGATGGCTCTGACAGCGGGGGACTAATGTTAATATTCAGCGATTGTGATGGTTGTCGAGCACTCCGGCGGGATGGCGGTCTGCTGGCTTTCCCAGGTCCGAGGGAGTCGGAGCAGTTGTTGCTTCATCACAACTAATCATCAGGAGTCTGGGCTGTCTGTTGGTTTGATGACACTAACTCATTAGATTTTTTTAATCGACCAGGAAGGGGAGCACGAGTCAAACTTAGACTGCCACGACTGGAAGGGGGTTGGTCTGAGGGGTCAAAGGGCGAAGCTGAGCGGCACGCCACTAGTGTTAACCGTGCGCTCGCACATACGCGTGAAGGGGTCTTGAGCTTTGCCGTCTGTTCACGTTACAGTGACGTCAGGCGTGGCCAAACGGAATTATGGGTCTGGTGCATCACACAGTTGGGGGGGACCAGGGGCCGGGAACCGGGAGCTGAGGGCCGGGAACCGGGAACTGAGGGCCGGGAGCAGGGAACTGAGGGCCGGGAGCAGGGAGCTGAGGGCCGGGAGCAGGGAGCTGAGGACCGGGAACCAGGAACTGAGGGCTGGGAGCAGGGAGCTGAGGGCCGGGAACCGGGAACTGAGGGCAGGGAGCAGGAAGATGAGGGCCGGGAACCGGGAACTGAGGTCCGGGAACAGAGGGCCGGGAGCAGGGAGCTGAGGGACGGGAACCGGGAACTGAGGGCCAGGAACTGGGAACTGAGGGCCGGGAGCAGGGAACTGAAGCCAGGAACCGGGAACTGAGGGCTGGGAGCAGGGAGCTGAGGGCCGGGAGCTGAGGGCCGGGAGCAGGGAACTGAGGGCCGGGAGCAGGGAACTGAGGGCCGGGAGTAGGGAACTGAGGGCCGGGAACTGAGGGCCGGGAGCAGGGAACTGAGGGCCGGGAGTAGGGAACTGAGGGCCGGGAACTGAGGGCTGGGAGCAGCAAACTGAGGGCCGGGCACTGAGGGCCGGGAGCAGGGAACTGAGGGCCGGGAACTGAAGGCCGGGAACTGAGGGCCGGGAACTGAGGGCCGGGAACTGAGGGCCGGGAACTGAGGGCCGGGAGCAGGGAACCGGGAACTGAGGGCCGGGAGCAGGGAACTGAGGGCCGGGAGCAGGGAAATGAGGGCCGGGAGTAGGGAACTGAGGGCCGGGAACTGAGGGCTGGGAGCAGGGAACTGAGGGCTGGGAGCAGGGAACTGAGGGCTGGGAGCAGGGAACTGAGGGCCGGGAGCTGAGGGCCGGGAGCTGAGGGCCGGGAGCTGAGGGCCGGGAACAGAGGGCCGGGAGCAGGGAACTGAGGGCTGGGCACTGAGGGCCGGGAGCAGGGAACTGAGGGCCGAGAATTGAGGGCTGGGAGCAGCAAACTGAGGGCCGGGCACTGAGGGCCGGGCACTGAGGGCCGGGCACTGAGGGCCGGGCACTGAGGGCCGGGCACTGAGGGCCGGGCACTGAGGGCCGGGAACTGAAGGCCGGGAACTGAGGGCCGGGCACTGAGGGCCGGGAACTGAGGGCCGGGAACTGAAGGCCGGGAACTGAGGGCCGGGAACTGAGGGCCGGGCACTGAGGGCCGGGCACTGAGGGCCGGGCACTGAGGGCCGGGCACTGAGGGCCGGGAACTGAGGGCCGGGAACTGAGGGCCGGGAACTGAAGGCCGGGAACTGAGGGCCGGGAACTGAGGGCCGGGAGCAGGGAACTGAGGGCCGGGAACTGAGGGCCGGGAACTGAGGGCCGGGAACTGAGGGCCGGGAGCAGGGAACCGGGAACTGAGGGCCGGGAGCAGGGAAATGAGGGCCGGGAGCAGGGAACTGAGGGCCGGGAGCAGGGAACTGAGGGCTGGGAGCCAGCTAGATGATCTAAATTTTGATGCTGACTAATGTTACCGTTCATTTATTCTGTTTCAGTAGCCATATGTGAAAAATCTCTCTGACTTGTACTTGAGACTTGAGTCCGTGTTTCGAGGCGACCAAGCCCATCACATATCGACCTACATGCCCCTAATTATGTCCATCCCCTGGTGGTCAGTAGAGGACCTGCAAAGTATTTTACTTCTGCGTTTGTTTAGCCGCTCGTTTCCGTGGATACGTCACCCAGATCCCGATAACCAGCCTTCCGGCCTTCCGGCTGACTGGTCTCAGAGGGTTTGTCCAGTTATTTTGACAGGTCCTGCTTAAGGTTTCTTTCCTCTTAAAGGGGAGTTTTTACCTGCTGTTGTTTATGTAATAATTGCTCGGGGTCATGTTCTGGTCTCTGGAAAGATCCTGGAGACAACTTGTGTTGTAATAGACGCTATATAAATAAAATTGAAATTAAAATTGAAATTGAAATTATTTTATTCAGTTTATGCGCTATGTTCCCTCCAGATTGTTTAAGTTGGTGTCCATGCACGTTCTCCAGGACACGAGTAGATATTATTTTTTCATTTATAATAGTTTATTTCACTTCCATGAGGCTGTTGTCTCCTACAAAATGTGTCAACTCTTGGTTGGAATCTGCAGCGTTTAGACCGCAGAGCTGCAATGAGACTGAAAATAAATGAATCAGAAACAAGTCAACGTCCAGATACTGCTCATGAAAGGAAGCGGCTTTGAGCTCCGGGTCTGGCTGCTGCAGTGAGCAGCTTCACATGTTTAGAAACATGCGCGAGCGCAATAAAAGAGGATGCAAACGGATCATCAGACGACTGAAGCGCTCCAAATGAACAGAATCTGATCTTTCAGTGTCTTTTCTTTGTGAAGCGAAGGCTTGTTGCTTCTACAACTGACTCACTGCGGATTCCAGCGTACGAACACTCCCACTCAGCTGACCCTGAGCAAATGGGATTTAACTGAGATGTATATAATAAAAATGTCCCAGAATAACAAGTTACTTAGCAACAACCAGCACAATCACAGCAGCAACTGAAAATTATAAGGCAAAGAGGGTGAGATAATGACAAGATAAAACACTCTTCACGTTTTCTTAATGTGTCGTTAACGCAGACTCCGTTTGCATCAGCTGTGGGTCGCAGAGTCGTTGAAATAAAACCAAAATATGCAGCTTTGTAGATGTAACGCAGAAACGATAAAGCGCCTCAACCATTTGTGGTTTGTTTGTACGAATGCAATCATGGGTACGGCCTAATTTTTCACATAAAATCAAATATCAGACATGAATCATTTCAGATTTACATTCGATGAACTTGAGTTATCTCATTTTCCACAATAAGCTCAGATAATTGTTGATTCAAAACCTCTGAACGTGAAAAGACACTGAATGAAGATAAACTGCCAATGAAATCCTTTTATGCAGGAAAAAAATAATAAATCCATCTTGGTTCAACTTCTAAATCAGGAGTATTTTCTCTTCTCATCTGTTAAAGTACAAAATAAAATGAGACAAGAGCCTCGTGAGGCTGGATTTCCCCCCAAATTGATGTTTTAATCAATATTAGAAAAACAGCCGGAGGAGAGAATTTTTTTAAATGCCAATTTTGTTCGGTTAAAAAAAAGAACTGAATATTGATTGATGTAAAACACTTTAAAATTAACAGCCAACATACAAACTCAGTAAAACCAGAAGAAAACATGGAAAAAAATCATTCTTATGCATCTAATTTAAAATATGCATCTGTGGGGCTTCTTCTGACATCCAGCACAGCTGGAAAAGTCACGTTTGTTTGTGCCCAGAAATCAGTTCTGTCTTTTCCAAACGGACCCGGATTCGTCTCAGAGTGTGTAAGAAGAACCGGACAAACTCCCTGTGACATCATCCACAGGTTTTCTGAAGAGGGTCACGTGGTCACGTGGTCTGTTTCACTAGTGGCAAAGACCTACATCTTCACAGGCTCCCTTTAAAGGGCTGCAAAATGAAGTTTCCTGGTCATTGTCTTCACCTCGGCATCATTTTGAGTGGCTTCAGACGACATGTATAAAGACGGAACCGGATGGAGGATGGAGGATAGAGGATGGAGGATAGACGATGGAGGATAGAGGATGGAGGATAGAGGATGGAGGATGGAGGATGGAGGATAGAGGATAGAGGATGGAGGATGGAGGATGGAGGATGGAGGATAGAGGATGGAGGATAGAGGATGGAGGATAGAGGATAGAGGATGGAGGATGGAGGATAGAGGATGGAGGATGGAGGATGGAGGATAGAGGATGGAGGATGGAGGATGGACGATGGAGGATAGATGATGGAGGATGGAGGATGGAGGATGGAGGATAGAGGATGGAGGATGGAGGATGGAGGATGGAGGATAGACGATGGAGGATGGAGGATAGAGGATGGAGGATGGAGGATAGAATATGGAGGATGGAGGATGGAGGATAGAGGATGGAGGATGGAGGATGGAGGATAGACGATGGAGGATGGAGGATAGACGATGGAGGATGGAGGATGGAGGATAGACGATGGAGGATGGAGGATAGAGGATGGAGGATAGAGGATAGAGGATGGAGGATAGAGGATGGAGGATGGAGGATGGAGGATGGAGGATAGACGATGGAGGATGGAGGATAGAGGATGGAGGATGGAGGATGGAGGATGGAGGATGGAGGATAGAGGATAGAGGATGGAGGATGGAGGATAGACGATGGAGGATGGAGGATAGAGGATGGAGGATGGAGGATGGAGGATAGACGATGGAGGATGGAGGATAGAGGATGGAGGATGGAGGATAGAAGATGGAGGATGGAGGATAGAGGATGGAGGATGGAGGATGGAGGATAGACGATGGAGGATGGAGGATGGAGGATAGACGATGGAGGATGGAGGATAGACGATGGAGGATGGAGGATAGAGGATGGAGGATAGAGGATGGAGGATAGAGGATGGAGGATGGAGGATAGAGGATGGAGGATGGAGGATAGACGATGGAGGATGGAGGATAGAGGATGGAGGATGGAGGATAGACGATGGAGGATGGAGGATAGACGATGGAGGATGGAGGATGGAGGATGGAGGATGTAGGATAGACGATGGAGGATGGAGGATGGAGGATAGAGGATGGAGGATAGACGATGGAGGATGGAGGATAGAGGATGGAGGATGGAGGATAGACGATGGAGAATGGAGGATAGACGATGGAGGATGGAGGATGGAGGATGGAGGATAGACGATGGAGGATGGAGGATAGAGGATGGAGGATAGACGATGGAGGATGGAGGATAGAGGATGGAGGATGGAGGATAGATGATGGAGGATAGAGGATGGAGGATGGAGGATGGAGGATGGAGGATAGACGATGGAGGATGGAGGATAGACGATGGAGGATGGAGGATAGACGATGGAGGATGGAGGATGGAGGATGGAGGATAGACGATGGAGGATGGAGGATGGAGGATGGAGGATAGACGATGGAGGATGGAGGATGGAGGCGGAGGCTTCAAATTCACTCACAATTACAGTCACTGGGATTTTCCTCTTTTCAAGTCACCGTATAATTAATACAAAGCCATGCTTTATCTTTCAAAGTCAACATTTTATCACTTCCCCTCAAAAGTGGAGGTCACAAGAATAAAAAGTGTTGTGAAATCTTTAAAATAAATAAATAAATAAAATAAATCCCCTGCAGGATCAATAACGTATCTATCAAGTATTAAAAGTGCTGACAGAGTAATTAAGGATCGCCACAAACTGTCAACTAAATTGATGAAGCTCTCACTTTACTTGTCACCAAAAAGCCGTGTTGTGCCAAGTGAAATTAAAGTGCCAAGTGGTGCCATTTTTCACCATCTGAAGCCTTAAATAAATAAATAAGCCAGTGCAGAACTTTTTAATATCGTGACCATGAACTCCAGCAGCGTGTTTGAGTCGTGTTGGATGAACAGACGAGGACGGACGTGAGGGAACGAAGCCGCGCATCATCAGCTCCATTACGCCGGGTTATTTTCAGATGGTAGATGAGAGACCTTGACACCACAAAGGCCAGAAACGAGAGCCATTTTAAACCAAAACCAGTCCACAGATGGAGGTACTTTAGCAGGTTAACCCTCAGGAGGCTCTTTGAGCACCCTGGCCGGACCGGAGAGCTGTTTATGTCCTCTCTAGGACAAGCCGTAGAGGAAGGTAAACCGCTTCACTGTGTCCTACAAGCTTTGGTGTATCACAGGGTCAGAAGAGGACCATCTCAGAGTCCAGTTCACCTGAGGAGGAGCAGTGAGGCGCGACGCCCGGGACCGATCCGTGACGCGTCTCCTGTCAAAGAAAAACTACGGTTTCTGACTATTGTAAATCCATGACAGCTGATCAGTGAAGCTCTCAAACTCTGTCAAGAACCTTTCTTGAAGGAGGTTCTTGAAGGAGGTTCATGACGGAGGTTCTTGATGGAGGTTCTTGAAGGAGGTTCATGACGCAGTTCATGACGGAGGTTCTTGAAGGAGGTTCATGACGAAGTTCATGACTGAGGTTGTTGAAGGAGGTTCATGACGCAGTTCATGACGGAGGTTCTTGAAGGAGGTTCATGATGCAGTTCATGACGGAGGTTCTTGACGGAGGTTCTTGATGGAGGTTCTTGAAGGAGGTTCATGACAGAGGTTCATGACGGAGGTTCTTAACAGAGGTTCTTGACGGAGGTTCATGACGCAGTTCATGACGGAGGTTCTTGAAGGAGGTTCATGATGCAGTTCATGACGGAGGTTCTTGGATAAGGTTCTTGAAGGAGGTTCATGACGCAGTTCATGACGGAGGTTCTTGGATGAGGTTCTTGTATGAGGTTCATGAAGGAGGTTCTTGACAGAGGTTCTTGACAAAGGTTGTTGAAGGAGGTTCATGACGGAGGTTCTTGAAGGAGGTTCATGACGGAGTTCACGAAGGAGGTTCTTGAAGGAGGTTCATGACGCAGTTCATGAAGGAGGTTCTTGTATGAGGTTCATAAAGGAGGTTCTTGACGGAGCTTCTTGACGGAGGTTCTTGACAGAGGTTCATGAAGAAGAATCAAGAACCTCCTTCATTAACCTCCATCATGAACCTCCGTCAAGAACCTCTGTCATGTTACTGGGCTAAAACCTGGTTGTGCCGGAGAACCCCATAATTTTAACCCTGTAGTGCCGGATGTATTATATTTGATGAATTTCTGAGATTAAAAAGTACAATAAATTACCCAATGTATTTATAATGATACAAAAATTATTTAGAAACTGTTATAGACAAAGTTAGGGGTGTTTGTAATTTTAAAATATAATAAACAAAAAATGATAAAATGTTGATTTTCTGTCAATTATTTTATATTTGGGACATTAAAGGGTTAAAAATGAACATGTGATCTCGCTGCAGCTCTTCTTGGCCCTAATTGGTTGTTAGAAATATTTCTGAAACTGCAGACCGGCTGCGTTTGATTTTAGCGTTTGACTGTTTTTATCAACAGAGATGCATTTTGTACGTTCATGTGTTTGTTTTTCTCATCAGTAGCTGGTTCTCTAACCATCCAGCGGGTTCCTGCAGCGGATCCGTTTGGACCTGACAGCTGGACTTTGGGACTTCAACTTCACCTCTGGGATCTGACATGTCACGAGCTCCAACAAAGAAAACGCCTCATTTTACTGTTTTATAAAAGTTCTGACTTATTTTATTCACAGTGTCTCACACAGGAAGCAGTGCAAATACATAAAAGTACAGCGTAAAGAGGTCCTCAGAGGTCCAGAGAGGTCCTCAGAGGTCCAGAGAGGTCCTCAGAGGTCCAGATAGGTCCTCAGAGGTCCAGATAGGTCCAGAGGGGTCCACAGAGGTCTACAGAGGTCCAGAGAGGACCAGAGAGGTCCAGAGAGGTCCTCAGAGGTCCAGAGAGGTCCTCAGAGGTCCTCAGAGGTCCTCAGAGGTCCTCAGAGGTCCAGAGAGGCCCTCAGAGGTCCAGAGAGGTCCAGAGAGGTCCAGAGGGGTCCAGAGAGGTCCAGAGGGGTCCAGAGAGGTCCACAGAGGTCTACAGAGGTCCAGAGAGGACCAGAGAGGTCCAGACGTAAGTCGGTCTGGCGAGAGCTGTTTTCTAAGTGAGAGATGTTTTTAAACTTTTTCAAAGCGGCAGGAGAAAAGTAGCACGGGTCAGGCAACAGAACTGTCTTTTCCCAGCAGACAGTTTCAGAACCGGCATGCATCGGAGAAGTCCTTGCAGGGGAAAGAGTTTTTTTTGTTTTTTTTAAAGGGACTTCTTTGCTCGAGCTCGGTCTCTCATCAAAGCTCCCTCCTGCCAGGATCCTGCCGTCCGGCTGCTGGGGCGGCTGCTGGGGCGGCTGCTGGGGCGGCTGCTGGGGCGGCTGCTGGGGCGGCTGCTGGGGCGGCGGCAGCGCGGGATCGGCAGGATTACGCGTCGCCTGGCTGTCGGTCTCCCTGTCTGAGGGATCTGCTCACAGCTAAGAACCGCTTTGCATAAACCGGCGATAATGAAGCGCTTTAATGTCGGAGCTTGTTGCTGTCACTGTTTTTCTGGCTCAGAATATCAATGACTAAAACATGGGGAGGTCACAGGACGCGCAGCAGCACTTTGATCATGAATGTGTTGATCCAAGACAAAAATGAACGACTCGGATGGCAAGTTGAATTCACTTTTCAATGCTGAATAATTGACATAAGTGAATTTCATTTGCAGTTAATTTGAATTAAATATAAAAGGTGGGGTTGATCTGTCAACACTGAGCCCATAACCTCCCAGAATGCATCAGTCTGCAGGCTGTAAACGAAGAACTGGACAAAACCGCTCTGATGTCACCAGGCGTTCTGGGGACTGCTTGAGAAGCCACTTTCTCCTTACACTGTGCAGCACCATCATCTTAGGTCAAAGGTCATGTCAGTGGCAAAATCTGTGAAGTCTGCTGCATTTAGCTCCAAAAAATCGATTTGACTTGTTTTTGGGGCGGGCCCCTCGTGGTCGATCCATGAACCACCACGTTTCCTGAAATGTTGGAATTCTGCCACACCAGTAACATGTACAAATGAAAGAGCAGTGGACAAATGACGGCACCGGGGCACCGGGGCACCGGGGCACCGGGGCACCGGGGCACCGGGGCACCGGGGCACCGGGGCCAGATGCAGCCCCTGGACCACCTTAATCCAGACCCCTTGACCCCATAAGACCTGACCTTGTTTGGTATTTTTATTTCTCATCGATTCAGCCCCCTTAAGTGTAATTAAATATTATGGTATATTATGGTGTATCTCTTAGGAGGTTAAAAAAAGAACAAAACACACAAATTAAAAGCTGAACATCATATTTTAGTCGGGATTGTTTTGGTTTATGAAGGCGGAGTTTACCGGGCTGCATCCGGGTCTGGTTCAGTTTATTTCAGTCCGTTTCTGTCAGCGGCGTCATGTTTGACCAGTCAAGAGACCACGTGGAAGGAATAAGTCGTCGTTTCACATGCCAACTTGAAGTGAAAAGATGAAAAAAAAAAGACCTAAAAGCTCTAAAAACATTCTTTCCAAATCAATAAATTAATGGAATATTTTTTGCAAATCTGTGAAAACATTCAAGAATTACAAAAAAGAAAAAACTAAAAGCTGCTGCACACTGAGATGTTAAAACGTTTTCTTCTTCCTTTAGTCTTGTTGTCTGTTAAATCTTAATTGGAAGTGTAAAATGTTAACTTTGATCATGATGGTCCCTTTAGATAACACAGATGACGGCACGTTCTGCTCACAGAACGAGTTCTGGTAAGAAGAACAAGATAAACATCACAAATCAAATCCAGTGTAGGGGGAGGGGGCGGTAACCGCCAGCAGCTACGCCTCGTACCCTTTCAGGTCGACCCAGAACAAGACACGGTGGTGTTAGTAAAATCAAAATCTTTCAAATATGAGCGGTCTTTATTCACAGCTCAGACGTCCTCGCCACTAGTAGAAACGGTGATTCCAGCTAGTTATTGGCTTTGCTGGCCGCCAATCAAAAGTCTGGCGTTATATCGTTGTACTTGATGTGGTGATGTAAATATCACCCCACGTGCAGGGTTAGGGTTAGGTCCAGAACCAGAACCGGTCTTGTGCCAGGCTGTACACATGTATGAGGTTAGGTTGAACTTGGGGGCCCCCAGTGGTCATTCGAGGAACTGCAGCGTCCCCCACTTTTGTCTTGACGTCATCTCTGAAAATCAGATGCTGCTCTTTGATTTCAACCGAGGGAAAAGGCATGAAAAGGCTCAGCTACAGGTTTTCGAAGCGGTTGATGAGACCACAGTAACTCCAGCTTTTCATGGCGGAAACATCCTCACGGATTTATCTGCAGGGACTGATGTCAAAATAATCCTGTAATGAAGCCAAGTATCTACATCAACTTCGCCGTGGTAAAGAAACGAGGCCGTAAAAAAGTTAATATCAGAATTTCAAAGGAGAAAAACAAGAAAAAGTACCGGTTTTTAGCTTTTTGCTGCCGAAAACAGCATGAACCGACTTCAGGGCGCAACTGAGAGGATGAAGCGGAGCGTGAGAAGTGCATTTACGGAACAAAGTCGTGGTTGAAAGGCAATTTGCTGCAGATAATTTAAAATCAAAGACGCGATTTGAGAAATGGGTTCTTCAGGAGGAAAATGGAGACACGGTTAGAGCGAAGGTTAAGTTTTATTTTCCCCATTTTAGCAGATGCACATGAACGATCTTTTTAAAAAACGAAGAGCCTCAGTATTCGTCTTCTGGAGGATGAGATGAGGCGCAGCGTCGCCTCAAGACAGAATGTAAAGTCTGAAACGCGGCAGCCAATTTACAGCTGCAAAAAGCAGATTTTCTGTGTCATGTGATTCAGTGATGCTTAAAAAAAGAAAAAGTATGAAAACTCTGAGAAGGAGAACCAAGACTGGAGAAGATGGAGACGGACCAGAACACGTCCGGATCGGTCCTACCTTGGTGTCTTTGCTGGACTGGTACTCGATCTGATGCGAGACGGATGCAGTTTGGTTCATGTTTGCTCCTCGGTGCCACGGCGAGCTCCTCCGTCTGACAGCAGGACGACGAAACGGCCAAAATCCCGGACGATCCGGACAAGTTTCCTCGACTTGCTTCAGTGTGAGTGCAGCAGAACTGCTGCTGCTAATAATAAGAGACGGGAAGCTGCAGAGCTCCTGCGCTGGGAATGCAGCTCCTCCTCGCTGCTACTGAAGCCTCGCAAGATGCAACACATTCAGATACATAATCTGCTTTCCCTCCTTTGTTTTCTCTCTCTTGCTCTTAATGATCTCCACACATTTACATGCAGCCTCCTCAGCCCCCCACCTCCCCCCACCTCCCCTCCCCTCCCCTCCCGCCTGCTCTCCTCTCCTTCTCTGCTTTTCTTTCCCTCTGTAGCGACTACATCTTCTGCTTCACATGCAGCTGACAGTTCATAAACCAGGATGTTTGCCAATGCCTCCCACATACCAAGACGTTTCTTGATCAGAATGCAAATTTGGCTCCAGGCAGAGATTTTGCAGGCGAGCTTCTACGTTCAAAGAGGTTCTCGCTCGCGCTGATGACCAGATTCCAGTGGAGACGAAGCCTTTGACCCTTCGGGAGCCTGCTGACGCTTGTCACTCTCGCTCAGATAGCCTTGAAAGCTGGCTGAGACGCATTTGAAAACTTCTCTCAACAGACAATCATTTGGTTTTTGGTCATTCCCAAAATCCGCAATGCTGCATCGGATTCTGAAAAATACCCAGCAAGTCCTGGTGGAGCTGAGAGATGCAATTAAAGAGACTACGCTGGACTGTCTGGTGTCGCTTTGTAACTTTTATTTCAGTAGTAGACCTCTGTCCACCACTGTGATAAAGTTCAAGCGGAGCTCATAAACCAGTTCCTGACAGGACGTAAAACATTCACGAATCCCGTCGCGACTGAGCCTCGCGTCCGAACCTATGCGTGTTAAATTTCCACTCTTCCCATTCCAGATTTGTTGTTATTCATTACAGCGAGCTGCCGTTGACATTAAAAATGTACAACCCTGATTCATATTTGATGATCCGGCCATTTGTCCGAGCCACGAATCATATTTATTGCCGGCTGTTATCACTCTGCCGCAGTTTATCTCACTAGGAATACTCACCTGCCCCATTCCTATTGGATTCCCATCTACATGACATAAAAAGTGAACTTCCCCGCAGGAGCCGCGTTTCCAGCACAGGCTTCTTACCAGAACTTGCTTGGGTTTTGGTTTTGGTTTAGGTTTTGTTTTGGGTTTTGGGTTTTGGGTTTTGGGTTTTTGGTTTTGGTTTTGGTTTTGGTTTTGGTTTTGGTTTTGGTTTTGGTTTTGGTTTTGGTTTTGGGTTTTGGTTTTGGGTTTTGGGTTTTGGGTTTTGGGTTTTAGGTTGTTTTGGGTTTTGGTTTTGGGTTTTGTTTTTGTTTTGGTTTTGGTTTTTGGTTTTGGGTTTTGGTGTTTTTTTTTTGTTTTGTTTTTGTTTTGGGGTTTTGGTTTTTGGTTTTTGGGTTTTAGGTTGTTTTGGGTTTTGGTTTTGGGTTTTGTTTTGGGTTTTGTTTTTGGGTTTTGGGTTTTGGTTTTGGGTTTTGGGTTTTAGGTTGTTTTGGGTTTTGGGTTTTAGGTTGTTTTGGGTTTTGGGTTTTAGGTTGTTTTGGGTTTTGGGTTTTGGGTTTTGGTTTGGGTTTTGGGTTTTGGTTTTGGTTTAGGTTTTGGTTTTGGGTTTTGGGTTTGGGTTTTTTGGTTTTGTTTTGGTTTTGGTTTTGGGTTTTGGGTTTTGTTTTGGGTTTGGTTTTTGGGTTTGGTTTTGGTTTTGGTTTTGGTTTTGGGTTTTGGTTTTAGTTTTGGGTTTTGGGTTTTGGGTTTTAGGTTGTTTTGGGTTTTGGTTTTGGGTTTTGGTTTTGGTTTAGGTTTAGGTTTTGGTTTTGGGTTTTGGGTTTTGGGTTTTGGGTTTTGTTTTTAGGTTTTGGTTTTGGTTTTGGTTTTGGGTTTGGGTTTGGTTTTGGGTTTGGTTTGGTTTTGGTTTTGGTTTTGGTTTGGGTTTGGTTTTGGGTTTGGTTTTGGTTTTGGGTTTGTTTTTGGTTTTGGGTTTTGGGTTTTGGGTTTTGTTTTTGGGTTTTGGTTTTGGTTTTGGTTTTGGGTTTGGTTTTGGGTTTGGTTTTGGTTTTGGGTTTGTTTTTGGTTTTGGGTTTTGGGTTTTGGGTTTTGTTTTGGGTTTGGGTTTGGGTTTGGTTTTGGGTTTTGGGTTTTGGGTTTTGGTTTTGGTTTTGGGTTTGGTTTTGGTTTTGGTTTTGGTTTGTTTGGGCTGAAACGTATTCGGAGCTTCGAACGGCAGCTTCTGCCTACTTCATCAGACTGAAACTGTTCGGCTGCAGAGTTTCTTTTACCAGAAAGTTGTAATGTTTGCTCGTAGAGTAAGAGAGCTGCTGATATTTAAAACCATTTTCTGGAGTCGACTTGGTCGTTGCGCCTGGATTCATGTGGGTTCTGGAATTAGACGCCAAACTCGCTGCTAACTTAGTTGTTTTCCTCCCTTATTACATTTCATCTGACTCGCTGTTGGAACTGAGCTGCTCATTTAAGTTTAAATATTTAAAAGTCTGTTCTCCAAACTGAGCCATTGCCTGTGATTTTGTAATCTTTACGTATCGAGCTGTGCAAAACTAAACTAAAAGTAAAAGATTAACGCACAAAAAAAGAGGGACTCATAGTAATAACATGTTTTTCTTTTATTTTAGACTGAATCTATGATAAATGTACTTTGAGCTGTTCTTGTATCTCATTTTTAAAAAGCACTTCCAGCCCAGAACACGCGCAACAGTGATCGTGGTCACAAACCGTGTTTTTCTTTGAGCCAGCACTATCAATCACAATTTACTCGTTAAAAAGCGCAGCATTGTGAGAAAAACCCTGCTCTGCTGCTGTAATTACTTGAGAAAATGTAATTAAAGGCTTGCAAGTTGGAAGGATCATTAAACCAGCAGAAGTTCCCCTAAGATGTTGTCTTCTTCACAGAGCCGACAGCGCTGATAATGTGTTGATGCAGACTGGAATGTAAATATTCTCCCTGCAAACAGACGCTCTCTGTGTTTAAATCCAACGTCCTTCCCACAGATTTAACTCCTGAATTTATCTTCATAATTTCCGCATTTATTACAAGTTGCTTTAGTTCATTCTGAGTTTTTTTTTAACTAAAAACTGGGGGGGGGGGGGGGGATGGTAGCAATCACAGTGAAACGTGTTTAATTAGAGCAGCTGTGCAGGAGGCGAGAGTAATGGAAAATAAAAAAATCACACTTTTCCAAAGCTGAGTGCTGCGTAATGAGCCACATTTACCGTCCTGACGTGAAAAATTGCTGTTGCACTTTGTTCTCTACATTAATGTGCACAACTTCGTGGAAACGTGCAGCTTTCTGTTCAGCGTCTCTCCAGAGTTGTTCCAGTGGAGTTTTGTGTTTCTTTTAGGTTTCATTTGCCTATTTTAGGCTTGTTTACCATCTTTTTTGTAATATTTTCGGAAACTGTTTTTCTTGTTTTTGCGTGTTTTTGAGTTTCTCTTTGCCGTTGATTTTTGACCCTTTTGTTATTTTGTGTCTTTGTTGTTGTGTAGTTTCTTTTTAAACGATGTAATCTCTTTGTGCTTTTTGTAATTGATTGCGGTTATTTTGCAGCTCTTGTTACTCTGTGTATTTTAGTTTTTGAGATGATCCTCTCTAGCTGCGCTCACTGTGAGTCTTCAGTTTATTTTTAAAGGCACCCTCTGTAATAATTACCACTCCAGACCAGATGAGGGCAGCAGACCGCTAACGTGTCAGTGTCAGTTAGAACGCCCGTGACATCATCCGCAGGTACCTTTTCAACGGTTCTGATCCACATGTTGGGAAACACTGACCTTGACGCAGCTTTTCAAACATCGCCGGACCGTCCCCACTCATTTACCAGCTGTTTTCAGGGATCTTTTCATCAACACGTGGTTTCTGTGCTTTTTAGCACGTTTAAGTCTTGCAGCGTGCAGCTTTGAGATTATTTAGAGCTGTATTTGCATTTTTCTGGGGTAATTTTGTGTCTCTCTGTGGTTGTTTTGCTTCACTTTGATGCTTTTGCTTCTGTCTTTTTGGTGTTTTTTTTATTTATTTACCTTTTTTTAGTTTCCATGGTTTTTCTATGATCATTTGTTTTTATTGTTTTTCTTTCTGTGGTTGCTCATTTTGAGTTTTGAGCCTTTTTGACTGTTCGTGGTTCTCTGTCCCTGTTTTATGTGATTATTTATTGCTATTTTTTTAATATTACTGGGTATTTTGGACTCTTTTTGATGTCTGCAGTCATTTTGGCACAATTTGAATCCTTTTTTCTCCTTGTTTTGAGGTTTGTCTTCATGTTGTTTCCGTGTATTGGTACTTGTATCATGTTATTATGCCACAATGCCTTTGTGGTGGTTTTCAGTCTCTTTACGACTCTTTGAAGTCATTTTGTGCATCTATCTGCGAAGTGCTTCTGGCTCATAGACTGCTGCTTAATTTATGTATTTAGTTCCCCGTGGAGATGAGGAGACGCCGTCTGTCTCCTGTTCAAAGCTTCCTGTCACGGCAGATCCAGGCCGTCTCCTCTCTGCATCGATGTTGATGTAAATCTGCCTCCGCAAACGCTCATCAACTAATCATTGCAGAAAGCCTCAGATGTAGAGCTGTAATGTTGTAAAACACGTTTAAAGTGTCACAAATGCCTTCACTGAAACACGTACACGTTGAACACTTCCTGTGTGTCAGCAGAAAAGTTGGCAGACGGAGGTTTAACACCTTGATGTGGCTGTTTACGTGTCTCTGATGCTCCTGAAGAGCCGCGGCTGTTTTAAAGGAGGGCATGTATCGACATGTAAAGGTCTGCGCTGTGTGGCTGGCAGACGTGGGGATGTGATGTTGGAACGCTGATGTGGGTGCAGAGGGCCATTACGGACTTGAGTGGGGTAATAAAAGCGAACGTGAACTTCCTTTCTCCTGAGGTTAATAGAGCCTGTGGGTCCTCCTGCATGGACTCAAGTGCTCTGTTTAAAAGGTGGACTGCAGCTTTGTAATATTACACCAACAAACAAATGTATCAGGTGAAATAACTCGGTGTTCGTACACGTCTCTGGGGATGTCGTCACGCGGTGGAAGGAAGACCTCAAAGATCTTCTCAATCCCACCACCACATCTCCAAAGACTAGGACGGACCCGCCCACCACTGAAGTAACCGACATGGTTGGAAAGCGTCACACCGGCTCTCCAGGGGTGGATGAGGTTTCCGCTGAGGTCCTCACAGCTTTTGTGTGTTGGTCGACATGCGTGCAGCATCGGGTGGACATCAGAGCCAGCGCCTCTGAGACTGGGTGGACTGGGATCAGCTTTTTAACCACAGTGTGTGCTCCAGTTACACTCCTCAACCTCCCTGGTAAGGTCGAGAGGAACAATGCTGAACCCTCAAGTCCTACTGGGGACATGGGAGTTTGGCCCAGTCCCTACGGGGCATTCAGTCCCTGGATAACTGACGTCAGTGACGTAAGTAAGCAGGTTCCCCTCGGTTCACTCCATCCTTCTGGTTCGAGGTGGGAGTTGGACTCCATCAGGTCGGCACGTTGTCGCCAGCTGTGTTCACAACTTTGATGGACAGGACTTCTCCCTACATTTAAAAAAGCATTTCCATTTTTCATTCAAGTCCTATTTCATTTTCAGATGTCGCTACCGTACTTCCACCAGGGACTGCCAGAGCGCCATCGAGCCTCAGGCGGACGTTCACGTAGCTGGAAGTGCTAAGCAGCTGAGGTGAGGACAGAAGACACTATTAACTGCAACATAGCTGTCACTCATAAAGACACGCCCCCAACTATTCGTTGCTGCTGTTGTGCAGCTTTATATCGTCTTTCCTGACGTGATGATGAAACTTCCCCTCCCATGCAGATCTTGTGAAATCTAAATTAGTTATGGAGACTAAAACCATGTTTTTGTTGGGGTTGTTGTTTTTCAGACTGTAAATGTGCTTTTTCTTCATTTTTTAAGTTGTTAAGTAGAACTATTTAACACGGGGGTCAGAGGAAACTGCCTCTAGTGGTCATTCAGTGAACTGCAGTTTTGTCCTTCTTCCACATTTGCTTCAGCTTTGAAAACCGGTTGATGCCCTCAAGCAAAGTTCACAAACTTTGACCTAACAGCTCTGGATTGGCTTCACCAGAAATCCTTGGATATTATTTATCTGCATATCTCCACAAGCCTCCACCCAAAACGCTGCGTAAGATTCTATATAGAATACCAGCTACCGTTGTATATAGTGTTGTTTTTTTATCTTTTATTATTTTATTTTTGTTTTTGTTCACTCTTCTGTTTTGTGTACTTGAGCTGTGGTTTGAGCCTCTTCAGTTGGTTTTAGATCCAACTGCAGTGATATTTCAAACAGATTAACAAGACAAATGTTGATGTAAAAGGCGCCGCCCTCCTGAGTACACCGTATATGTACACGTACAGAGTACACGTATACGTACACCGTATATGTACACGTACAGAGTACACGTATACGTACCCGTACACGTACAGAGTACACGTATACGTACACCGTATATGTACACGTACAGTGTACGTGTACGTGTACGGTGTACGTATACGCTGTACTTGTACACTTTACGTGTACTCTGTACTTGTACACTGTACATGTACTTGTACACTGTACATGTACGTGTACACTGTACGTGTACGTGTACGAGTACGAATACACTGTACGTGTACGTGTATGGGTACTTGTACACTGCATGTGTACATGTACGTGTACGTGTGCGTGTACGTGTACGTGCACGTGTGCGTGTACGTGTACGTTTACGTGTACGTGCACGTGTACGTGTACGTGTACGTGTACGTGTACGTGCACGTGTACGGTGTACGTATACGCTGTACTTGTACACTTTACGTGTACTCTGTACTTGTACACTGTACATGTACTTGTACACTGTACGTGTACGTGTACGAGTACGAATACACTGTACGTGTATGTGTATGGGTACTTGTACACTGCATGTGTACGTGTGCGTGTACGTGTACGTGTACGTGCACGTGTGCGTGTTCTTCGACAGGATGTTGTGCATTTTTCTCACGTCAGCAGCCAGAAACTTCTCCAGTCCAGACGCCTCCATATTCTCATCGCTGGCAAAGAACAGAACATGAGAAGATGGAAATGCGATGCTTTGTCATTACGATGAGCGCAGAACGACCTCGACACCTCCGCCTGACGGGAAACAGCTTCTTCATCATTACCTTTCAACATTTGCTGCATTTGGCAGAGACTCTGATGACAGTTGGAAAGATTCCCTCAGGAGCTTCTCCTGACGTTCATTGAGATGTCTTCGCTTACTGCAGAGAAACGATAGGTGGCGCTGTGCTGAGGTCTCCCACACGCCTGTCCAGCCGCTCAAATGCACAAAGTACTGGACTGTGATGGATCAGAGCGACTGAAACACGGCGACATAAGGAATCCACAGAAACGAGACGGGACAGACCGTTTACAGAGGTTATAAACGCTAAATGAAACACTTATTTTGTTTCTTGGCTGTAATTTAAATAAGGAAACAGGTGCAGCGGAGGTTCCCGCCCACCTGTTGGAACACGGTAAATGTGATGATGGCGACTGAAGCAGCGACAAGCAGGTTCTTCAGGTTGATCTTATCCCGCAAAGTTGAGACCAGAGCGAAGCAGATTGCCCCTGCAGGCCTCCGTAGGCCAGGCTAAACCGGTCTTTGAAACTGAACTGGATCGTGCAGGTTGATGATCTGGGTCAGCACCCGGATTCCTGCCGAGGACGAGCATCAGAGGTATCACCACCGACCAGAGCGGTGAGCTGATGATTGTTCGGGCCGAGTTGAGCCTCTTACCGATGACGAACAGCAACGTAAACAGGATGGACGCCCAGTTCCACCGAGACAAATAGTGGTGCAAGATCTCTGGGAAACAGTCTCCTCCTCGTCATGCTTCACGGTTACAGCACCTATTATAACTCTGAATGGAGGAGAAAATAAAGGACACATTTGTAACATTCAGAGACGGCGATTAGACCAGCACGAGTCCAGAGGGATGGACTTGTTAACGACAGATAACCAGGACGTGTTGCTGTGAAGGAGCGCCTCTGCACCCCAGACACGGAACCGTCTGACCTGACAAGGAAATCTGTGATGTCATCCACGCTTTTCTTGCATGACTGCGTGCACTCACATCCGCCTCTGTCTCTTCTACGCTCGCAAATGTAAAACATCTTGTCTTTTTTATAATTTGAGATGTGTGCCGAGTGTGCAAAGAAGTACAGCTCTTCATCGACGTCTCCATGAACACCAGCTCATTCCTGAGGAATCGTGGGAGAAAGTACAGCTGTGATTGAGACGTGTTTTCGCTGAATCCGTGACTTTGATGCTGCCCTCTAGTGGAGGCAGCTCCCATCTCAACTCCGTCTTTTACTGCTGAATGATTGATGGGAAGCTCCATGAGTTGCTATTACATGAAGTGTGTGGGATGAATACGCATTTCGTACCTGATTTTGTTGTAAAAGGTGAAATTAAAGCATCTCTTAATGCTTCAAAGTGTCTCGAAGCAACCAAACTGGTTACATTTAAAAGTTAGTGAATTAATAAAAGTATTTCAGGCTCACTGATCCTTGGTAGCAGCTGATGAAGGCATTAAGATGAACGTTGACAGGCTAAATAGGTCAAATTTGTTCTGCCTGTGAAAGTTGTCAGGGTCGTGTTTATGCCTCTCGCTTGCCTAGATGTTTAGTTCGGGTGTCATGCGGAACATCAGCCTCTGGAACCCAGAAGCAGCCGCTTGGGTCATCTCGTTTGCTCTCAGATTTGCACCTGCAGCCCTGATTTGTACCGTGTGTGAGTCTTGAAGGTCTATCATGTTGTCATGTGATGTCTCGTGTTGTGGAGAAATGTGAGTTTTAGTGCACAAGGATCCGGCCAGAGGACGGAAGCTACGAAACCATAAAACCAAAGCTGGAAGCGTAAAACGCCAGAGATTTTTAGATAAAATTACTGCTGTTATCTGTGAGACACCTGAGAGTAAAAACTACTTTGAAGCTACTCTGTGTAGCAACACCACCCATGACCACATGGGGGCAGAAAAATCAGCTGTGTTACCAAGAGACACAGTCCATACAGTGTTAATCAGTGGGGACGGTCCGTCACGGCCCGTAATACCACCTTGTCCCAGCTGAGGTGAACTTTATCGGGCTGACACATGAAAAACATCTTTTATCCTCTGCAAAAATAAGAAGTTAATTCAAGTCATGCTTGAAACTATTTTCAAACTACTTTGGACATGCGTTGCACTTCAAAGTCCTTAAATCTGCTGCTCAGATTTCATTTGAAAAGAAAAGGTCTTCTCATAAGTCCAGATTAAAAAGGTTTTCTTGAGTATCAGAGCAGTTAGTTGATAGTCATCTCCATAGACGTTCAGACTGCAGCGAAGAGCTTTAATAGCCACTTTACAACACTTTTAAAGCTGCTAATGGTTCAGAGTGCAAGGACTTTAAATGATATCTTTTCAGTCAGAGTCAGAGTCAGAGTCAAGTTTATTGTCAATTCTACCACATGTGAGACACATACAGAGAATCGAAATTGCGTTACCCTCAAACCCTCGGTGCTACACAATAAATACATTTTAAACACAAAGTGCAGGTTAAAAAGAGACAAGAAACAAGTTGTGACATGACAACAACAGTTTTTCGGTTTGTTTAAAGTGACATGGTGCAAAGCAGGCGGTCCAGTTCTGCCAAAATACAGATACTGAGATCAGAGTGAGTGAGGGGGGGGCAAGGCGGGAAACGGTGGAAGAGAAGGGAGAGTGTTAAGTGTCCTGACAGCCTGGTGGACGAAGCTGTCCTTCAGTCTGCTGGTTCTGGTTCTGGCTCGGAGGGTCCGCAGCCTCCTCCCTGAAGGCAGCAGACTGAAGAGGCTGTGTGACGGGTGGGTGGGGTCTCTCACAATGCTGAGGGCTTTGGAGTCAGACGGCTGCTGTAAATGTCCTGAAGTGAAGGGAGAGAGAAACCAACGATCTTCTCAGCTGCTCTCACGACGCGTTGGAGAGACTTGCGGCAGGTTGCGGTGCAGGATCCGTACCACACAGCTGGTCAGGATGCTCTCGATGGTGCCTCTGTAGAAGGTGTACCTGATGGGGGCCGGGGCTCTGGCTCTTCGCAGTTTGCGGAGGAAGTAGAGACGCTGCTGTGCCTTCTTGGCGAGTGATGCAGTGTTAACAGTCCAGGAGAGGTCCTCTGAGATGTGGACACCCAGGAACTTGGTGCTGCTCACCCTCTGTACAGCAGCACCGTTGATGGTCAGAGGAGCATGCTGGGTGTGTTGTCTCCTGAAGTCAGCAACAATCTCCTTGTTCTTCTCCACGTTCAGGGAGAGATTGTTGTCTGCACCACTCAGCCAGGCGGCTCACTTCGCTCCTGTAGTTTGACTCATCGTTGTTGTTGATGAGACCCACCACAGTCGTGTCGTCCGCAAACTTTACGAAGAGGTTGGAGCTGTGCATCGGTGAGCAGTCGTGGGTCAGCAGGGTGAAGAGGAGGGGGCTCAGCACACATCCCTGAGGGGCCCCTGTGCTCAGTGTGATGGTGCTGGATGTGTTGCTGCCGACCCGTACTGCCTGTGGTCTCCCAGTCAGGAAGTCCAACAGCCAGTTGCACAGCGAGGTGCTGATCCCCAGCTGGTCCAGTTTGTGAACAGCTGCTGGGGGATGATGGTGTTGAATGCTGAACTGAAGTCCATGAAAAGCATTCTCACATAAGCGTTTCTGGTGTCCATATGTGTGAGGGCTGTGTGGAGGGCAGTGGAGATGGCGTCGTCAGTGGACCGGTTGGAGCGATATGCGAACTGGTAGGGGTCCAGAGAGGGGGGGAGAGCAGCCTTGATGTGATGCATGACTAGCCGTTCAAAGCACTTCATGATGATGGGAGTCAGTGCGACTGGACGGTAGTCGTTGGAGCAGGAGGGAGATGACCGTTTTGGGACCGGACGGATGTTGGTGGCTTTGAAGCACGTGGGAACCACCGCCTGACTCAGTGACATGTTAAAGATGTCTGTGAAGACATCCGTGAGTTCTCCTGCACAGTCTCTCAGTACACGACCAGGTATGTTGTCAGGACCCGGAGCTTTGCGGGCGTTGATCCTGCTGAGGGATCTCCTCACAGTGTCCGGTGACAGCGTCAGCACCTGGTCGCCGGGAGGGGGTGGTGCTTTCTGTGCGGCGATGGTGTTGTGTGCCTCGAAGCGGGCGAAGAAAGTGTTCAGCTCATTCAGCAGGGATGTGCTGCTCTCACACGTCTGCGGTGGGGACTTGTAGTCCGTAATGGTCTGAATCCCTCGCCACAGGCTCCGTGTGTCCCTGCTGTTGCTGAAACGGCGGGCTATCCTCCTGGAGTACCGTCTCTTAGCCTCCCTGATGCCATGGGACAGGTTGGTCGTAGCTGTCTTTAGACCCACTTTGTCTCCAGCTCTGAAGGCAGCGTTCCGAGCCCTCAGGAGTCTGTGGACTTCCTTTGTCATCCACGGCTTCTGGTTGGCTCTGACTTTGATGGTTCTGGAGTCTGTTACATCATCGATGCACTTGGCGATGTAGGCGGTAACAGACTCTGTGTACTCCTGGAGGTCTGTGGTGTTGTTGGTGGTGGCAGCATCTCTGAACATGCTCCAGTCTGTGGTGTTGAAGCAGTCTCGAAGTGCCTCTGTGGACCCCTCTGGCCACACCCGGACCTGCTTCCAGACTGGTCTGACAACTTTAACCAGTGGCCTGTATGCTGGCAGTAGCATGACAGTGATGTGGTCTGAGGCACCGAGGTGGGGGAGGGGGGTGGGCTTTGTAGGCTGTCTTGTTGTTGGTGTAGACTTGGTCCAGAATGTTGTCTCCTCGCGTGGGGAACTTGATGTGGTGGTGAAGATTTGAAAAGATGGTCCTTGGGTCTGCGTGGTTGAAGTCCCCCGCCAGGATGAGGAAGGCCTCAGGGTGGGCTGTCTGCTTTCAGAGATAAAAAGAGAGCTTGAAAAACTAAACGGATGACGTTTCACTTTGTTTTGTGATGCATTTAAAGTATCGACCATGTGTTGACCTGGAGCCAGTCGAAACGTGTTTCTCCGGTCGCATATACATCAACTGCTGAAGCTCAATCTGCATGCTTAAATCGCACCTTGTTTCACTTGCACGGCAGGTAGATTTACAAATGAGACCGAAGCCCTCAGGCATCAAGGTTTGCAGCAAATTCCTGCGTTGTAACCAAAAACCCACAAATCTAAAGCCTCTGTCCAGGATGTCCAGTCCTCTCTAAATATGACGGTATAATGTCGTCAAACGCATTCGGAGCAGCGACGGGATCCACGGCAAAGATGATAGAGACAAGGAGCAGGTTTTCCTGCAGTGACATGAATGTACAAAGGTCAGGATAAGGGATGATTTCAGATGGAGGTGAAGATAGGTGGATGATATTGGAAGATGCTTGTTAAGATTGTAGGCCAGACGACGGCGTTGGCTTAGATCAAGGTCTTGCTGGAGAGACTGACTTGAGAATGTGTCAGTAGCTCTGAAGAAGGTGTCTGGGAACGCCTCTAGTCTGTCAGAAGAAATCCCTCTCCTGGTTCCATATCTCAGAGCTTTGACCCGGTACTTTTACTCCTGTGACGATATCTGACATGCAGGTTGACATCTTGGAGTCCAAAAACTTCAAACTGGCCGATGGCGAAGAGGGAGATCCTGATGCCAATGTTTTACAGAGTTCCCACCGACGTACCACGCCACTGTGCCACTCGGCTGTAATCGGTCAAGCCCAGAATCCATCAAGATTAACGGCCCGATTTACCGGTTTTGTGGACAAATATCTTAATACCATTTTGAATATTACCAGTAGAAAAAAAAAAAAAAACACCCCGGGCAAGTGCCCAGTCTGGCCAGTCCGGTTTCGACCCGGGTACATGGGACTTGTGTAAAGCAGCACTGCAGGCTCGAGTTTAAAGCTGCGGTACCACATAACGTCCACACGATGGCAGCACAATACTTTTATTTAGAGGAAAAGTCGTGTCGTTTTAGTTAAATTATTACTGCAACAAACATTTTACTCGTTTTACGTGCTAGATTTACCTTTTTTAAGTCCATGATGTGCTCTTGTAGTGTTGTTTTAAAGTAATAGCTTATAAACATACAGTTGTTCTACAGTTCAGTCTTCTATTGTTATTATTAGTATAATATTCTATTATCTGCTCTATTTTTTTAACAATCTGGTGTGGGCAGTTGAATATTAAAATCTTGATTTTATAAACTAGGTTGTGTGTAAACTGTTGAAACCTTATGTTGAAATATGAGGGATTAAATTGTCCTAAAAAACAAAACAAAACTAACAGGTCATGTGGAGTAGCTGTTTTATTAAAATAAAATAAACGCATCTAAAACGACAGAGCAGTTTTCATCACCTTCGTCGTGCAGTAGCGCACTTCAGGTTTCTCTTTCTATCCGCATCCAACCAACAAACCTCCGTAAAACAGGCAAACATGTACTTTACAAACATGTAATTACTGGAAATAATCATCACTTTACACTGGCCACATCCTTTTTATTATGAAGATAATTAATAACAGGAGTAAGAAGAAAAAGAAGAATACTTCTGTATCACAGTAAAATAACACATTACTATTAATAATAATTATTATAAAAATGAATCATTTGAATTATAAATAAGTACAAACACGTGCATTTTATGTTATTTATCTATAATTATTTTGTACAAAAGCAGATATATAAATTAAGAAACCGAAACTGAATTATAAAATTATATTGTGTATCATTTAAACACAACTATTGTTTTTTCAAACGCGTATGCAAGATGACAAAAGGTTTTGCACGTTTCGCTCAGTTTTATACGTTTTAATTCATCCGGTTTAGTAAAATAAATTATTAACTAAACTGAAGGATTTACAGACAATATAACACTGAAGAAAATGACTTTAAAAACAACTATTTATCTGAAACTCAATAATAACTGAAAACCGACGTGATTGCGTCGTCGCGTAGTTGTAGGGGGCGTGGCCAGCCTGTCAGCCGCTGCGTTCAGGTCCACTTTCGAAGAGACGGAGAAACGGGCGGAGGTTCGAGGCGAGCTCATCCTGGACGCTCGTGTTTTGTGCTTTAAACGGATATTTTGCCTCAACAAGGACAGAAACGGGTAAGTCGCTGCTGTCCGCGACAGACTTTGAGTCGAGTGACGCTGCGGACTGTGATTTGTCGGCTGCAGAGAGCCGGCGGTGACGGCTGCTTCGTCAGTGTTTGTTTATCTGTCGATAAGTTGTTGAACGAAGGATTAGTTTGGTTCTGCTGTTTTCTTCTCAGAGCAGAACTAAAGTCGTATTTCTGGTACAGAAGCCGCATACACGACACAGCTGAACCAGCGGAACACAACAGACTAACGTCAGGCGGGGAAACTGGCGGAGTCGTTTAAAAAAGTGTTTACGTTTGAACTGAAGTAAAACCGTCTTTGCACGGAAGTGTAACCGTGTGAACGCGTCGCTGACGGCGGCGGCAGGCTGGGCTCCCGAGACCCGGCGGCTGCCCGCGTCACGCAGCTTTATCAGTACACGGGGCACTTTCATGCACTTTCATCTGCGAGCCACAACGTAAACATAGGATGCACACTGAGGTCCGGCCTGCAGGTCCGGGTGGATGCACACTGCACAGGTCCGGCCTGCAGGTCCGGGTGGATGCACACTGAGGTCCGGCCTGCAGGTCCGGGTGGATGCACACTGCACAGGTCCGGCCTGCAGGTCCGGGTGGATGCACACTGCACAGGTCCGGCCTGCAGGTCCGGGTGGATGCACACTGAGGTCCGGCCTGCAGGTCCGGGTGGATGCACACTGAGGTCCAGCCTGCAGGTCCGGGTGGATGCACACTGAGGTCCGGCCTGCAGGTCCGGGTGGATGCACACTGCACAGGTCCGGCCTGCAGGTCCGGGTGGATGCACACTGCACAGGTCCGGCCTGCAGGTCCGGGTGGATGCACACTGCACAGGTCCGGCCTGCAGGTCCGGGTGGATGCACACTGCACAGGTCCGGCCTGCAGGTCCGGGTGGATACACACTGAGGTCCGGCCTGCAGGTCCGGGTGGATGCACACTGCACAGGTCCGGCCTGCAGGTCCGGGTGGATGCACACTGCACAGGTCCGGCCTGCAGGTCCGGGTGGATGCACACTGCACAGGTCCGGCCTGCAGGTCCGGGTGGATACACACTGAGGTCCGGCCTGCAGGTCCGGGTGGATGCACACTGCACAGGTCCGGCCTGCAGGTCCGGGTGGATGCACACTGCACAGGTCCGGGCTGCAGGTCCGGGTGGATGCACACTGCACAGGTCCGGCCTGCAGGTCCGGGTGGATGCACACTGAGGTCCGGCCTGCAGGTCCGGGTGGATGCACACTGAGGTCCAGCCTGCAGGTCCGGGTGGATGCACACTGAGGTCCGGCCTGCAGGTCCGGGTGGATGCACACTGCACAGGTCCGGGCTGCAGGTCCGGGTGGATGCACACTGAGGTCCGGCCTGCAGGTCCGGGTGGATGCACACTGAGGTCCGGCCTGCAGGTCCGGGTGGATGCACACTGAGGTCCGGCCTGCAGGTCCGGGTGGATGCACACTGCACAGGTCCGGCCTGCATGTCCGGGTTGATGCACACTGCACAGGTCCGGCCTGCAGGTCCGGGTGGATGCACACTGCACAGGTCCGGCCTGCAGGTCCGGGTGGATGCACACTGAGGTCCGGCCTGCAGGTCCGGGTGGATGCACACTGAGGTCCGGCCTGCAGGTCCGGGTGGATGCACACTGCACAGGTCCGGGCTGCAGGTCCGGGTGGATGCACACTGCACAGGTCCGGGTGGATGCACACTGCACAGGTCCGGCCTGCAGGTCCGGGTTTTAGTATGTGCAGGAATCAAGGTCAGCTGGACATCGATTCGGAAGAGCTGATGACGTCTGCAGGAGGACGACAGAGACCTGCTGGAAGATGAGGCCTTCGGTGTGACTGGGCTCCAGGTCTTGTTTGTGTCCTGGTCTTGGTGCAGGACCATTGGGCCTCTTCTTCATGCAGCGGTATGAAAGTGAAAACTAGAGATTTAAGACGGCCAGTAATAACATGCGGGCATCCAACAGGGAAGCAGATTGAGCAGGTCTGGATGGTTTGACAGCCGTCAGAATGAGAGGAAGCACTTCCTTGAACCAGTAGGGCCAAACGTGTTCCTGTAAGCTGGTTTTATGGTTACTGTGTCAAAGTGCCTGAAAGCGGACTCTGTCCTTAGACGTCTTCAGCCGGGCGACTCTGTGTCCTCCTGCACCCCCACTCATTACATCTCCTCCAGTGTTTCCACATAAATCACGGCTCGTCTCACCAACCCAAACATGGCCTGTCCTGGCTTGGAGCGAGCCCGATGCACCAGCCAGTGTTTTCTGTGGGGAACGTTCTGGAGGCTTTTCCAGAGATTCATGGACGAGCATCACATTTATGAGGGAAAAAGATGCTGCAGATGCTTTTTAAGGAGGGTTTCTTTTTTATGAGAGGAATTTCTCAATTTTCCAGGATCCCAGGGGTGGAATATCATTTTTCATCTGGAAAAATAATACAATTCATGTGTGCTTTTACTTATTTAACAAAAAAAAAAAAGGGGGGGGGGGGGGGTAATTCTAAGTACCCCCATGCTGCTTCCATAGGATTTAAGAGTTTAGGCTGCAGTTAATCATGGTCCCTTCATGAACTGATAATCAGCAGGTGTGCTGACATTTAAAAGCAGACATTCAGGTGTGTGTTAACACAATGCCAAAAGGGAAAGGCTTAAGTAAAAAGCATGCTAAACGAAAGAGGAACCACGTCTGACATTCATAAAACTCCATAAAACCGCATCTGAGCAAAGAACAAAACGTCTGGGGCGATGTCCACCGACACCAAAGTGGAATTGTTTTGCATGAATGTTCTGGGCCACGTCAAATTAAACGCCCCATCAGGCCGCTGTCAGGCACGGGGGTGGAGGGGTGATGGTATGGGGTTGCTTTGCGTCTGGGGTTGCATTTGCTTTATTCTTAGATCCACTATGATGGTTTATTTTTATGGTTTTACACAATAAAACAAATTAAAATGTCTCCTAACTTTTCCCCACAACTAATTTTGACCATCGTTATAAAAACGTTGTTTTCCGCTTTCTTGTGTGTGCGTTCATTTTTCACCATTTTTAGTATCACTTATGTAGAAAAGATAACAGCAGATGATTGAATAACTCCAGTTCATCAAGATCATCCTTATTACAAAAAAAAAAAACATAAACAATATTCCCATTTTAGAGGCCCGTTGATCCGTAGATGGTTGATGTTCCGAGAGGAAGGATCGTATTTAGAGGTAGACGCTGCTGTCTGGTATGTGTTGACGATTAGTGATGTGAAGCCACGAGGAGTGTGTGTGTGTGTGTGTGTGCGTGCGTGCGTGTGTGTGTGTGTGTGTGAGTGTGAGAGAGTGTGTGTGTGTGTGTGTGTGTGTGTGTGTGTGAGAGAGTGTGTGTGTGTGTGTGTGTGTGTGTGTGTGTGTGTGCGTGCGTGTGTGTGCGTGTGTGAGTGTGAGTGTGTGTGCGTGTGTGTGTGCGTGTGTGTGCGCGTGTGCGTGTGTGTGTGTGTGTGAGTGTGTGTACGAGTGTGTGCGTGCATGTGGGGTGTGACTCATCAAACTCCCACTCAGCTGAGTCAAAGGCCGAGCAGAAGCCTGTTGATTCATCCTCATCTGCTCGTCTTCTCGTGTCACATGTGCAGCGAGCACGTGTGCGGCAGCGCCATCAGCTCCCTGCAGCCTGCCGCCGTCCTCTGCACCATCGTGGGCGTTGGCCCGGCTGATGGGTGGCGACACCTCCTTCACTACGTTCTATCTTTGCCATCAGTCTCGTGATCTGGTAAAGGAGCTCAGTTTGACTCCAAATATAAGAATAAAGGATCTGAAGTGTCCGTGCCTGAGTTAGATGTGTTGAGTGCGGCTGTCGGGTTAGAAAACACCGCTTTGACGGCAGGAAATGTGATTACATTACCTTTCTGAGCGCTCCTAATGTTTGTTTTGGCGTCATTGCTTTACTCTGAGTCCTGAGTCTGGTTCTGCCAGAACCTGGAATCTGTTTCCTCCTGCTAAAGCGGCAGTTTTCCTTTCCACAGTCGCCTGGTGCTTGATCAGGACGGGGGTTGGGTGGTGGTTCCCGTAGTGAAGCAGTAATTATTGCTGTTCTTTAATTAGTTTTGTAATAATTGAACCGACTTGGACTGCATCGTCCAGTGCGTCGAGATGACGGTTGTCAGGTTTTGGCGCGATTATAAATAAAACTGAACTGAAATTCAGGAGACCGAAGCAGCTTAGTTGAGAGCTTTTTGGACTTTCACTCGGCTGTGCCACTACCGGCTCTGTGAGCATTCAAATTAGCATTGAATTTCAGTTTCTGAAGCGTCCTTAAGCCCAGCCGTGAAGCTCCAAGGCTGTTGGAGCTTGTATGTGACCAAACCCTCTCAGAGGGACGTTGTGCGTCCTTCTCAGTGCACAGACCGCGACTGCAGCCCAGGCTGCACGGAGACGCCGCGGTCCGCTCTCATGAAACAGTCTCTTTGATTGTTGATGAGCTCACGGGAAAGAAGAGAAGCATCAAAGACGGGAGTGCGATCACTGAGGCAGCATCGCAGCGACGTGGTGTTTCCTCAACGGTCCGGCACATACGAACAACCGTGTCCACGCTGCAAACGCATACCTGTGCAGGTGCTGCTTCAAAGCAGCCTCGCTTTGATGTTCTGCTGTTTTATCTATATAACCGGACGTTCATCAAACCTTCACATAAAAGCCAGCAGTCGCTTGCAACCCCCTTCAAACATGCGCGTCACTCCCTTTATTATAACATTTATTCTAACTGCTGTCACATTAATGGACAGACAAGCGAAGGAAACTCAGCGCAAGAAAGTTGGTGCCATCTTCCGGCGTAAGACAACAAAGAGCGCCTCTAGTGGCACCAAGTGGTATTACCAGTCATGCCGGCGTCCCCGCTCACTACCGCAGTACGGTGGGTGTTATCAACACGGCAGAGCTATACGCCCCGCGTGGTCATGAGAGCCTTTACTACATAGACTGATTTTAAAGTGGCGAGATTTATTATGTTTGCTTCCATTTTGAAGGCAGATTAAACGTGACAAACGTGAGGTGACGCGGCTGTTTTTGCTGCAGAGGCAGAGGAAGAGTTAACGAATCCTTGTTTGGGGAGCAGCGAGCCGAGGAGGAGAGGGCAGTGCAGCGTCTCCGCCTGGAGCCGGCATCTGCAGCGTTGGTTTGTTTACATCCTGCCGTCGTGTGTGTGTGTGTGTGTGTGTGTGTGTGTGTGTGTGTGCATGTTCACCCTGAAACAGCGGTGTCATGTAGCCGCACTCGGCTGCAGTTTGTGCTGCGACGCCAGCTTTTACTGTCTTGGGTTGCGTTTGGGGCGTCTGGGAGGAAATGCACCATCACTCTGTGTGCTGACACGATGTCTTTTCACCTCGCTGGATTTCCGCTGCATGTGCCGATATCCACATGAGAACAATCCCAAGCGGTGCCGAGGCATGAGAGGCGCCTGCAGTCACTTCTGTGGCACACGTGTCTGGAGATGATTGGACCAGGTTTCCAGTCAGAGTAGTGAAGCGGCGTAGATGGAGACGAGGACGTAACGCAGGAGAATGTGAGGCAGGGGGCTCCGAAGGGAACGGGTGTTTTATTAAAGGAAAGAAAGCATTCGTAAGCCGTTTATAAGCAGAAATGTCGACTGCAGGCACAGATGATGACATGTACATTCTTGAGTTGCTCCAGGAGGAGCCAGGAGCTCACAGATGTTTGTGATCCGTTCATCTCGGCACCAGGTTCAGACCTCCTTCAAAGTGGCTCTAGAAGTGCTGTGAGTTTTCTTTTTCACCGACGGTGAGTTCTCGTGTCCTTCATGAGGTTGTTTCTGTCCTCCTGCTGGGAGCCTGCAGATGATCCGCTGGTTGGTGCATCACGGGTCACGGCCGGAGAAGTGCTGGCTGAACGGCTGGCTGATCGACTGCTGATCGGCTGCTGATCGACTGCTGATCGGCTGCTGATCGACTGCTGATCGGCTGGCGATCGGCTGGCTGATCGGCTGGCTGAACGGCTGGCTGAACGGCTGGCTGATCGGCTGGCGATCGGCTGGCTGATCGGCTGGCGATCGGCTGGCTGATCTGCTGGCGATCGGCTGGCTGATCTGCTGGCGATCGGCTGGCTGATCGGCTGGCGATCGGCTGCTGATCGGCTGCTGATCGGCTGCTGATCGCCAGCCGATCGCCAGCCTATCGCCTCCATGTCTGAGCACAGTGCTGCAGAGAACAGCTGACCGTGTAAAAATACCGGACGATCCCGCTGTGACATCATCCGTAGGCTTGGATCGGAGGCCTCTCTTTCCTCGTACACGGCGCCGCGTTGGAAGCAGATGCACCGAGCGGGCCTGGGAAGCCGGTTCTCCCTGCCGGGCCACGCCGGAGGACCTGCAGAGCTGCCTGGGAACATTTGCAGCAGCTGATCTCATCCCAAATGTCGTTTCGGTGGTGAAATCAGAAATGACTGCTGCGTTTGCTTGTTTCCTCTCTGCACAAAAACCCCCAAAACAAAGCAGCCAACATGATTGGGTGGCAACAGCCACGCCTCTGGTGGAGGCTGTGAGTAGTTTCACAGGACCGAGGCGGCCTTGGGGCCCTCGGCGGCCGACGCCGTGGCCTTCAGCCGCCTTCATGTTGTCTAACGGTGATCAGACGTCTTCAGTGCTGTTCTTCAATACCAGGAACCTGAAACGCAGGGTCACCTAATACAGTCAACACCCAGAAGGCTGAACGTGAAAGGAAGTCATGTATTTAGTGACACATATCAAATAAAATGAGTTGCAAACGTCAGCGACACGGGTCTGACTGCATTTACCAGTCTGGCCTCATTGGAAAGTGTGTAAACTTGCTCTGAAAAAACAGTAGATTAAAGGTTGGGATGTTATGGAATTGATTTTTAGAGGGATTGGCTTTTTCAGCGCTTTCATTTTTGGTTGTGCTCCATTGTCATTTAGTCTTGTTTTGTGATTTTTGTCTTTATTTTAAGGCAAAACGTATTGAAATACAGCTGCTTGTCACTTTCACTCGTTCGTAAGTGTGACCTCACAGGACTTTCCAAAGATCAGCAGCGTATTGAATCCACTTGGACAGTGATTTCTGTCTGTGGGGGTTGCGGTTGTGTTTGGAAGAGGAAGCGAGTGCTGAGTTTGTTGTCTTACTTCCATCTTTATGAAGATTTATTCTTCTTTTTTTTTGGAGCAGTTCCCTCGACTTTGAGGTCTAAACTTTGTTTTGGGGTTTCTCAGGAAACCAGAGAGCTCATCTTCTGAAAGGTGGTGTGCAAATAGCTGCACATATTTCACAGAAATGAGGAATAAATGCAGCTCCCTGTAGCCGTGAACTTCCACTGTTGAAACGAGTATCGGAGCTCTGCAGCCATGCAGGCAGCGTTCTCCGTCGATGACATCACAGCGGGCCGATGACTGAAAAAGTGTGTTCGGCAGTCTGAGAGCCGGGAGTTTTGCTCCCCGCTGCTGTGTTGGGTTTTGGTTCAGGTCAGCGTGACGTCTAAAAGGGTTGGCTGTGTGAACACGTGTTTGAGGTCGTGGGCGAGGCTCATTTACATGTGAAAAGGCCACAGCTGCTCGTCCCCTACTAATTATTCATGCTTGATCCTCGTGTCGATGCCCGAGGACACACACGGACGGGTTCGGTTGTGTAGGTGCATCTCTGACTGCTCTCCGTGCGACGTGTGGGGGGGGTGAAAATAAATGACCGTCACAGTCTGCATTAACTCCATAACATCCAGTAAAGATATTCTTTTGGCTTTTTTCTAGCTTTTTCAAGCTGGTTAACTGCTGCCAGCTCGTCTGGAGGATCGTCTCCTCATCCTGGATCAGGTTTCTTTGTCTCGTCCTTCATCCCATCAGTCAACTGTGAGTAGACATAAAACCACCTGAAACTCTCAACCCGGGTCCAGGCACCTTCCTCGTCGGTGACGAAGGATTCTTTCTCATTAAGTTAGTGTAAGGCGTTAGTTTGGATGTATTTAATCATAGCTGCACGTTGGACCTCCTTCCAGGAGTCATCGTTGGTGTTTTTGATGAGTCACGGACTCTGACTGCTGAGTCATCGCAGTGTAATTCCCCGTAAGCCAAGTAGCCCGTCGGTAGTCTGGTATGAGCCAGCAGCCGAGCCCAAGATCGAGGACGGCGGCTGCTGGCAGCCTCGTCACGTCCTCCGGCCAGCGGGACGTCAGCAGAGGAAGCAGACGGGAGCGTTGTTGGACGACACCGCGCCCGAACTGGTCTGTCTACAGCGAGCCCTCCTTATTCTTCGGCCATGCTCCCCAGGCGACTCCTTCCTGGACTCTAACCAGCCTCTAGTGGTCTCAGAAGACTTCGTCTGGACCTGTGGAGCTGGGAACCGTCGTCCAAACTCAGTCTTTCCCTCGTTAAGGATTGTGGATGTTTTTTCAGCCATAAACCAGTCTACCGAGACAAAACCACCGCAATCTGTGCAGGGAAGCGGTTATTTAAATAGGACTTGAACCAGTCAAGAGCCGGACGCCTAAACTGGCTCAAGACGGGACAAAAGAACAAACGGTTCACATCGGCCTTCTTAAACGCTAAAGCGCCACCAGCAGAGTTATGACTCCGCTTTGTTGGTCAGAGCAGACGCCACCACGAAAGAGCCTCGCTTCTTCTGAGTTTTATGTCACATGGGTTGAGATAAAGTGGATTATCAGTCCAGCGTCTCGATTTGCAGGAAGAAATGATGAAATCAGCAGCATGCGGCTGTTTGATATAAGAGGTCCAACCGAGAAGAACCGAACCGACGGTTCCAGGAAACGTTTGTGTTGACGGACGAAACGAGACTTTTTTTTGGTTAAAGTTTGAGGTTCGTGTAATTGGGTTTTACGGGTGTCAAGGACAGACCAAATGTAGAGGTCAGAGCGTGTGATGGATGAGACCCGACGTCCACTGCGTCTCACGCATCATCTGGTGGGATGTTTCGTCCTCCTGGCAAAGTCGAACCAGCGCTGTCACCATGTGTGGTCAGCCGGGCTCTCACGCTTCTCCTCTGTCGCTTCTCCAAATGAGTTTTTATCTCCCCGAGGACAAACTCAAAAAGACGGAAGCTGTAAACACAAAGATGCTCATGAACGAGTCCTGCTCGTCCTGCTCGTCCTCTGGAGGAGGACTTGTTAAAACTGGTCTTTTTAATCATTCCACCTTTTCCGCGCGGCTGCTTGGTGTCGGGAGTGTGTTTTGTTTGAGGACTGAAGCTGAGCTTTTCCCAGTCGTTTGGGGTCCTGCATGTGTGGAGCCTGTCAGGAAGAAAGGAAAACCACTAAAACACGTCAGAGAAATGACACTCGCGTCTTTGTTTAGGTTCAAATAGATGTGATTAAACTATTTGTTGTGTTGAATTAGATTAAAACAAGTCCAGTGTGCTTAAAGGTTTTCTGTAATTGCAGCTTTATCTGAAGGGTATTTAGGCCTCTTCGTGGATCTAATAATCCACTTTGTGAGTCCTGGATTTGGGTTTGTGTGTGAGCAGCTCGGCAGCACGTTTGACTGCGTGTTCGTGCCCTCGTTCATGTGACTCACAAACCCACAGACACACACTTCTTCTTCTTTTTCTTTTTTTCACACACTTCTAACCAGTGCAGACTAAATCTGGAGCTGCCGTATATGGCTGCTCTCCCCCTGAGCCGACTCCAGCGTCGCTCTGGAGAATTCCCGGTCCTGCAGCTTCACTGTTATTGATTGAAAGATAAATCCGAAACCCTCATCGGCATGGACTGAAAGCGTAAGAGAAAAGCAGCAGGAACACAGAAGGGTTTGGACGACACCTCTGGTCTGTCTTATTTAACTTCCCTAAAAGATAAGTGAGGCATGTTTGACCGCCTCACATCTGTACAGAGCCGCCGGGGACTTTGATCATGTGCAGGAGACTAGTTTGATAAGAGCTTTGGAGGCGAGCCCACATCTTCAGCCCTCTCAGACTGTTGGGATTTTGGCTTCGGGAGTGGAAAAAGTGACTTCAGTCGGCCAAGAGGCCGGAAAGTTCCTTCAGAGTTTGGAAGCAGACTCCAGAGACACATCGGGCTTGATAAGAATAATAAAATAAATATACTCTATTTGGAGTGTGTTGTTGCAGGTTGACAGATGGATCTTGTGTATTACATCTTGAAAGGATTAATTGTTTTTTTTATCTTGAAAGTTGGGCGTTGGCTCCGACTGTAAACACGGCGTCTCAGCTGTTTAACCTGCCTGCCGCCCTCTGCTTTTATTCTGAAGGCTGCTGTTCCTAAGTTACAGAATGAGTTTGTCATCGTTGGCTAGACGGATCTCTCCCAGGCCCAGGTGCATGTTGGGACAGGTCAAACCGGCTCTCGGTCTCCTGCAAGCTCGCCAAATTCAAATGCAAACGGGCAGATTCTGGTCCGTCCACAGAGCTGCAGGAGCTTCAGATGGTTGGCGCATGTAGGACACGAGTAAAGTGGGACACCATCGGTGCTGAAACACTCACGTCCACAAGTAGGTCAGCAACTGTCAACCTAGACCCACTTTTACGACAGAATCGCACAACGCGCCTCACGCGCCTCACGCGCCTCATCCCAGTTCAGTGTTTCACAGGTGAAGGTGAACAAACAGAACGTAGAGAAGACACCTCCGTGTTCGACGGATGCCAGAGATCGACCATGGTCCAACTGGACCACTGGGCCTCTCCACGTGAGCCGGCCACCGTCCCTCGCGCTCGCGGCTTTGATGCAAATAGGCTAATTGCTCGTTACCAAAATGGGACGGAGGGAATGAAGGCAGGAGGAGGATGGTGACATCAGGACGCCTCCTCGTCTGGTCTGGGACTGTAGAGTGACGAGGCGGAGCGAGCAGGACAGATGGAGATGATGACCGGAACGCAGCTGCGCCGCCGTGTTACAGCGTCCACACAAACAGCTGTATCTCTAACTGCGTCTACACATGAGACATGAATTCATCTTCCACTTCTCCTTTGGTCTACACCTGGATGTCCTCAGCCCAGTCTGCAAACATCTGTGGGGTTTGAATCTTTGTTCGAAGCCTCTTCACCGCTTCTCCTGTCGGTCACAGCGGTCTCCGCCTCTCTGACCTCTGCAGTTGTTTTCTCGTTTCCGTGTTGCTTGGAGTTCATGCTCTGCGTGGGGTTTGCAGCCGTCTTCGTGCCTCTGTTACACCTTTCTGCCGTGCGAGTTCTCAGCATTCATCTCAACCCTGTCACTGCCCCCCAGGCGGGACACAGGCGTAACAGTGCTGAACTAAATGTTCCTCCAAAACGCTCCACCTCCATGCATTTCACACAGCGAAGGGGCGGAGCAAAGGAGCTACAGGGGTGGAACGAACTGGTGGCAAGAAGGGGGCTTATGGATCACCATGAAGTAAAGGAGCTCCGAACTGGCCCGTCTCACTGCATGGCTTCAGACAATCGTTTTGTTGTTCAAAAACACAGAAGAATACAGAAGACAATAAAAAAGGGAACGTAAATGAATAAATAAATAAGTAAATAAAAGTTAAAAAAAGTAACGACTTAAAAAACTGAGCCTGAGTAGCTCGCAGCTTTGTGGAGGGTTTATAAGCTTAAGAAATGATAATTACCAGGCATCGCATTCATTTTTTGAGCCCGCCGGCGTCCTGCCGGAGGGTGAATGTCAGATCTTCCTTCTCATAAATATCCTGCACCTCGTTGATCCGGTCTTCGGGTGTGGGTGAATCCACCGTTCTGCACCAACTCTGTTTTCAGTTTTACTTTCTGCTGCTGCTTCCTGGTTTCTGTTCTCGTCGCGTTTTCGAAGCCCGTAACATGACTGGGTTCTCCGGAGCGCTGGGGAGTGTTTGGAACCGTTCCACGTGTGGGTTGTTGGGTTTTATTTCTCCTCAGGAAGTTTCTTTTTTGAGCAACAAAACACACACAGCAGAACTGCTCTAGGCGGTAAAAAGTGTTAAATAATTCAGAAAACTGAGTGTGAGGTCCTGAATTGGCTTTCTGCAGCCTAAATGTTGAAAATGAAGTAAATAATAACTGTTGGTTCATTAGACGTCAGAAAAACACTTCTCTTTCTTCTCCGTCCTTCAGAGAGGCGAAGTGCACGGAAACCCAGCTGTGAGGCTGAGAAGGCGGAGCAGGAGGACCACGTCACATGGGAGTGTGTGTCCGAGCGTGTGACAGTTCGTGTTCAGGCCTCCCTGGACCGGCATGGCGGGGGGCCGGGAGCGCGGCTCACGGACACAGAGGCCGTGGTCGGTGTACCGGGCCAACACGTTCGAGCTGTCCAGCGAGATGATCGGCTTAGCCCTCGCAGGTGAGTAGAGGCCAGAGCGCTGACCTGCCAGCTCCGGTCTCCGAATATCCTCCTAACTCGCTGATCGTTTGCAGGAAATAGTCAGGACCCAGACGAACCTGTGCTGGAGTTCAGTGTGGGTGAGTTCACGAGCGTCGATGCACCCGAGCAGACATCCTCAGCACAAGTCCAGTTTCAGAACCTTTTATTTGGGTTGTTGTCTTGTCTCACCCAGTCTGCACAGACCTGCTGACTCCGGCTTTGGATCGCAAACCTAACAGCTTTGTAGCAGTGAGCTGCACGACGCCGCCGCAGGCCTTCTGGACCAAACACGCCCAGACCGAGGTCATCGAGGTCAGACTCTCGGAGCGCCGCAGCCTGATTTTAACGCCAGAACATGTTTGATCAGGAGTCGCAGGATGAAGAAGAAGGAAGCGAATTCGTTTTCAGACAGTTAAAGTTAATCTGGAAACAGCATTTATGTTTAAGTCCTCATTTACAACTGCTTCTGTTTTAAATATTTTTGAAGCCGTTTTGTGTTTTTAAGGTGTAGTTTTTATATTCATCTGTACTGCGTTTGAAAAGCTAAATTTAAGAAGACCTGCTCAAAAATATAAATATAAGTACACTGTTTTTCTTTTAAATTTGGAGTCAAACATTCCTCAGGATAAGAGTCTGTTCAGCCGGAAAAGACTGGACGGACACATAAAACTGGAGCGCCTGTGTCTCTGCAGGGCACCAGTAATCCCATCTTCCTCAGCAGCATCGCCTTCTTCCAGGACTCCAACATCAACCAGCAGACGCAGGTGAAGCTGGCCGTCTACGACGTCAAGGACCGGTCGCAGGGCATGGTACCACCAGCTTTTACCCTCCTTTAGACCACGCTGTCTCTTAGCTGAGCGAGTGTCTGTCAGCTGTTTGACCCACATGAGCAGCAGCAGCCGAGCCTGACGGTGAACTCTGCTGGTTTCCTCTACAGATGTACATGCTGGGCTCCGCCCTGTTTCCTGTGAAGGAGCTGCTGCAGGAGAAGAGCCACCGACTAGAGCTGGAACTGAGGTGTCTCTCTCTCTCACACACACGCGCACACACACACACACGTGCACACACACATACACATACACACACACATACACACACACATGCACACACACATATACACACATATACACACACACACATACACACACACACACACATACACATACATGCACACACACATACACACACACACGCGCACACACACACACACGTGCACACACACATACACATACATGCACACACACATACACATACGTGCACACACACATACACACACACACATATACACACATATACACACACACACATGCACACACACATACACACACACGCACACACACACACACACATACACACACACATGTGCACACACACATACACATACATGCACACACACATATACGCACACACACACACACACACGTGCACACACACATATACGAACACACACACCACACACAAACTCACACACACACACACACATACACATACATGCACACACACATACACATACATGCACACACACATACACACACACACACACACGTGCACACACACATACACACACACACCACACACACATATACACATACACACACGTACATACACACACATACACACACGTACATACACACACACATACACACACATACACACACGTACATACACACACATACACACTCACATACACACACACACACATACACATACACGCACATACACATACACACACACACACACACACGTGCACACACACATATACACACATATACACACACGCACACACACACATACACATACATGCACACACACATATACGCACACACACACACACTGAAAACATGCAAAGTTTGGTGACATTCTGGTGTTTGGATGGACAGGTCAGCAGAGAACGAGCGGGTGGGGAACATCACCGTGGCAGCGTGGCAGATGGAGGACAGAGCAGATCAGAGGACGTCTGCGGGCCGTCTGCCGGACAGCATCAACGGCCGGGTGAGTGACAGATCGGTTCATTACGTAACAACTTTGATAACACAAATGTTTACTTCAGCTCCAGTTTTATTCGTGAGGTCCGGCTCCGTCGTGTTTGTGGTAGTAAGAAGCTGCTGCAGAGGAACCATGACGGCGAGGACAAGACGGCTGTTGTTTATTATTGTGTGTGTGTGTGTGTGTGTGTGTGTGTGTGTGTGTGTGTGTGTGTGTGTGTGTGTGTGTGTGCGTGTGTGTGCGTGCGTGCATGCGTGTGTGTGTACGTGCGCTGCAGACGGTGCTGCCTGTGGACGAGAGCCTGACGGAGTCGATGGGAGTCCGGATCAAGTACGCGTCGCTGTGCAAAGACACGCTGCTGCGCTCAGGTGAGCGTGCGCCCGCTGTTCTGTTTTAAAATGTCGACCTTCCTCGTTTTGTTGTTGTTCATTCAGACTTTGTGAATCAGCGATTTCATGACGACAGCAGTCGTTACCGGAACACAGTTTAAATCTGAGGAATTGTTCAATTTTAAAATTGATCATTTTCTTTACGCTTGAACATTTTCCTTTAAAATAAAACATGAATCTGTGAGTGACTTTTGTCTGGAGCCCACAGTTTTGGTCTGTCGCTCCTAAATCAGGGCAGACGGCGTTTTTCTTTCTACTGGTGGGTTATTTCATATTAAGTTAATTTAATATTTGGGACACAAAGGCACTAAAATGTTAAACAGATTATCCAATCAGAGGACAGCAAAACTAGGTCATGAGGATGAAACCCTCAGGAAACCAGGTGTCTGTGTTTAAAAGGTTAAAGGAGAACACGGATCACAACAGAAGCTGCTCCTGGAGGAGGAACGTCAACACCTTCCTGAACATAGAAGGAGACCATTCTGCTCGTATGGGCACAAGTAACTTGTTCCACCTTCGAGACAACGTGAGAACTCTAGACTGAGAAGAAGCCAGTCTGTTCTTGAGAAAGTGGTACAACCGGGACCCCGAGGCAGTGTGGTCCGGTCAGCCAGTCATTTGGTCAACCGGTCATCCGGTCAACCGCTCATCCGGTTAACTGGTCATCCGGTCAACCGCTCATCCGGTTAACTGGTCATCCGGTTAACTGGTCATCCGGTTAACTGGTCATCTGGTCAACTGGTCATTCAGTCATCTGGTCAACCGGTCATTCAGTCATTCGGTCAACCGGTCATCTGGTCAACCGGTCATTCCGTCATCTGGTCATCTGGTCAACCGGTCATTCCGTCATCTGGTCAACCAGTCATTCGGTCAACCGGTCATTTGGTCAACCGGTCAACTGGTCATCCGGTCAACTGGTCATCCGGTTAACTGGTCATCCGGTTAACTGGTCATCTGGTCAACCGGTCATTCGGTCAACCGGTCATTTGGTCAACCGGTCATCCGGTCAACTGGTCATCCGGTTAACTGGTCATCCGGTCAACCGCTCATCCGGTTAACTGGTCATCCGGTTAACTGGTCATCTGGTCAACCGGTCATTCAGTCATCTGGTCAACCGGTCATTCCGTCATCTAGTCAACCAGTCATTCGGTCAACCGGTCATTTGGTCAACCGGTCAACTGGTCATCCGGTCAACTGGTCATCCGGTTAACTGGTCATCCGGTTAACTGGTCATCTGGTCAACCGGTCATTCGGTCAACCGGTCATTTGGTCAACCGGTCATCCGGTCATCCGGTCAACTGGTCATCCGGTTAACTGGTCATCCGGTTAACTGGTCATCTGGTCAACCGGTCATTCAGTCATCTGGTCAACCGGTCATTCCGTCATCTGGTCAACCAGTCATTCGGTCAACCGGTCATTTGGTCAACCGGTCAACTGGTCATCCGGTCAACTGGTCATCCGGTTAACTGGTCATCCGGTCAACCGCTCATCCGGTTAACTGGTCATCCGGTTAACTGGTCATCTGGTCAACCGGTCATTCAGTCATCTGGTCAACCGGTCATTCAGTCATTCGGTCAACCGGTCATCTGGTCAACCGGTCATTCAGTCATCTGGTCAACCGGTCACTCAGTCATCTGGTCAACTGGTCATCCGGTCAACCGCTCATCCGGTTAACTGGTCATCCGGTTAACTGGTCATCCGGTTAACTGGTCATCTGGTCAACCAGTCATCTGGTTAACTGGTCATCCGGTTAACTGGTCATCCGGTTAACTGGTCATCCGGTTAATTGGTCATCTGGTCAACCGGTCATCTGGTTAACTGGTCATCTGGTCAACCAGTCATCCGGTCAACCGGTCATCTGGTCATCCGGTCAACCGGTCATCCGGTCAACTGGTCATCCGGTTAACTGGTCATCTGGTCAACCGGTCATCTGGTCAATCGGTCATTCAGTCATCTGGTCAACCGGTCATCCGGTCAACCGGTGATCCAGTCATCTGGTTAACTGGTCATCTGGTCAACCAGTCATTCGGTCATCCTTCATCTGGTCATCCGGTCATCTGGTCATCCGGTCAACTAGTCATCCGGTTAACTGGTCATCTGGTCAACCGGTCAACCGGTCATCTGGTCAATCGGTCATTCAGTCATCTGGTCAACCGGTCATCCGGTCAACCGGTCAACCAGTGATCCGGTCATTTGGTCAACCGGTCATTTGGTCAACTGGTCATCTGGTTATCTGGTCATCCGGTTAACTGGTCAACCGGTCATCCGGTCATCTGGTTAACTGGTCATCTGGTCAACCAGTCATTCGGTCAACCGGTCATCTGGTAATCCGGTCAACCGGTGATCCGGTCACCCGGTGATCCGGTCACCTGGTCATCCGGTCAACCGGTGATCCGGTCACCCGGTGATCCGGTCAACCGGTGATCCGGTCACCCGGTCATCCGGTCATCTGGTAATCCGGTCAACCGGTGATCCGGTCACCCGGTGATCCGGTCACCTGGTCATCCGGTCAACCGGTGATCCGGTCACCCGGTCATCTGGTCATCCGGTCAACCGGTGATCCGGTCACCCGGTCATCCGGTCACCTGGTCATCGAACATGACAGCCAGGTTCTGTGTGAGCTTTGTGAACGACAGTAATAGATGATTGAGGGATGTCAGGGACAACCAGGACTGAGAAGTGAGGAGGTTATTATGGTCGTGTCTCCTGGCACGTGTTGGAGGAGGTTTGAAGGAACTGTGTCCACCGGACAGGTACTTGATTTTATCCTCATGTGTTTAAATCAAGAATAGTTTATCCGTGTTAAAGCAACTCAAAACATCAGACAAGAGTAACAATGTGACCCTGACCCCTGACCCCTGGAGAACGTCAATACAATCTCTGTTCTGACCAGTGTTTGGAGGCACCATGTCCAGGATGTACCGCTTCCCCACCACTGACGGGAACCACCTGCGAGTGCTGGAGCAGATGGCCGAGAGCGTCCTGTCACTCAACATTCCCAGACAGTTTGTGAAGCTGCTGCTGGAGGAGGATGCTGCCAGGTAGGAATGAAAGCGCGTAAAGACCCTGGGCGGGTCTGTGAAAGCCCAGTCAGGTCTAAGGGGCGGTGTTCGATGTTCGTCACAGGCTCGGGGCTACGGCTTTTTGGATGTCTCCTTTGATACTCGTCTGGACTTTAAAATGATGGAGGTTGTCGTCCAGAACCAAAGACAACTATTCATGCTTTTATAAAAGAAAAGCAGAAAAACCTAATTTGCCTTTAGATTGTACAAAACGCAGCAGCAAGGCTGCTCACTGAAGAAGAAGAGACCACCTGACTCCTTTTTCATGGTCTCTTTATTGCCTGCAGATGGTTTCAAAGCTTGGCTCCATGTAATTCAAATCAGCATCATCGTTTGGCCGAAGCTTCTTGTCTTCTACCCAGAAGCTGTTATTGGTTTTCAAACTCCTCCCTTGTTTTTCATACTTGATGACGTTGATTTTTAAGAAAGCAGCTTTAGACTGGTACGGCTGCTGTGAGCTCTTTGCTCAGATGCTCAGCCTGCGTCCCTCTGTCCCTCCTGGTCCATTTGTGTTTTTGCTTTTGTCTGTCCAGGGTCTGTGAGCTGGAGGAGCTGGGAGAGTTGTCCCCCTGCTGGGAGAATCTGCGAAGACAGATCGTCTCTCAATACCAGACCATAATACTCTCGTACCAGGAAACGCTGTCGGACCTCAACAATTATCGAGGTTGGTCTCTGCCCTGCTTTCCAAAAGCTGGTAACACAGTAAACAAATGTTTGTAAGGAATCCAGAGTCAACGTCTCTGTTGTCACGATTCCAGGACCGTCATTCAAAGCCAGTAACCTGAAGGCAGAGAGGAAGCTGGAGTTCATGCCAACCAACCTCCACGTGCAGCGGATGAGGGTGCAGGATGAGCTGGGCTTCGGTGAGGCACAGATACACAAACAGACGGGTTGCTGCTGTGATTTTATGCCACGACTGATGGGCGCTTCCCTCTCCAGACCACACGTATGATGTGGTAACAATCGGCGCTCCGGCGGCTCACTGCCAGGGCTTTAAAAACAACGGACTAAGGAAGCTCATCCAGAAGTTTGACGAAGCGAAGAAACAGTAAGTTGACTACCAAGGAAGGAAATACAAGGAGAAATTGCATGATTTTCCCTTCAGTTGAGTTTATTTTGCTTCATTTATATTTGACTTTGAACCGATAAAACATGGATCTGCTGTGATTGTATGTGAAAGTCTTTAATTGCTGCCAAAACTCTGCAGTTCAGTTCTGTGGCTTCCACTTAATTTTGTTTTTGTTACTTTTTTAATCAGCATATATGAGGAGGGATGGTGAGTTGTTGCTTTCTGCTTGTTTTCATTTGAATGTTTGCATCTCTGCTTTGTGCCACCACAGAACCAACAAATGAAGACATTTCGTAACACAAGCACTTTGTTGAAATACTGTTCACTTTGTACATTCAGCCTCCCAAAAAGACAAATCTTTGTTTGCAAATTATGCGTTTTAAAAAAGATGTATCTGAATTTGTGAAGTGAACAGTTTCACTCTGCCCAGTCTTCACCGGGATCGTGTTTTTGACCCGCTGTCAGGATCAGGCATGTGCATGAAAACACTTTATCTGTTTGTAAATGTCTTTAACAAAGTCGTACGTGACGAGGCAGGAAACGTTGACCTTTCATTTTTAAAACGGGTCTTCTCAGACAGAGACGTTAACGCTTTATCTAACAGATATAGAGGAGCGTGTCATCAGCGTACGCTCCGATACAAACCAAGTTTCTTTGCTTCCTGCAGCAGCGCCCTCTCCAGCTCTCAGTCCATCGTTTACATACCGCAGGACATCGTCCGAGCCAAAGAGATCGTTGCTCACATCAACACGCTGAAAACTCAGGTCAACTATTACGCCGAGAGGCTTTCCCGAGCCGCCAAAGACCGCTCAGCCAGCGGGTTGGAGAGGACGCTTGCCATTCTGGCTGATAAGGTGTCCAGACCAGATGTTTTAGGAAATGATTTCATCCTCACGTTTTCATCTTGACTAATAAAACGTGGCTTCCCCCTCAGACACGTCAGCTGGTGACAGTGTGTGACTGCAAGCTGCTGGCGTCGGCCATTCAGGCCCTGAACGCAGCGCGGCCAGAGTACATCGCCTCTAAAGCGTCTCCCTCCGCCGACTCGGAACAAGTCGTCCTCCGCAATGACCAGGACACGCTGCTCGCCAAGTGGAGCGGCCGCAACAGCCGATCTTCGCTTCATGTCGACTGGCACGAAGAGGAGTGGGTACGTCATGCACACCAGAGTCAACAAAGCTGGTCCGGCAGGGTCTTTTGTTCTTCTCCCACATTTTCTTTCAGTTTCAGTTCTTTTGATCTGACCTGAAACGGCGGCAGTAGCTGGCGTTTTATTCAAATGTAGAGATGAGGACATAAACTTCAAGGCTGGACCTGTCTGCGACAGCTGGACCTTTTTGTCATGTAATTAATTCGTACATCAAACGTGTAGTTTTTCATGTTTTCTTCACATAGTGAAGTAAAAAGAAGTTAAGATTTTAGGCGTTTGGAGCTCCAGGGGAACCGGCTTGGAGCCGGCTGTTTCCAGGTGTTCGGGGGGTTTTGTAAGTGCCAGCAGTCTGAGCTCATTGTCACTTTCTCTGCATCCTTTTTCCTCAGGTTTGAATTTTTTCGGGATCTTGATAATTGATTCAGAAATTCTTCCTGGTTGATGTGAACACAAAACCACGTTAATATTTCGCCTGTAAATCATCACCAGTTTCCTATCGTTTAATCGCTTCCCCTTGAGTGTGCAAAGACCGTAGGACCCGACCACGAAGAGGGACAGCTAGTGGTTGCATCATGTGATGCCACAGTGGGTGGAAGTGCTGTCCGCTGTTACTCAGAACATGAGCGTTTGGCCTCCGTGGCCCCGGTCAGGCTGACATCACAGGCTCCGGTTGTGGTTGAAACGCCTACATTTCCCTGTCCTCTCAGGAGAAAGTGTGGTTAAACGTGGACAAGTCTCTGGAGTGCATCATCCAGCGGGTGGACAAGCTTCTTCAGAGAGAGAGGAGACCCAGCGTCGGCAGCCAGGACAGTACCCAGAGCGACCAGCAGGGCGGCGGCAGCAAGAAAGGTCAAACACCAACATGTGAACGGAATCCACTTGTTGTTTCGCACCATTTCATTTACTTAAACACGTAAAATGAATTTCATTTTTCACTTTCACTTAACGAAGAAGAAAGAAAGAAAATCCATAAATAAATACAGTAAATCGCGATCAGTGATGACATGTGTGGCTGTGAAAAGGTGATGGGAGGAGACTAGCGTTCTGGATCAACCCAGGATGCGAGTCTGAGGAGTCTTCATCATTACCACCCCCATCGTCATCATCATCAGATCCACCTCCACCATCATCACCATCATCATCCTCTCCCCCTCCGCCCACCCTGTCCTCTGCTCGTCATCCCGGCCACGAGCAGGAACGCTGTACGTCCTTCTGTCCCGTTGATTTCACATCTGTTCAAGGCAGCCAAACACTTTTTTATTTCTCTTCACCTTCTTCATATTTCAGTTTCCTTTGTGCAAATTCAAGTCAGGTGTTTCCAGAAGGCTCAGAAGTAGAGAAATGTTCAGTCGTGTCTTTTATCTTTGTTGTTGTGTTGCTGCCAGCAGTCGTATCTTCAACGTAAATGTTCTGAGCCGGGGTCAAATATCTGTCCAGGACTTGTTCTGGCGCTTTAAGGAGCCTCCGTCTTTGGAACCTGGAGTGTTTGACGTTAAGCACCATAAAGAAATGTGCCTCAGTCGGCCCAGAAACCTCTGTAAACGCATTGCGCAGAGCAGGTCGTGCGCAGGTTTTTGACCCTGGTCTGCAGTGTTTTTTGTCTCTGCTGCTCTCTGTGGCTTGTAGCGCCGGCTAATCATGCATGTCGCACCTCCAACCCCTCTTCCAGATGGGAGCCCCAGTCCTGAGGAGGCGTACCCAGGTAACGGCTTATTTCATTCATAATGGGATGGATAATTGAGGCTGCCTACAAACAGTGTCAGGCCTTTCTAATACCTGCAGTGTTTCGTGTGTAAAAGTGAAATAAAAGTCAAGTGCAGGTCGGAGGCAAATACACCCTCAGACAACAACAATTTACAGCTTTTCTTCGCTGTGCCATTTTTATTAAACACAAATTCAGCCGTTAATACTAAGTGCCCCTTGATTTAGTAGTTTTAGCTCCATCACCAACATCTGGAAGTAGTTGGCTCCTGTGGTTCCTCCACTTTGCTCTCATCTGATCCAGAGGGCTTTTGGTTTGTTTAGAAGCAGCTTCGTTGAATCTGTCGTTCTTCCAGGTTATTTCTCAACAGAAGAGGTTTTCAAACAAACCTTACTTGTTCGGTCTGTTTCTAATTGTACTAATACTAATAACGTGGACTTGAACGGGCTCGTTGGGGCCTGCAGGCTCTTCAGGGTTGGTTTTTTACTTTTTCTGAGCATTGTACAGTAAATCAGTGACGTTGACGTAACTTTGGTGGGATTTCTTCTCCTGGGAAAATAGGCAATGATCTTGAACGGTTTAGTTTTTTTCCGTAAATAAAATGTCTCGCTCTGAAAAGTTGTTTGGAAATTGCTTGACAACCTTTCCCAGACTGATCTGCAGCCTCTCTAAGACCACTGCTTATATCCTTCCCTTTTGGTATTGTGTTAACATACCACTGAATGGCGTCCAGACCACCTGCTGGTGATACAATCCTGAAGGACTATTGATTAGCAGATCCTGAGGAAACAGAAGGGGGTAGTTAGTATTGAGGATCTGGCTTCGTTTATGTTAAATGAGCGATGGCTCATCTGAGGGTCTATTTGCCAAATACGAAGACCAACTGTGATGTCATTGATATAGGGAGACCTTTTGCAGAGGACCGTCCGTCTGCGCCACATTTATTTGACGGCTTTATGAGCTGCTGTTCTGTTTTTATTGGGTTCTTACTTTCACGGCTGATTTAACTAGTAACTGTAAGTGTGGTTTGCGTTCAGCTCTGATGTGTCTTCGCGGAGCAGCCAGTTCGGATTCCGGTTTTTGTCTCCGTCTTGGCTTCTGCCTCACTCGTCGTCTCTCTGCTGCTTCTGTTGTCTGTTTCTGCCTTGAAAGTCAAACTAACCTTTAGTGGCCGAGTCTCGACTGAATGTGACGTTTCCACGCTGCTCTGTACTCAGGTGAGTGGAGCGAGGCGCTGTACCCGCTCCTCACCACGCTGACGGAGTGCGTCGCCATGATGAGCGACAAGGCCAAGAAGTCCATGGTGTTCCTGCTGATGCAGGACCGCGCGCCGACGATAGCCATGGACGTGTCTCTGCAGTACCGCCGCGACGTCGTCTTCTGCCAGACGGTCAGCACACACAGCAAAACGCAGCAGGAGCGACTCGCACACATCTACATGTAGCTGCCGCGCTCCTCCCCAGGTGACTCGGAGAAGGTCATTAACAAACACGGGGAGGTCCGACGCGTTGAGGCAGCGCCACATTCAAAAACACAATAAACCGGCTGAGCAGCAGCAGCGTGGCAGGACACACTTCAGTCACATTCGGTTGTTCCTGGGTGTTTTTGCTGCCTTTCGCTGTCACCGGGTCGGTGAACTCACTTATCCAGTCCACACGAAGTTTAGAAGAAACCCTGGAATATGTCAACATATCAGCTGCATCGCAAATGAATCGGTCCGTCCGGCGGCTGTTCCTTTATCACGCAGACTCACGCAGACTCGTTCTTGTGCTGCAAATAAACTGGAGGGTTTTCCTTCTGTGTGAAGTAACACGTGCACCGTGCACGTGAAGTCTGGAGCAGTCCCGTCTGTCCGCCAGCAGCCTGAGGCCCGTCAAAAGTAAAAGTACAGAGCTGCAGAGGATTTCCCACTTCCATAATCAGAGAAGCAGTCAAGTCTAAAAATAAAACCTGCATCTGAAACGATTCTTACAAATGTTTATACACCGGTTAGAAAAAGTAACAGATTTAAGAAATATCTTTTAATTAGAGACACTTCTATGATTCTGACACCTTTGTAGTATTTCATGGCAGCACACATTTCAAAGCATCGACTTTTTTAGAAGGGATTTAAAGTTTTTATTGAAGGGATTTCACAACATTTTACCTTCAAACCCAGAGTTTGATAAGAAGTTATTCATCGTTCTCTTCTCTTTATCCGATAACCACGTCTGCGAGCACCACCCCCAAACCCCTGTTAAAGCCCGGATATCAGTCCGGATGGTGACCAGGATTATTCCAGGTCACCAACCAGCCTCTGAGCGAGAGCCGGGCCGGCAGCAGGGGGAGTCAGACGGGAAGCCGAACTGGTCCTCTCGCCTCCACACCAGTCAAACCCATCCTGGAAGAGTCCAGATCACGGTTCCAGTCCAACCGCTAAGAAGACTGTGGTGTGTAAAACCGCTTACAAACTCTGAGGGTGACGGCAAATAACTCCCAAAATGTTGGCTGATTCCTTTAATTAACGAGCTCAGTCTACGTGAAGATGACGCCTACACAGCTGTAAAACGGGCATTACAAGTCCTGCTGCCGGATTTCAAAAGAAGACTCTGAACCTGAACCTAAACCTGTTACAGTGGTGGGCCTGGAGCACCCAGGTTCGAGTCCCTGCTGGGACAGTGGTGAATCACTGGGGGCCCCTGAGCAAGGCCTTTAACTCCCAACTGCCCCCCGGGTGCTGGGACAGCAGCCCGCTGCTCCTGGTGAAACTAGTGATGGTTAAAAGCAGAGGTCCAATTCCGGGTTATCGTGAGATACATACTGACAAAAACGACAATTTAATCTTTAATCTTAATCTTTAAGCATAAACGTAAACCTGAGCCTGAACCTGCACCTAAACCTGAACCTGAACCTGAACCTGAGCCCGAACCTGAACCTGAACCTGAGCCCGAACCTAAACCTGAACCTGCACCTGCACCTAAACCTGAGCCCGAACCTGAACCTGAGCCCGAACCTAAACCTAAACCTGAACCTGTAGCTGAGCCTAAGCCTGAACCTGCACCTAAACCTAAACCTGAACCTAAACCTAAACCTGAACCTGAACCTAAACCTAAACCTGAACCTGAGCCCGAACCTAAACCTGAACCTGAACCTGAGCCCGAACCTGCACCTAAACCTAAACCTGAACCTGAGCCCGAACCTGAACCTGAGCCCGAACCTAAACCTGAACCTGCACCTAAAACTAAACCTGAACCTGAGCCCGAACCTGAACCTGAGCCCGAACCTAAACCTGAACCTGCACCTGCACCTAAAACTAAACCTAAACCTGAACCTAAACCTGAACCTGCACCTAAAACTAAACCTAAACCTGAACCTGAACCTGAGCCCGTATCTGAACCTGAGCCCGAACCTAAACCTGAACCTGTACCTAAACCTAAACCTGAACTTGCACCTAAACCTAAACCTGAACCTGTACCTGAACCTGTAGCTGAGCCTAAACCTGAACCTGCACCTAAACCTAAACCTAAACCTGAACCTGTACCTGAACATGAGCCTGAACCTGAACCTGAACCTAAACCTGAGCCTGTAGGTGAAGCTGAACCTGAACCTGAACCTGTACCTGTAGCTGAGCCTAAACCTAAACCTGCACCTAAACCTGTAGCTGAAGCTGAACCTGAACCTGAACCTGTACCTGTACCTGAACCTGAACCTGTAGCTAAGCCTAAACCTAAACCTGCACCTAAACCTAAACCTGAACCTAAACCTAAACCTGAACCTGTACCTGTACCTGTACCTGAACATGAGCCTGAACCTGAACCTGAGCCTGTAGCTGAAGCTGAACCTGAACCTGTACCTGAGCCTGTAGCTGAAGCTGAAGCTGAACCTGAACCTGTACCTGAACCTGAACCTGTAGCTGAGCCTAAACCTAAACCTGCACCTAAACCTGAACCTGAACCTGAACCCGAACCCGAACCTGCAGCTGTTTCCGTCCGACTCTGACGCTCGTGCTTGCATTGCAGCTCACTGCTCTCATCTGCGGCTTCATCATCAAACTGAGGAACTGTCTCCGTGACAACGGCTTTCTGCGGCAGCTCTACACCATCGGTCTCCTGGCCCAGTTTGAGTCCCTGCTCAGCACTTACGGTACTAACTGCCTCCGAGCTCGGCCTCTCCCGGTCCGTCGTTATCCCACTGATACACCGCGTTTATGTGCCTGTACAGGAGAGGAGCTCGCCATGTTGGAGGACATGAGCATCGGCATCATGGATCTGCGTAACGTCACCTTTAAGGTGCATATACACAGCTTGTAAACTGGATAAGCATTTCCAGGTGTTTTTTTTTTTCTTCCCAGCAAGTTTTTAAGCTGCTTTTCACTTTGTTGTTGTCTAAGGTCACCCAGGCAGCCAGCAGCTCCGCCCCCGACATGCTGCCGATCATTACGGGCAACAGGGATGGCTTCAACGTGCGGATCCCGTTGCCGGGGACCATGTTCGACGCGCTGCCGCGGGAGATCCAGAGCGGCATGCTGCTGAGAGTCCAGCCGGTGCACTTCAACGTCGGCATCAACGAGCAGCAAACGCTGGCTGAGAAGTGAGCGAGACGCAGACGTCGGTGGCAGCAGAGACATTCGCACTAATACAGAAACACTCACGTGTGTGTGTTTGTCAGGTTTGGAGACACGTCGCTGCAGGAGAACATTAACATGGAGAGTCTGTCGCGACTGAACTCCTACTACGAACAGTTCAAGGAAGTCCTGCCCGAGGACTGTGAGTACAAACATCAACACTTCTGCATTTGCGTAAACTGGAGTAGAAACACAGATATGTCCGGCCGGCAAGGAGAAGGATGTGAACCCTGGCCCACATTAGAGCTCCTCATGGCTCAGAACTACCTGGTTAATAAGACGCATGATCAAGAGACAGATGCAGCACACAGGTACAGATGCAGCACACAGGTACAGATGCAGCAAACAGGTACAGATGCAGCAAACAGGTACAGATGCAGCAAACAGGTACAGATGCAGCAAACAGATACAGATGCAGCACACAGGTACAGATGCAGCGAACAGATACAGATGCAGCACACAGGTACAGATGCAGCAAACAGATACAGATGCAGCACACAGGTACAGATGCAGCACACGGGTACAGATGCAGCACACAGGTACAGATGCAGCAAACAGATACAGATGCAGCAAACAGATACAGATGCAGCACACAGGTACAGATGCAGCACACAGGTACAGATGCAGCAAACGGGTACAGATGCAGCACACAGGTACAGATGCAGCAAACGGGTACAGATGCAGCACACAGGTACAGATGCAGCAAACGGGTACAGATGCAGCACACAGGTACAGATGCAGCACACAGGTACAGATGCAGCAAACGGGTACAGATGCAGCACACAGGTACAGATGCAGCAAACGGGTACAGATGCAGCACACAGGTACAGATGCAGCAAACGGGTACAGATGCAGCACACAGGTACAGATGCAGCAAACGGGTACAGATGCAGCACACAGGTACAGATGCAGCAAACAGATACAGATGCAGCAAACAGATACAGATGCAGCAAACAGGTACAGATTCAGCAGGTCTTTAATTATATTCAGTCATTTAGTTAGAAATGAAAACGAGGGTTTCCAGGTGTAATAGTTGGAGCTTTTTTGTCTTTAACTGATGTTTTTCCCCTCTAAACTTGTTTTGACGCGTTTACAGTGGTTAGACTCCGTTTTTTTCCTCCCTTCCTCAGGTCTCCCGAGGTCTCGTTCCCAGACTTGTCTTCCCGAGCTGCTGAGGTTTCTGGGCCAGAACGTCAACGCCAGGAAGAACAAGAACGTGGACATCCTCTGGCAGGCTGCCGAGGTGAGTTCTGCTCTCCCATATTAGAAGCGAATATTGTTCATTGTTGTTAAGTCGGAAGCCAGAACGCCGTCCCTCTCCCTCTCCGTCTCAGATCTGCCGCCGGCTGAACGGCGTTCGTTTCACCAGCTGTAAAAGCGCCAAAGACCGCACGGCCATGTCGGTCACGCTGGAGCAGTGCCTGATCCTGCAGCACGAACACGGCATGGCGCCGCAGGTCTTCACGCAGGCCCTCGACTGCATGCGCAGGTAGGACGCCCTCACACTGCCTGAATGAAACGACGCGGCGCCTCACGAACAAAACACGTGAAGAGACGTGGACTCAACGAGGCCGTGCTGACCACCCGGAGGAGAGGCGGTTTTAGTTTAGGGAAAGTAAAATTTGTGCACAAAACTAGAAGAGTGGTACTAGAGTCATAAACGGACGCGTGTTGTAACTCAGCTTGCTCCATCACACACAAACGGGATCCCGCCTCTGTTTCAGAAAGACTCGTTGAAGGTTTTGGAGGCGATTTCGCCATCTGAGATTCAAACTTCTGTCTCGATGGTTCAGTCTGATCATCTGTCTGCTCGTCTCCACCGAATCTAACGTTTCTGTTACCGAACCACCGGCATCCTTCTCACGTTGTCTCCTGTTTTGTGATGTCACCTCTTGTTGGTTCACGGAGGAAATCTTGATCTTGCAGACGTTGCACATGTTAAGAAGTGACAGCTAAAGTGGAAAACCGATGAGGAATGACGATGAACAACGCCGGTTTTCAGCTGGAGTTTGTTTGAAATGAACTGCAGAAGACGAACGTCATGACAGCCAGTTATTGAGCTGTGCTGTCATTTCGACCCCAAACAGGAAGGTTGTTGGTATCGATCCAGCGTGAATGTGATTTCCCGTTTTTGCTGCCTATTCAGATGTCTCTCTGTCTCTCTGCTCACTGAAACCCCAAGGTTGTCTCTTCACCTTTCTTCTTCTCCTCACATCCCCTTTTCTTTTTCCCTCTCCTCCACCTCTTCAGCCGACAAGCATGATGGTAGATTTGAGTTTGTGTCGGTTTGGGTTTCAGTTGAGATGCATGTTTGAGTAAAGCTTGGCGATGTTGTCCCTTTTCATCATCTTATTTCCTCTTTTGTTGTTCCCAGTGGAGAAAGATGTGATAGATAGCAGAGGGATGATGAAGTCTGAAGTGGCGGAAGATTGTTAAAGTAGCTCAGTAGGACTACTAGAGGACTTTCAGGTAGATGTGGGACCGCTTCAAGGAGCTGCCTCTTCTTGTTGCCATGGCGAAGGATTGGTTGATGGACGAGGTCAAACCACAGACTGCATGAGTGCTGGACAGGCCCTCGCTGACAGGTTAATGCTGCTGAATCCTCGTTTTCCTTGCACCTCGTGGCAGATGGGCAGCACGGACAGGCCTGGGAAGTCGGCTGAACACGCCCACCTCATGTCAATCACAGCTTATGATGCGGCTTATCAAATCTGTCCGGACATCCTTATTTCAAGTGTCGCTGGCAAAACAACATCTGAAAAAGTAGTGCCAGAGCTGAAACCTGGAGGAGCAGAGCTCGCTGGGACCTGCGGCCACTTGGCCTGCTGCCAGCGGGGTCAGATGAGTTGCAGTCGGACACGCCCACCAGCATCAGCGTCCCTGCAGAGTTCTTCAAACGGTCCTGAAATGATAAATTAATTATGCAGAAATGGGTTGCGCCACATAATCGTGCCTAATGAGATAAAAATAAATTCAGCCTGGTACAGTTTGAAATCAAGCATGAAGACGAAGCAACGTTTCAACACGTTAACGGAGATGAACTCACTTTTACAGCCAGTCACTCGAGACTAGTCGATAAACTAGGAAAGAGGTAGAACAGAGGTGATGAAGAGCGGTCATCAGGGTGGAGAGGATGGAGAAGAGTTCATGGAGCTATCTGGGATAGAAAAGCAGAAAAGCTGCGAGAATAAAGAGAAAAGATTTACAAGACCGCGGGGACGCCGCGGGGACGCCGCGGGGACGCCGCGGGGACGCCGCGGGGACGCCGCGGGGACGCCGCGGGGACGCCGCGGGGACGCCGCGGGGACGCCGCGGGGACGCCGCGGCAGCACTGACAACACGCAGGAAAGCAGAGCTGGAGATGTTGAGGTGTTCTTCAGACTGACGGGGACGGTTGGGATTAGGAACGACCACATCACAGGAACAGCCAGCATCGGACGTCTTGGAGACAAAGTACGAGGTTAGATTGAGATGGTTTGGGCCCAAAGAGGAGGAATAATGACGACACCGGTAGAAGGATGCTGGAGATGAAGCCTCCAGGAAGAACGGGAGGACCAAGGAGAAGATTTCTAGACGTGGTGAGAGAGGATGTGCTGCTGGTTGGTGTGACAGCAGAAGATGCAGAAGAGGGTAAGATGGAAACCAACGGAAAAGGGCAAAAACAGTTAAATTACTGAAAGGTTTCTTGAAACAAACACCAACTTGGTTCGAGCCTTTGTTGTCGAGTTCCTGTCTTGTTAGATTTTGTTTGTGAAACAACTTCTTCCCGCGATGTTCTCGTCCTCGTCTCCGTCCTCGTCCTCGTCTTCATCCTCATCCTCGCCCTCGCCCTCGCCCTCGCCCTCGTCTCCGTCCGTGTCTTTAGAGTTTACGAACATGGTGAACCATTTTGCTGTATTTTCCTATTTCATTTTCTGAAAGAACATCTTTCTTAATTTCTCTGATTTGTCTCTTCTCCTCTTCCTCCTCCTCTGTTTCCCGTGACATGTTTTCTTGTTTTTTTGCGGGATTGTGCTGTTGCCATTCGTTCATTGGTTATGACCTCGACATCCTTGTTTTGATGTCACTTGGTGGAAACTGGCGCTGTGATTTTTCGCCGCCTGTTTATTTGCCATCCCACCTCTGTGTGCACGTACGTGCATGCCATCTGTTTACTTTGCCCCACATGTTGCCTGTTTTCGTCAACACCCCAACGCTGCTCTCCTCCGTCCATCACTTTTCTCCATCTTTACTTTGCTTCCTTCACTTTTCCTTTCCTCTTTCCTCCAACCTCATTTGCTGCTTCACACCTCCCCCTCCTCCTCCTCCTCCTCCTCCTCCTCCTGTTTCTCCACCTCTGCGCCTCGGCAGCGTTGGGACGAGGGAAGGGGTGATCCAGAAGAACCTGAGCGGCTTGCTGCCGGTGCGGGACTTGCGGCTGGATCCCAGCCTGCTGTACTCGCTGCCCCTGCTGGCCTTCAGCCCCAACCTCCTGGTGGTGTGGATCTTTCTCAGCGTGGCGTACTTCCTGGCCAAACTCCGCTGCAGCTGAGCCGTGACACACCGTCTCGGCTCGGAGAGACTGACTGCAAAGCACGGAGACACTTGGGTGGAGGGGCTGCGAGCGCTCCCCACCGACTCCCCAGGGTGTCTCTAAGACTGGACCGCTGTCCTGTGAGTGTGCGGGACCGTGTGTCATCCATGCACACGGTCCAGAGGGCTGAAAGCAACCAACAAGGTCCAAGCCTGCCTCTGCACCGTCCTGGGTTTGGTTTCTCTGCACTCTTGTTTCTTCCTGATTTTCCTGCATGGCTGGAATCTGGGACCACCCTTTGTGTGCGCACTAAGCCTGCTGAATAAGAAGTCAGCCAACATTTGTTTTTAAGGTTGGGTGTAATCACCCGCGAGGCTCAGCTGAAGTAACCCACCTCCCGTGTAAAGCAGACTGGTTGGTTTCACTTCAGTGACTAGTTTTAGGACCCTCCAGTCTCGTGGTCCCTGAAACCAGCAGAAACCCAACTGACCCGCTCGTCTCGCTTCATGGTGACCCCACTTTGGTTGGTGGGTCCAGCTGGTGTCTGAGTCCAGCCCCCTAGTGTTCAGGTTAGGGAAATGCAGTTCAGTCCTGATGGAAACGCTGCTGTCGCGGCAGAGGCGTCACATTCAGCCGTTGTCAACTTCCTGTCTGACAGAAATGGTACAAAAACCTGCGATTTTCAGCAGAAAAACAGTGTTTATCATTTTAATTTCAGCTGGCTTAGTGTGAACAGACAGGTGTATTAAATGTGTGCAGCGCCCTCTGGTGGCCCGGCGGCGCCCCGCCTTATCCCTCAGTCTGACGACAGACCAGAAAGTGACAGTTTATTTGTGAAACATGTGAATATGTACAAGAATAAGCTAATTACATGCAAGCAATGCTTCAGGAAAGGCTGGCAGTAGCTGTCCTAAAGAAACAAAAATATGATTTAAGCTCCATGCAAAAGCTTATTTCATTCGTGCACTTGTTTTTATCGGCGTCTTCCTCGTGCTTTGGCACTTACTTACACTAAAGCGTTTATTCTGGGACATATGAAGCAGCTACTTGGCTTCTGTATATTTTTGCACGCTTGATTTTCATTGAGTCGGTCTTCCTGCCGGACTTTGCAGCAGATCTGGTGTCACTCTGACGCTGTTTACATGCAGCTTATCGTCCCCGTCATCACGTTGTTGCCTGCGTTTGCGCCGGTATTGTTTTTAGAAGTTACAGCTAAAACGGTTTACCGAGAAACATCCGCTCAAATCTGAATGAAGCAGACCAGTCAAGGAAAACCACGTGCTTCCAGGCATTTCCACTGGATCGGTTTACTGTTAACAGAAGGAAACATTTGCACTTGTTAACTTGTTGTGGACCTCTCCTCCGAAGTACAGGCCTCGAGTCGTGGCTGAGCCGTCAGTAAGCCCCGCCCCCAGGTTACTGCTGCTAACGGCGACAAGCCATCAGTGGTTTCACTGTGTGGAAACATCGTCTCCCAGAGTTATAATAGCTCAGAATTTGTAATAGTTTTTATTTTGTTTAGTCTTAGTTTAACAAGCACATCAGTAGTTTTAGTTTTAGAGTTACTGACATACCGGTGATAAAGAACATCTAAGATAGGCTACACCGGTGCTTCAAAATCCACCCTTTGGGTTCGATATGTCACATGACAGCGGTCACGAGTCTGCAGACCTCGGCTGCTTTGTGCCGAATAGGACAGTCGGTCGGTGACTGATCCAGATCTGCTGCTCAGCTTCGTGACGACGCAGTAGAGGTCGGCTCTGTCTCGCCAGTTGACAAAGTTGTCTCGTTGCGGTTTTCAGAGTGCAGCTTGTAATTGGCTGATGTGGGAATGTATGATTGTAGGATATCCAGGTGACGCGGAGCAGCGCCGCAGGTGATCACCCTCCGGAGCGTTTATCTGTGCCAGCTCTTTTATAGTAGCTTTATAGAGTCAAGGAACTGATGTTGTTTTAAATGATGTAACCAGTTGTGTATAAATGAGGATGTATTTATGCTTGTGCCAAACGCTGAAGTCCGGTTTTCGCTGAGTCGATGGAGATCTGACGGAACGAGTTTAAACTCGGCCAGCTTTTCCTTTCACTCGCTCACCTCGGAAACAAAGTCTTTCTCTTCTTCCACTTTGATCAGTTATCTGCAGATTCCATCTGTCTATAAAATGCTGAACAAATGTTTAAAACAATGTGTTGAAAGTTCTAGTTTTGAGTGTTAAAGCTACCGGTCGGGTCTGAGAGGCTGGAAATGCTGGAAGTACTTTAGTGACGTCACTAAAATAAGTAAGTCAAGGTGAAACTCATTTTATAATTAAAACAGAAGCACTAGGCTGCTTTACCTGCAAATCAAACCCCAGCCGGTGAAGTGTCAGGCGCCTCCCGGACGTCTAGTGGCGTCATTCAGATCCAGCCAGGAACGCCATGGATCCCACTAAAATAGACTCTTCTGGGAGTTCAGATGAAACGATCCATCCTTCAGATCTTAGAAGTTCTGAATTCAAAGAAATACTTCACTTTTACACACATTTACCACAGTTAAATGATGTGCTCGCATGGAGAATGAGAAGCTGGCATCGACTCGTCGGTTAGCAGACTTCCAAGCCAAGAGCCCGGCAGTTTGTTAAAGTCCATCTTTTGTCCCCTTCTTCACGTAATTCAGCAGTTAAAAACAATCTAAATCTAAATCTACGCAGGAATCAAGAGCCAAACCCCATTAAAGTCGAGGCACTTCAACGTCTCCGAGTCGTCAATGAAAACGTCTCCGAGTCGTCGATGAAAACGTCTCCGAGTCGGGGATGAAAACGTCTCCGAGTCGGGGATGAAAACGTCTCCGAGTCGGGGATGAAAACGTCTCCGAGTTGTCGATGAAAACGTCTCTGAGTCGGGGATGAAAACGTCTCCGAGTCGGGGATGAAAACGTCTCCGAGTCGGGGATGAAAACGTCTCCGGGTCGATGATGAAAACGTCTCCGGGTCGGGGATGAAAACGTCTCCGAGTCGGGGATGAAAACGTCTCCGAGTCGGGGATGAAAACGTCTCCGAGTCGGGGATGAAAACGTCTCCGAGTCGGGGATGAAAACGTCTCCGAGTCGTCGATGAAAACGTCTCCGAGTCGGGGATGAAAACGTCTCCGAGTCGATGATGAAAACGTCTCCGAGTCGGGGATGAAAACGTCTCCGAGTCGACGATGAAAACGTCTCCGAGTCGACGATGAAAACGTCTCCGAGTCGTCGATGAAAACGTCTCCGAGTCGGCGATGAAAACGTCTCAGAGTCGGCGATGAAAACGTCTCCGAGTCGGCGATGAAAACGTCCCCGAGTCGGTGATGAAAACGTCTCCGAGTCGGGGATGAAAACGTCTCCGAGTCGGGGATGAAAACGTCCCCGAGTCGGTGATGAAAACGTCTCCGAGTCGGGGATGAAAACGTCTCCGAGTCGGCGATGAAAACGTCCCCGAGTCGGTGATGAAAACGTCCCCGAGTCGGTGATGAAAACGTCCCCGAGTCGGGGATGAAAACGTCTCCGAGTCGGCGATGAAAACGTCTCCGAGTCGGCGATGAAAACGTCCCCGAGTCGGTGATGAAAACGTCTCCGGGTCGGGGACGAAAACGTCTCCGAGTCGGGGATGAAAACGTCTCCGGGTCGGGGACGAAAACGTCTCCGAGTCGGGGACGAAAACGTCTCCGAGTCGTCGATGAAAACGTCTCCGAGTCGTCTATGAAAACGTCTCCGAGTCGGGGATGAAAACGTCTCCGAGTCGGGGATGAAAACGTCTCCGAGTCGGGGATGAAAACGTCTCCGAGTCGACGATGAAAACGTCTCCGAGTCGTCTATGAAAACGTCTCCGAGTCGGGGATGAAAACGTCTCCGAGTCGTCGATGAAAACGTCTCCGAGTCGTCTATGAAAACGTCTCCGAGTCGTCTATGAAAACGTCTCCGAGTCGTCTATGAAAACGTCTCCGAGTCGGGGATGAAAACGTCTCCGAGTCGGGGATGAAAACGTCTCCGAGTCGGGGATGAAAACGTCTCCGAGTCGACGATGAAAACGTCTCCGAGTCGTCTATGAAAACGTCTCCGAGTCGTCTATGAAAACGTCTCCGAGTCGGGGATGAAAACGTCTCCGAGTCGGGGATGAAAACGTCTCCGAGTCGGGGATGAAAACGTCTCCGAGTCGGGGATGAAAACGTCTCCGAGTCGATGATGAAAACGTCTCCGAGTCGATGATGAAAACGTCTCCGAGTCGTCGATGAAAACGTCTCCGAGTCGGGGATGAAAACGTCTCCGAGTCGGCGATGAAAACGTCTCCGAGTCGGCGATGAAAACGTCTCCGAGTCGTCGATGAAAACGTCTCCGAGTCGGGGATGAAAACGTCTCCGAGTCGATGATGAAAACGTCTCCGAGTCGATGATGAAAACGTCTCCGAGTCGATGATGAAAACGTCTCCGGGTCGTCGATGAAAACGTCCCCGAGTCGTCGATGAAAACGGAAGAGGATTTTACTCGCGCTGGACGTTAGTTTCCCGCCACGTCGAGCTGATTCACCGGCGTTGGTTGTTCGGTAGCGTTACGTTTTCTTTATGCTGTGAAACTGCCGGAAACGTCGAACTCCGTCCAAAGTCCAAATAAAAGACTTCCTCCACATTACAGCTAATGACAGTTTACTGATATAAAAACTAAAAACAAATGATTTGTGATATAAAGTCTATGCTAAATGGCCAGTGCTGACTGTTTACGTACATGTGGCAAGAAAACAAATAAAAATAACAAATTGATCAATTTTAGCTGTACGTTTATTTATCTGTTAAATTATTGTGTCTAATGGAGAACTACCTCTGTGTTTCAGTACGAGTGAACAGTTATTTAAAAATTAAATAAAGTATCATATAAATAATTAGGTTGTCGGTAATCTTGTGCTATAATAAAAACATATAAAAATCTATTAAATAGTAAATGCCAGGCAGGTCATTTCTTAGTAAACAAATGCATTTACCAGTAATGATTAATTTGCATTAAAGTGCTTCCTGTTGCATCATTTATGTTTTATTATCATCAGTTATCATCATGGATCTAAAAGGGAAATATCTCATTTTTTACAAACTTTCTTTGTTTGTTTTCTCTTATTTTAGGAATCCAGATATATCAGAGTATATTTGTATCACTGTACATGAACAATCTAAGTGCTTGTTTAACTTAAATATATTATTTATATTGTTGGCTTTGACACAGTTACTCCAAAGGAGTGTGTATATATACATATATATAATAATCGTGCTGCTTTTGTCACTTTGTACCACAGCTCAACACGTCTGAACATGTATCTGTTTCTGCTCTTTGCTGAGATAAACTTGATCGTTGCTTCAGGTTTGCAGGTGTTTAGTTTGGTCACATGCACGTGTCTGATATCTGGCAGCGTTTGCGGCCTGCAGTGGCTTCACGTGTTGAAATAATCACGTCATTGGAAACGGGTCCTGCAGTGAGACGTTTCTTCTGCTTTTTAAAATGCTTATTTATGCAGAAAGTGTGTTTAGAAAAACAAACCAAAGGTGGGACAGGTAGGTAAGGACACAGTCATACAACCCCGGAAGTGGTTGATCTGATCCGGTTTTGTAATGAACCCAGGAAGCGTCGCTTTCATGCCTGACATCTGTGTTGCACCACAACTCCCAGAAACCCTCTTTGTGTCCTGCACTGCAGTCCTGCTCAAATAAGAGTTGTGGCTCCACCTGCAGCGCATAGACGGACCTACGTTATAAATGACTTGTAATGAAAACAGAGGGATGTGAAAATATGCAGCTTGGCGTGACCATCAGAAGCTTTTTGCTCCATATGTTCATCTGCTGAAGTCTTCTTCTCGTTTCCCACCAATGTTGTTCTTCATTCAGTCTAAGCAGCGAACGTGTTGAGCTCTGCACCATTCGTCACGCCCACTTCTTCTCTTGCTCTCATTCCGTCCATACACTCCTCCCCTCCCCTCTGTCTCCTCCTCTTTCTGTCTTCACAGCGAAGGCTGCAGGCGAGAAAACACCGTCAAGAACGTTGGATGCAGGAAGTACGCTTTTAACTCCCTGCAGCTCAAGGCCTTCCCCAAACACTACCGACCACCCGACGGCACCTACGGCAAAGTGGAGACCTGACGGGAGCTGCTGCAGGAAAGCGGCGACGTTGCGGATTGCTGTGTCAGGAAAACCGGAGAGTACAATCAACGGACGGAGCAAAGACTCCCCCGACCTGTGACGTTGCCTTGGACGCACCAGCGGTTTTACAGTAGATGTTTTTGGAGGTGGAGAGTGATTCAGCGTCACGCTGATAAACACACTCCTGAATCTCGACCTTCCTAGTGTGATGACTTTTTATCCACTGTGTGCGTTGCTTATGTAATTTACTCAAAACACCCTGAATACCTCACGCTGACCAATCACTGATGTCATTAATATTCATCACAGATGCCCTTTAATATTGGAAAGAACACAAAAAACATTCAATTTAGAGAAACGGCAGGAAAATTGTTACAGCCATCGTTTATAGCAATACCACTTCTGGCCACATGGGCGCAGCACATCACAAGACGGGTCAAGCGAGCGAGCTAAACTCCTAAACTCCTGTTAACACAGCAGGTCTCTATGCCACCATGTGGCCAGACGTGGGATTGCTACGTAGACACGTTTTGACACAACCGTGCATTTCCTTTACGCACTAGTCACACACGTTTGTTTTAGTTCTCCATCTCCAAACGGACAGACTCCAGTCTGTCAAAAACTCAACATAAACATCAAGCTTTAGCCTCATTTACTCTACATTTGGTATTTTCACTTTTCAAACTAATATCAAATAGCACAACTGACCCAAAAAAACCCAATAGCTTCTGAACTCGTGAGTAAATGAAACCAGCAACCGCCCACTGTAATATGTGTGTAACTAAAAGAAGTGGTTGCTGCAGAAATGCTGCCTGAAGTGCCCATCAACGAGGAGCAGAGCTTTTCCCCACGTTCATGTCGGTCGGTGAGGAGGAGTCGGGTCAGCTGGTTGATCAGCACAAACGAGGCTCCCCTCACCTGCAGTGACTGATCCCAGCCAGCAGAGGGAGCAGTGACACATTCATTATGCAGCAGCAAAGTGCGTTTGTGTGAACAAATCGGGGTTGAACTTTCAAAATCCACCCCTTGTTCTTGATTTTCTTTGTTCCTTTTAAGCCAGCGTGATGTAACTGAATGTTGACCCATGTGGGTCGTTCACGTGGAGCCAGTTTCAGTCCATTTGTATCTCAGACGAAGCCTCGCTCGCAAACGTTTGCTGGCTGGTTTCGTTTAGAGGCCGCGTCGCTCCTGAATGCTCCACTGGATGATCACCAAAGACCCGACTCGTGAAGATTCCTGATGTGTGAACACAAAGCCGGACATGCACCTTCCGTTTACCAGGTTTTGCCTTAAATGGATGCAGACACTCGCGCAGGTCGTAGTTTAAATACATATATTAAAGTATATACTAAATATACACGAGAAGTGACCGTCCACTCCCCCTTATCTGCCGTCTCCTGCATCAACTACATAACAATAAGAGACCAAACGAGAAAGTGTTAAAACTTTCATAGAAGTGACTGAACCTCCCCACCTGTAGGGGGACCCACTGAGCTGAAGATTGATGATCAAAGAGGTGAGGCGCTCTGTGAAGCTGCGCTGAGCAGATCATTGACCCTCTGATGAGCAGGATACGCGTTTCCACTGCTGAAAGTGCTTTTTCACGACTTCCCTCATAAATGATCAGCAGAAAAATATTCCAAAGCCTTAAACTTTGCTGAACCCGTTTCTTCTTGAGGTCATTGGTGAATTTCATGGCATCTTTGTAGTCGCTGTCGTCACTCCGTCATCTGCACTGAGCGACCTTTACACCAGAGTGTGCCATCACGTGTGAGATGTGTTTCTGAGCCACTGCTGACAGTAATCCTGCTGTGATGCCTCCTCAGATGTATGTTCATGTTTAGTCTTCTCTGGAGAAGTGCTTTTAACGCTCGTAACGTACACGTTTGACTTTTTATGTACCAGAACGTCTGTGATGGTTGTGTGTTGCAGAAATAAATCTGAACTAGGTTGCGTTCAGTGTGTGTCTTCAGAAGAGATGTTTGCCCACACCGGTCCAGCGAGGAGCAAACAGAACCAGCAACAGCGTCTCCTTCAGCCCCCAGAGGCCAGTTGAGGAACTGCATTTCTTCTCAGTTCCTTGTTGCTTCAACCTGGAAGTTGTAACGTTGGAGTTTGACGAAAACGAACTGCAGCACCGTCCTGCATGTAGGCCAAAATGTTGTCGCGGTGTAGAATAAAGCATAAATCACTGAAGTGTTGCAACTTAAGAGTTTTTATATTTCACAACTGGAAGAAAGACGGGTAAAGTAGTAGTAAAGTAGTATAAGTGAGTAGCATCTGATGTCTGGAGGAGAGGGAACTGTGTGAGAAAGTGGTTGAAGCTGTTGGCGAGCTTCTTCAGCGCGAGCAGGTTCAACAAGTCTAGTTACGCTCGTCTGAGATGTGAATAAAAACCTGGTGGAGCCGAAGACTCGGCTACCAGCAGCGTCCAGTTCCAGACTGATACAAATATACTTACTGCTTAAAGTAGTCACATTTATCTGTTCATATGTGTGTGCGGGTTAGTTCAACCGAACCTGAACCTTACATTTATTATCATTTATGTATCAATACTTTTTTTTTTTAATCACTCACTTGTGGTAATACCACTTTGACCACATGGGGGCATTATCGCGAGGACGCTCGTGTGTGGGACAGATGCAGCCTCTGATTACACATCTGCAGCCTGCTTCAAAAGACTTTGGGTCTCCTTGGCTGAATTTCACATCAGGAACATCTGTCCAGGAGCATCCAGGTCCGGGATGGTTGATGGGTAACCGGGCGACTAGGGTCCGGGATGGTTGATGGGTAACCGGGCGACTAGGGTCCGGGATGGTTGATGGGTTACCGGGCGACTAGGGTCCGGGATGGTTGATGGGTAACCGGGCGACTAGGGTCCGGGATGGTTGATGGGTAACCGGGCGACTAGGGTTCGGGATGGTTGATGGGTAACCGGGCGACTAGGATCCGGGCCGGTTGATGGGTAACCGGGCGACTAGGGTCCAGGATGGTTGATGGGTAACCGGGCGACTAGGATCCGGGCCGGTTGATGGGTAACCGGGCGACTAGGGTCCAGGATGGTTGATGGGTTACCGGGCGACTAGAGATCGGGATGGTTGATGGGTAACCGGGCGACTAGAGATCGGGATGGTTGATGGGTAACCGGGCGACTAGGTTCCAGGATGGTTGATGGGTTACCGGGCGACTAGAGATCGGGATGGTTGATGGGTAACCGGGCGACTAGAGATCGGGATGGTTGATGGGTAACCGGGCGACTAGAGATCGGGATGGTTGATGGGTAACCGGGCGACTAGGTTCCGGGCCGGTTGATGGGTAACCGGGCGACTAGGGTCCAGGATGGTTGATGGGTAACCGGGCGACTAGGTTCCGGGCCGGTTGATAGGTAACCTGTCCCTTGTCTTCTCTTCTGGTCCCTCTTGGGTGTTTTGGGTGTCATATCAGTATTACCACCTAAAGTTGAGATGTTTCCAGGCCTCAAAGCCTGCTCATTCTACCTTTTTGACTATTTATGGATGAAGTTGTGAGGGCAGTAAGTTCTTGCTGATATGTCACTGTTCAGGGTGGCAACTAAAAAAATCCAAATATAGTAAAAACCAGCTTTAAAGAGCTCTTTACTACAATTCATGGTCCACTGCTGGGCTCGGACACGAATAAAACCTGCAGTGGGATAAGAAAACCCTGTGGACCGTGTCTTTAGTCAATACAGCAGATCAATAAGCCTCCACGTGGTCAGAAGTGGTATTACTGCATAAAGAGGCTCTAATAACATGTGGACACGAGAATGTTGGGTAACTATAGTGCTCTAGCGGTTAGTTTATAACTGCAAGTTCTGCAAATCACTCATTTATCCACCTTTGTGTTAAATAATCAGTTGTAGACGTTGATAACGTACTATTCAAAATGAATAGAGGCATAATGAAAGCTGTATTAGTATTTTAATCGAGAGTACAAAAGACACGCGGCACTCGGACATCCGTCATGATCCTTCCAGCCACTAGGTGGCGATGACGCTCCTTTAAACGGGTTTGTCTGCTGTCATTGAAGCGGTTTTCCCGTCTTCCTCTATAAAAGTAATTAGACGTTTCATGTTCCAGTCTGGAGTTTTACCTGCACAGGTGTGGGAGGACGGAGCTCAAGCAGCAAACGTGTGGCAACTGCGTTTCGGTCAGAGACTCTGAAGGTAAAGTTAAAACGCTGTGTAGTGACGTCACGGCGGTGAGGTTGGGACCGGTCTGGGTTCACGAGCCTGATGGAAGGTCTCGCGTTTCAGCTGGAAGCGGCGACCGTTCCCGGTTTTCCCGAGCGCCGGTGTGACGTATCCACAGGTGGCAGTAGGTCAGGGCAGGTGAGCACGAGACCCGCGAGGCCGTTGTTGGTGGCTGTCAGTCCTGTCAATGTGAAGCTACGACACCCCAGCCTGCTCCACAGTCACCGGTGAAGTTTATCTCCAAACCTCCTTCACCGCGTCCCACAGAACCTGAACTCTCTAAAAGGTTTGCAGAGTTGTCCCTTCGGGTTATAAGAAAGGATCTGAGATGACACGTTTGGTCCAACCTGTCACCGTCCAGGCTCAGAGTTGGAGATGTGACCTTCTGAATGTGGGACAGTTCCGACTCCTTCACATTGTCTGAATCTGACTTCACCAGTCCAGCTTGCCTCCCGTCCTGTCAATCATGTGGTTATGAACCAAGCCGTAGCGAGTCAGAACCAAGACCGAGCAGGTCCTCTGGGCCACATGAACAACACGTTGAAGCTCCAAGACATGAGCTCTTGGAGAAAACGTGGTCGTCTGACAAACGTTTGCAGGTTGTGTTGTTGGTCAAGTCCCCAAATACTGTCTTTCATGCTGATTTGGAGGTCTCAGACGTTTGTGTAAACGGGGGTTGAAACACGTTGATTCTTGTCTAAACTGCTGCTGTTAAACCAGAGAAACGTCACACAACTCAATGCTCCGTATTGTTTCACACTTTTATTTTATGTACTTGCGTTGTGGAGAAAAGGACCGTGGTAAAGTTGACCTCATCCTAATGACTCGTAGTTTCAGTCAGACACAATCTGCTGTTTGACTCACGTGGCTGTCGAGGACTTCCGGTTCATCGTCCTTCCCGGCGTTCCTGCTTCGTGGGCTGCAGCTCTCTTCGGCCTGGCGTTTGTGTTGTAGGAGGCCGGCAGCCGACTCCAGAGTCCAACTGCAGGACAAAACCCAAATCCAGAGCTGAAACTACGACCCGTGACCCTGCTGGAAGACGGCGTTACTGTCTGTATTGTCAGTCGCAGCAGAAAAAACGCTGAGATGGTACGTGCAGCCATAAAATTAGTTTCTATTTTGTCTGCGAACGTTTTCATATGTTGTCCACTACGACTTGATGGCTTCACGCCGGATGGTTTTACGCACTCGGGAAACCAACCGGCTGCAGCAGAGCTCGTGGACCCGCCGGCGGCGGGAAACTGCTGCACCAGCCAGCCGGGTCCGTTGCAGTGAACTTGCTGGAATATCCACTCCAATCATTAGTTTTTCCACCTGTGAATGAGCTTCCTCACGGTACGACGATTGTTGTAACCGTAAGATGTCTATAACCAGAACAGTGCAGGTGCAGTCGACTCCGTGACTGGAACGTTTGGGCGAGACGTTGCATTCCCAACCCCGGCATAAACGGAAACCCACGGAGCAGAGACGTTCCTTTTGAAAGACCCACTATTACCAAATCATTTATGCAAAGGTTAAAAAAACAGGGTGGATATGAAGTTGTTTATAGCCCGACTTTAACCTCTTAAGTTTAAAGTTAACCTCCTAAACCTAACTGTGCATTTGCTGTTGCTTCATCCCAGAAGTATTCCGGTAGGAGGAGGATGTTGGCCCGTCACGCGTTCATGCAGGTGAACGTGGCCTCAAGAAGATGACTTAAGTTTAAAGTTTGGCACAAAATCAGATGGAAAATATGACGTAATCCTGGAAAAGGGCGTGTTTGGTCAAACACAAACGGCATAAAACCGAACCTCACTTAGTCATGCGGTAATATAATTTTCCATGATGGGCTTCTGTTTGAAAAACATTTCATGGAATTCCGTGTCGTTGCCACGACTCATCAAACGCGGGGAAAAAGAAATACCTGTTTATATTGATTATTCATGGCCTGATTTGTTTTGGGAAGACGCCCTCCTCCGCAGCGTCTTTGTTCTGGAAACATTGTCGGTGCTGGGCTAACTGGGCCGGTGGCGCCGTGTGAAAGGATGGCTGCTGACCTGGTCATGTCCTGTCGTATCCCACACATTTCTTAGAAACCTTCCCTCCGGTGAAGCAGGAGCAGCCGGGCCGGTGCCATGTGCGTCCCAACAACCAGACCGACCCAAACCTGGCTGGATGAGGACCAGAGGAGCCGGATCCGTTTCAGCTCGGGGTGTCCTGACGTCTGAGCAGCTGCTTTTACAAACTGGCATCAAATGAAGTTTGGATTGAACTGGACTTAGGAAGCGCATGTGAGACGGGTCATCCCGCTGTGAAGGTTTCAGCGGGATAGTCTAAAGGTGCCGGTATCTAACTTTGATTGGCGTGCAGTGGGCGTGTCCTCGTCTGCTTCCAGAGCAACACGAAAGTCTGTTATAGTGTCATCTTGACCCGGTTTCACCTCCGTGGAAGCTGTTTCGCCCGTCACTGAGAAGAAGTGCATCACTGTTCGGAAATTTTGTGCACAGCTTTATAGGAAAAATGGCGTGCCGGATCAGGATTGGTCAAGGTGCGGTGAGGGCTGCTGTGATGAAGGAATTAATGCAACTGTTAGGCCACAAGCATCACATGGTTCCTCCAAGGATGATGTTTTTTTTCCTCATCAGACACAGACAAGAAAAGTAGATCATTGTGATGCAATAATGAACCCTTTTAAAACCTAAATAAAATCCTCAGCCAGGAGCTTAATCAGGAAGAAAGTGAAATTCGTCTTTGAGTTGGTCACAGCGCTTTCTCAGAACTTTCCCCCAAGGATGAGATTCTTCGAAGGAGTCATCAAACCATCGAGGATCTCAGCCTCTAAAACGGCTCCTTGGGAAAAAAGTGGAGGTGGGAGGGGCTCCTGAGAAGGACAAAGCCGTGGTGAAAATGGTATTAAAAGGTTCCTGTAAACACTTCGATTCAAAAGAAATGCGGTCGACGATGGAAAAAGGTCAGAGGAAACTGCGTCATGAAGGAGAAACGCATCGAGGCTATGAATGATTGTTTTCTGCCGTTGAGCGTTGGTTTGGTTCCATCCCCGACGGTTTAATATAACTCGCATGCATCCGTTTCCCTTCGCAGCTTCAAACATCCCGGTTGTGTAACGGCGAATGGAAAACATCTGTCCTATAAACGGGAGGTGATCCTGATAAACACAATCTTCATGCTCATGTTTGGGCCCGTTATCAGCTCAACTTCGCTCCAAGCTTACACATCCTGACGGATAAGGGAAAAACTGATTTATAACTTTCCACTGCGACACCCTCCCTCCCAAGAAAACAAACGTTTACCGTGATGGATTTCAGCAGGATTAAAATCAGCTCATTGAGGATCATGGAAAAATATGTCAGTATTTTCCAGCAGCTCTTCCTGCTTTTATCTTTCTATTTTGGGTCCAAACAGTCTGAAGCATGAATATAAACGATGATTTCTGATCAGCTCTAACAACTCTGTCTTTGCCTTTTTAAAAAGAGCAAATGAAACCCACATTTATAACCAGAGACTGTATAAGAAGAACTGGACAACCATGCGTTTTCAGCAGACTGCTTTAGACTGGTTCTTTGCACCTGGTGGCGCCATTCTTGTGAATGGGCGGAGCAAACAGGCTGGGGAAAGCGTATGCCGGTTGTAGTTAGTGGCTTTAGCTTGGTGGAAGCGCAGGAACCGTTGGCTCTGCATTTGTTCGTGATGCTTTGTTACGAGTGTCAACAGAAATCACTTACCCTGCCTTTAGTTGGCTTGTCGTGGAGCATTTCCAGCTCGGCGGGCTTTAACACCAAGACGTTTATCACAATACTTCCACGACGGCTCGGCAGAAACTGTCGAGGTCGTTTTCTATTCCTGCCCGGCTGTAACCAGCACTCGGGCATTTTTACATTTGTAGAAAAGTACGGACCACCAATGTTGTATCTGGTGTGCAGTACGTGAGCAATTCCTGGATGCTTTGCTGCTTCTGGGAACATTTCTACGTGCATCTGGCCGGTCTACCTCCCATTTTATATCCGGGAATACGGTGCGGCTGTCCAGCAGGAGCCGGTCAGTGGTCATGTGATCTGCTTCTGTTTACCCCCAGAACAGCTGTTTTTACGGTGACTTGCTTCATAAAAACACCTTCTGTGAACTCCATAAGTCCAGATGTACTTTAACTCCTGCAGGAGATCTAAAACTCAGTGAAAAATGAACTTAATTATCTTAAACTTGCATAAACGGACCGAGGAGCATGATGGGCGAGGACGTCCACGCCAGCAGTCCGGATGTCAAATCTAGTTTCAAAGCTCCTGGAGTTAATGACATTCCCAGAAATCCTCAGACAGAATGGCTTTTCACCAAGGAAACAAACAAACTCGTCCATGTCTGTGAATTTAAAATGTGAATAATCAACATGCACTGAAGGTTTTGCGAGGTCTCGTTTTTCCCAGCCTGAGGATGACCCCCGTTCATGCAAGTGTTGGACCATGCCGGCCTCTTTTACGTCACACGGAGACCTGAACCAATTGCGTGAAATTCTGAGAGTATTTAGAGGTTCGGAGAGCACAAGCAGGCAGTCCTCAGACGCCGCCGCTCTCAGCAGCGTCGTCATGATGAACTTCATTTTCTTCGCCACTCAGTTCACCAGCTTCGTCCCCATCTCGGCCGTGCTGCTCTACGTCCTCGTCAAGCTGGTGTCCAGTTTCCGGCGCGGCCACGTGGACGGCCGTGGCTACGCCGTGCTGATCACGGGCTGCGACAGCGGATTCGGACACCAGCTGGCTCGCTGCCTGGACCGGAGGGGGTTTGTGGTCTTCGCCGGGTGTCTGTGTCCTGAAGGAGTCGGGGCCCGGGGTCTAGCCAGAGAGAGCTCCAGCAACCTGAAGATCCTCAAGCTGGACGTCACCAAAGACGAAGACGTGCAGCAGGCCGAGAAGGAAGTCCGGCGGAGCGTCCCGGAGAAAGGTGGGAATTCATGAACCCACCAGGTGGATGGACGATCGGGGAATTCAGATGCAGAATGAATCTATTTAGGAGAAAATATTGAATTCAAGATTTTATTGTATTTTTATATGTAGTTTGATTGGATTTGAATCACAGTGGAAATGCATTTGACTTTAGTCAAATTTTACCTGTAAAAGGAAACTTTTTTTTATTTTTTTAATAAGTTAAGTTTTAATATTGATCAGAACATTTTACTTTGTCCTACTAGTACATAGTTAAACTTTACAAGGAGATATTTATAAATTCTTGGGCAACTTAAAATTCAAAGGTCAAACATTTTGAGTCATAATCTATAAATTGAAACTTGTGCCAGAGAAGGAAGATTCCAGCCCCAGTTTGAAGAACGTCGTGATTAAAATGATTTATCATTTATTTATTAACTGAATAATCCTGTACTGAAACCTTTAAAAATACAATCGACCAAAATGCTCATAATGACACGAAATTAAAAGACAATTTAAGACAAAATTGGGGGGTTTTATTTTTTTATTTTTTCCCAATGCATAAAATCATTTTACTGTGTTGGGGATTAAAGTCCTCAATTTAGACTAATTTAAAACAAAGTTTGTAATCTGTTCATTTATTATGATTTTTTTTTTTTTTAATTAAAACTTTAAACGAATTTGACTTCACTCAAGAGTTTTAAAGTAAAACTAAAGAAAAAGTGTTTTTTTTGTTTATACTAAAAAGAATCGTTTCTGCAGCCAATAAGCAGCTGTGTTGCAGCTGTGTTGCAGATGTGTGCAGATGTGTTGCAGCTGTGGTGCAGATGTGGTGCAGATGTGTTGCACTACTGTTCAGAGTAGAAACTGGTGACGGGCTCTCACGGACCTCCTCAGGTCTCTGGGCGGTTGTGAACAACGCTGGGATCTCCGACTGGGCCGAGATCGAGTGGAGCACCGTTGAAGATTTCCGCCACATGGCCGAGGTCAACCTGTTCGGCAGCATCAGGACCTCCATGGCTTTCCTGCCTCTGGTTCGAGCGTCCCGAGGTGAGCTCCGCGTCCTGCGCCGGTCGTCTTATTTGTCAGCGCAGCGGCAGATTAACACGTGTTTCACGCGGCAGGTCGGATGGTCTTTGTGTCGAGCATCTTTGCCTTCTTCAACTGCCTGAACATGGGAGCTTACAGCGTGTCGAAGAGAGGTCTGGAGGCCTTCGCAGACTGTCTGAGGGTAGAAATGTCCAGTTTTGGTGTCGAGGTAACTAATCATCATCAGAAGCAACCAAACCAGTTTCAGATCTGTACGTTGAAACGCTTCTGAACTGAAACTAATTCAGCATGTACTCCATCTTCAGGTCAGCATCATCCAGCCGGGTAATTTCGCCGGCGCCACAAACATCCTGAAGATGAAAACCGGGTCGGACATCTGGGAGAAACTGGATGAGGACAAGAAGCTGATCTTCAACCGACAGTACGTTGAGCTGGCCAACGAATACTTCATGTCGACGTGCAAGTCGGGATTCAAAAGCCCCGAGCTGGTCGTCAACGCGATGCTGCACTCGGTCACGTCCACCCGGCCCAAGCGCAGATACCTGCTGGTCTCTGCGGTGGACATGTGCTTCTTCAAGCTCGTCCCCTTTCTGCCCGCCGTTGTCACAGACGCCGTGTTTTCCCTCAGCGCCATGTACGCTAGAAGAAGAGACATGCTTTATGCTTAATGACGCGCACGCGAAGCAGGGCGACCCGTGTAAATGTTCTCACGGTTCATCAGTTGTTCGTGTTTGTACAGCCAGGTAGGCCGCGGCGGGCGTTTGGATGTGAAAGGAGGTGAATGGAGGTTTTAGTGTTTTTGTATGTAGACGGAACGAAACAGAACGACGAAAGACAAAAGCTTTTTGTCACTTTCATAGTTGCTTTTTTATGTGTTGTTGATTTTGTTTTGTATCTGATAAATGTTTCCTGTATTTGAATAAAGACGGATATTTATTTCTAATTACAGTTTTATGGATTAAATTGGCCACTAGATGTCGCCAAATCACTGACAAACTATAACAAAGGAAACCTGCAATTTAAAAGCTCTTTGGGGCTTCGAACTGCAGCAAATCATCTTTAACAGAAGATTGTGCATAAAGTGACAGCTGGTCATTAACAACATAAACTGCAATGCAGCCGTCACTAAAATAATACATTTAAAAACACTTAATGACCTACAAGTATGTCGCTTCATAGTCTTGAGACGCAGGTGGAAACAGCGCCGAGCCTCAGCCAACCCCCGTCCGTGTTTCACAGCTGCTGTTACTCCGGGAACTCGTCTTCCAGACGGGCCGGAAATAACAACGGGATGTTTTTTATACATCTGTCAATCCTCCTGACCAGCGTCGCTCGACTTGTTAGGTGTCTGCTGTTGGCATCAGGTTCATTTCTTTTTAATAAACAGGTTAAATCTGTGTTGGCAAAGGTACTGAAAGTAATTTTTCCTTAAATTGTTCGTTTCAGACTTTTGTTCTTGCATTTTACTAAATGTTCTCTGCTTTTCTGGAACCTGAGATCCGTTTTCTTGGTACCACCTTGTAAAAGGAATTATTTTCTGCATTTGTATTTTAATGTGGTTTCTTCAGATATTTGAAATACAACAACAGCTAGATGTATTGACAAATGAAAAATAAAAAGTTTGCAGACAGCCTTGTCCACCTTGTCAGCTTCATGCAGCTCCTCCTCACTTTGTTCCTAAATCCTCCCAGAGAGCCAAGGAGGCAGGAAGAGCCCAGCGGTTCCCAGCAGACACACAATAATGAACATCCACAGGAAGATCCGGTCTACAACCATGGCCACATACTTCCACTCCTCCTTCACCTGCAGAGACATGAAACCAGAGAGAAGACTAAATGTACTAAAATCTTCACACCGGTCTGCAGTTAATCACGTCACAAACGGGACGCTCACTGAGAAGTCTGCGTCCTCCGCCCTCAGATGCTCCGCGATGTAGGCCACCCCCTCCAGAGCCGATACCACCGCAGGAGATAGAAACGGGGCCGTCTGACTCTGGGTGAGACCGCGCTCGACGCGAGGGGATTCGCAGTCCAACCTGATCGAGTGGCGGGGAGGAGGCGGCGGGGCACTAATCCTCTGTCGACCAGGTTTCTGCTGCCCAAAGCTCACCAGACGCTGAGAGTCTGGGTAAACGCGGCTGTCGCAGTCGGTAACTTCATCCTCTATATTCAAGGAGTGGCAACCGTCCTCATCCTGGTAACCATGGAGATGTGCGGTGGAGTCCACCTGCTTGACCCAGGTGGACTCGGGGAGGAGTTTTTCTGTGAGGTGGTTCTGCCTGAGAAAGAATGAGAGTTTAATGACCAGCAAATGATGACTGACCTTCTGAACCAAGTCCCGTCTACACGTCTGTGAAAGTCGGGAAATGTGACCTCCTGGTCGTTCTCTCACCGTCGAGGACCAAGTCCGTGTTGTGGACGCGTCATGCACAGGCAGCGCGGCACCACGGACAGGAAAAGCCTCCGGACCCACCGGGGCATGCTGTGAGTCTCCGACGACCGGTGGTGCACGTTCAGCACGAACACGGTGATGATGATCGACAGCGTGACGAAGATCATGGTGAAGAGCAGGTACTCGCCAATGAGCGGGATGACCAGCGACGTGGACGGGATGATCTCCGTGATGAGCAGCAGGAAGACGGTGAGCGACAGCAGCACGGAGATGCACAGCGTGATCTTCTCGCCGCAGTCTGACGGGAGGTAGAAGACCAGGACGGTGAGGCAGGAGATGAGCAAGCAGGGGATGATGAGGTTGATGGTGTAGAACAACGGCAGGCGGCGGATGACGAAGTAGTAGGTGATGTCGGGGTAGATCTCGTGGCAGCAGTCGTATTTTTTGGTGTTGTATGTCCCCACAGCGTTGACAATCGCCCACTCTCCGCTCTCCCAGTAATCCTACAAGTTAAATATCAGACATTATTCACTTACAATAATCATGTTATCATGTTAAAGGACAGGCGGCAACACTAAGTACCCACCAGTCAGCAGCCGGCAGATCTGCCTTCAGCAGGAGCAGCTCCTGTCGCTGTCCCGCTGTGCAGACTTTGGTTATTTAAGTTATCTTTCAGGCATCTGCTCCGTTTCTGCTCAGATCGCCGTCTTGTCACATGGTCCAATTTTGACCAAAGCAGCCGTCCAGTAGCTGACCTAGTCTACAGAGGACCTCACGGTCAACTGCATGAAGACGAGGTGTCCAGGTCCTCTGGCTGCAGAACCTCCCCGCTGGTCATCCTCCGCGGCTCTTCTGAGGAACCATCCTTGTTCAGTCTATCATGGACTTGCTCGTTAAGACCATTACTGGTAGTAATTCAACTATTTGTCAATAAATAATCCAGACATAAGACACGATTTCTTTCTTGTTAATTTATTGTTTTTTTTGATCCAGGTTCTGCAGGAAGGTTCGATTAACGACTTCTGATCTTCACAGCGACGCTGACGAGAACATTTCTTCACTTCATCAGGAGTCTTGTGTCACAGTCACCTTGGACCTTTTAAATCTCTTCAGCAGGTTTCCACCGATGGGGGTCCACCTGAAGCCTGGATCCATTCATCAGCTGAGGTGTGTGTGTGCAGGTGAGCCTGTCCAGCCGGGGCTCCTTCACCATCGCGCCAGGCGGCTGGGTTCTGGTTCTGGTTCTGGTTCCAGAGTGCCCTTCTCCCTCAGACAGGTACATGAGGTCTCAGAGTCGAATCGCAGCTACAGAAGGATTCTGATGCCTTTGAGGGCTTGTTTTGAACATTTTGGACCAGAATAACTGTCACACTGACAGACACGCCCACTCCTGCTGTTGGAGAGGAGGGTGGCGGCCAGCTGGTTCTGGTGTCACCAACGTGGAGATCCTCGCTGGAACACGCAAGACCTGCGTTTTAACTTAACCCTTTACAGAGCAGGTAACTACGGTGACCATGTATAGTACCTGCAGACCGGTACCTGCAGACCGGTACCTGCAGACCCGCACCTGCAGACCGGTACCTGCAGACCGGTACCTGCAGACCCGCACCTGCAGACTGGTACCTGCAGACCGGTACCTGCAGGCCCGCACCTGCAGACCAGTACCTGCAGGCCCGCACCTGCAGACCGGTACCTGCAGACCGGTACCTGCAGACCGGTACCTGCAGACCGGTACCTGCAGACCGGTACCTGCAGGCCCGCACCTGCAGACCGGTACCTGCAGGCCCGCACCTGCAGACCGGCACCTGCAGACCCGCTCCTGCAGACCGGCACCTGCAGACCGGTACCTGCAGACCCGCACCTGCAGACCGGTACCTGCAGACCCGCACCTGCAGACCGGCACCTGCAGACCCGCTCCTGCAGACCGGCACCTGCAGACCCGCTCCTGCAGACCGGCACCTGCGGACCGGTACCTGCAGACCCGCACCTGCGGACCGGTACCTGCAGACCCGCACCTGCAGACCGGTACCTGCAGACCCGCACCTGCAGGCCCGCACCTGCAGACCGGTACCTGCAGACCGGTACCTGCAGACCCGCACCTGCAGACCGGCACCTGCAGACCCGCACCTGCAGACCGGTACCTGCAGACCCGCTCCTGCAGACCCGCACCTGCAGACCGGCACCTGCAGACCCGTACCTGCAGACCCGTACCTGCAGACCCGCTCCTGCAGACCCGCACCTGCAGACCGGCACCTGCAGACCCGCACCTGCAGACCGGTACCTGCAGACCCGCTCCTGCAGACCCGCACCTTCAGACCGGCACCTGCAGACCCGTACCTGCAGACCCGTACCTGCAGAGCCGCACCTGCAGACCGGTACCTGCAGACCGGTACCTGCAGACCGGCACCTGCAGACCCGCACCTGCAGACCGGCACCTGCAGAGCCGCACCTGCAGACCGGTACCTGCAGACTGGTACCTGCAGACCCGCTCCTGCAGACCCGCACCTGCAGACCCACACCTGCAGACCGGTACCTGCAGGCCCGCACCTGAAGACCGGTACCTGCAGACCCGTACCTGCAGACCCGTACCTGCAGACCCGTACCTGCAGACCTGAACACCACACCCATTTCCAGTATTTGTTGCTGTTCTCCAGTTCCTCTGGACTTCCAGGTGTTTTGTTTACTGTTTGTGCATCTGGTTCATGTCAGTTTATTTTGAGTTCCTGATTGGAGTATTTTTATACTGAGGTCAATGTTTCTGCCTATTTTCTGTTTTTGGACCGTTTGTTCAATTACACAGAATTCCTTGGAATCAGCCGGTACCGGAATCTGTTATCTGAAGTCCCATCACTCCTCAGGGGCCATGAGGTTCTGGGAGTGTAGCTGGTCTTTAGGATGGACCTTCAGAACCTCTGTCTGCATGACAAAGGTCATCAAAGGTCATTTACAGGCACGTTGGTGGCACGTGAAACTTAAAGGTCCGAATGCGCCTTTTCTGAGTATTCGGTTGTTATTTGGTTTTTATTTACAAATAAAAGCGTGGAATTGTGATGGGAATTCCCGGTCCCGGCGTGAGGTCTTCACGAGTCCAGTCAGGTCAGACCAGCATCGTGTCGGTGAGTTTGGGTTCAGCTGTGTGACGCCGCTGCAGAGATGAACCGAGTTCTGCTCGTAAACCTTCACTGACGACTGTCCGTCATTCCTGCATCGAGACCCCTGCTGTGCGTTTGACCCACGGGGCTGCAACTGCTGAATTGAATCTACTGAACTCGGATCTTCTCTCACGTCGTCTTCATCATAATCTAATGAACTCAGCTTCAGCCCAGATAGTCTCCCAGCGTTTACATATATATACAGAGGTGTTTTCCACAACAAATCCCTCAAATATTTCCTCTGCTGATCCTACAAAACTAATCCAGGCATGTTGTTTTCTCCAAAACTTGATTCTGCTAGTTAAAAGGTGAGTATTGGTGAGATCCTGAGAAGTTTCAGTACAAACCACTTAAGCCATAAATCACAAGGCGGCTCCCACCTTCAGGTCCACCGTGTCCTCAAACGGCTCCAGGTCGATCTTGGCGCGATCGTACGTCCAGGATCCGAACTTCATCTTGCAGATCTGATGGTCGAAGGGGAAGAAGGTGACGTCGATGGAGCAGGAGGACTTGTAAATGGCCGGGGGAACCCAGCGGACCCGGCCGGTGTGGAACAGCTGGGCTTTGGTCATGTGGGTGACGGCGAACTCTCCGTCAGCACTGGCAGAAGAGGGAGACGAGGGGTGAGAAGGTGAGAAAAATGACTAAAACACGATGAAGAGAGTTTTATTCAGCGTCTCATCAGCTTCGCGCTCCGAAGGTGAAGCACGGAACCTGGCGCCATCTTCCTCAACATCTGCAGCACTTAATAACTGATGTCAGAACGTTAACGAGCCAGTATTCATGATGCAAGCTCCTGTCATCCACATGCGGCGGGAGGGAAAAGTTTCGTATCCACCCTGAAACATTCCAGAGTGAATACTTCCTGGAGCCCCGGGGGCGGAGACTTGACTGCGGGATGATGCAAGATCTCCGCGCAGCGGGATAATTTGCATGTCTCGCCACTCGATGTGCAGGAAAAGCCAGAAGTGCGGTGGGATCACCGAGCTCTTCCACTCCACCTAAGCGACCTCCGCTCCTCATGCGCTCCTCATGCGCTCTTCAGCTGACGAGGCTGTTAATTCGGATCAAACAGATAATTGATCCTTACAGATAATTCCCTGCTCCTCCTACAGACATTTGAAGTCGTGCTGAGAACGATTTTCAGCGCATGTGCAGCCGTTTCCTTGATGACGTTGTCTTTGTTATTATTGTGGAGGCATCTTGGTCCCTTTTTGAATCGTGGGCTTCATCTCTACTGGTTCACACCTCTCTGGAGGTCCTGGGCTGAGGCCTGGACTTTGACCAGGTCCTCCCGAAACCTCACATTAATGTACAAACAACAAAACCACAAATACTCCACTTTGGCGCGATCAGAAATGCTTCCAGGGGTCTTGGGTTTGTGCAGAACCTCAGACTCAACTCTTTCACACAAACAGACCTACTGATCTTATCCTACTTACCTGATCCAGTGCGGACCATTACAGTCACCTGGCTGCAACGAGTTCTTACTTGTTGTACAGCACGATGTCCGGCACCCAGATGAGCTCAGAGGGAACTCTGATTGACGTCACGTTGTCGAAGTCCGCCGGACGCCACTGCAGCTTGTAATCCGTCCATTCCTGTCAACACGTTCACTGCGGTCAGTCAGATCGCTCGAGCACTTCCCTTCGTGTGGCACCTAACTGCATGAACGCCAGCGGGCCTCCTTCACTTCTCACCCACCTGCTTCAGCCACACGTTGGTTGTCATCATCTGATTTTTTTCATCCTGTTTTGGAAACAAAACAGTTAAACAGACGACGTCAGACGAGGCTGGTTTCTCGAGTCGGAGAGAAACAAGGACAAAGATCTGAGCCTGGAAGAGCTGGATTGACTTGTGTGTGTGATCCCACCACTTCTATCAGCTGTGCGATGGAGAGGCCGAACTTGACGATGACCACATCTGTGGCGTTCTGCGCCGGTCGAGTCCACTTGCTGTAGCCTCCAAACAATGTCCTGAAGAGCGCATCCTCGGTGTGGGCTCGGGTCCAGTCCTCCGCCGGCGCTGGTCACCGTTCATGTAAACAGATTTAGACGCCCCGAACACGCCCCCAAAGATTTCATATAACGTGTTTCATATGTTCAAAACACGCTCGCATAAACAAGTCACTACTGTTACTGGAAATCCGGTAAACTGAGGGATTACAAGGCAGTTTCTGCCCCACGATTCAGCAGGTTTTTTAATGCAACCAATGATTCTTGTGAAACAATCATTTTCATTCAGGTGTGTTAATAATATAAAACAGCTTCTCTGCAGAATAACACACTAAATACAGGCGGCTGCTTTTCATTATAAACAGCTCAACGCTGCATGATTTCAAATTAAAAAGTGCACATTTTTAACAATCGCATTTTAATTAAAAGGTGCGGTTGTTTGAGGTCAGTAAAAAAATAAACAAAATGCAATGACTGTTTAGGTTAAAAACATTGCAGTGTTCTAATGATGATGCATAGTACGCCCTCTTCATCATTGCTGATGACTTTCCCTCTTGGCATTATGTCAACACCTGAACGCTCCACACATGCAAGCTGCCAGAACACCTGCGTTTATAGACGTCTGCAGACCTGCTGATGATCAGCTCACCTGAACTGACGATTAGCAGCACGTGGCTGCAACGTCTCTCTTCTTAAATCCTATGGCAGCAGTGAGGGGGTACTTGGTAATGCCCACATGATTTTATTTAATTTAGTTTCTTTCATAAATGATGACAGTGAAACACGTCATATGTTGCGGTTCATCTGCTATTTGAGAAAACCTTACAGAGACGATATCTGAATAAGGACCGCTGGAGGTGCCGACTCCCTCCTCCGGGGTCCAGCCCAGCCAAGAGTCCTGGTGGACCTCCGAAACAATTAACAGCACAGAAGCAGAGCAGTGGGCTTGAAATCCTTGAACCTAATGGAGGTACGAAAAGATTCCCTCTCAGTATAGTTATCCCAGATGCGCTTCACTCACCGGACTCGACGAGGAGGCAGCAGCACAAGTAAAGCGGCGTCAGCTCCCGTTTCAGCTCCATCGGAAGTGTCCGGCCGTTGTTACGCACCCTCAGGTCCAAGGTGTCGGGTCCCGGTCCCGGTCTCGCAGCTGCACAGTTCGGAGTCGACGCCGCCTCCTCCCCGTGAACATCACCCCCTCCGCCGTGTGCGTCCTCCTGCTGGAGCTGTGCGCCCTCCAGACACCTGTTTCATGTTTCACCTGTTTCACCTGTTTCATGTTTCATGTTTCATGTTTCATGTTTCATGTTTCATGTTTCACCTGTTTCATGTTTCACCTGTTTCATGTTTCATGTTTCACCTGTTGCATGTTTCATGTTTCATGTTTCACCTGTTTCATGTTTCATGTTTCATGTTTCATGTTTCACCTGTTTCATGTTTCATGTTTCACCTGTTTCATGTTTCATGTTTCACCTGTTTCATGTTTCATGTTTCACCTGTTTCATGTTTCATGTTTCACCTGTTTCATGTTTCACCTGTTTCATGTTTCACCTGTTTCATGTTTCATGTTTCACCTGTTGCATGTTTCATGTTTCATGTTTCACCTGTTTCACCTGTTTCATGTTTCATGTTTCACCTGTTTCACCTGTTTCATGTTTCATGTTTCATGTTTCATGTTTCACCTGTTTCATGTTTCATGTTTCATGTTTCATGTTTCACCTGTTTCACCTGCGTTGGAGAGAAACCTCCAGACCGTCACCTCTGGCTTCAGTTCGGCAGCTTTCAACGTCTTCTAATCACAGCTTTTAAATACTGACTTACGTTTAAGTGAAATAATTCAGATCCCCAGTGCAGAGAAATGTTTGTCCTAAAATTGGCCCTAATGTGGTGTTTCTGTGTTCAATAGTGTATAAGTATTTAAACGTCATATAGGGTTTTTTAATACTTTTAATAAACCTTTGCAAACCATTTTTAACAATAGAGATTCAAAACAACAATATATGTGCTATTACAGCAGATCCACTGATAAACAGTGTTATGTTGAGATTTAAACTGAATAAAATAAGTCAGGACTGTTATAAACAAAACATCAAAAGGAGTGTTTACCATGTCTGAGCCCTTTCAATTCAGTTTAGGTTTATTTATTTAGCCCCAAATCAAAGGTGGAGAGGGGGTCTGTTTCCTGACAAACAGACCGGCAGCTGGTTCCAGAGGAGAGGAACCTGATAACTGAAGGTTCTCCCAATCTGGGAACCACAAGTTAACCTGCGATGAAAGCAGAACATGGAACTTTGAGCTCTTTAAGATATGACGGAGCTTGGTCGTTAATGTGTGAGGAGACGAGTTTCTAATTCTGTTCTGGATTTCATAGGTAAAACTGGAGACATGCGATCTCACGTGGTAGTTCTTGTCAGAACCCTGGCGGCTGCTTTCTGGAGGATTGTTACAGAATTTTTGATTTGTGTTGAATTCAAACATTTTTCCAGCTTTCCAAGTGAACATTTTCACTTCTGGGGACATTTCACTTTTCTAGATGAAGAGTCTGCCAACAAGGAACTTCTGTACGTATAGGACACCTCATCCATCCATCCATCCATCCATCCATCCGTCCGTCCATCCATCCGTCCGTCCATCCATCCGTCCGTCCATCCATCCGTCCGTCCGTCCGTCCGTCCGTACCGTCCATCCACTTATCATCCACACATCCGTTCATCCATCCCTCCCTTCCTCCCTCCATCTATCCATCCATCCATCCATCCATCCATCCATCTACTTATCATCCATTCATCTACTTATCATCCATCCATCCATCCATCCATCTACTTAACATCCATCCATCCATCCATCCATCCACTTATCATCCATCCATCCATCTACTTAACATCCATCCATCCATCCATCCATCTACTTAACATCCATCCGTCCATCCATCCATCCATCCATCCATCCATCCATCCATCCATCCATCCATCCATCAATCAATCATCTACTTAACATCCATCCATCCATCCATCCATCCATCCATCCATCCATCCATCCATCCATCCATCCATCCATCCATCCATCCATCCATCCATCCATCCATCCATCCATCCAGTTGTCGACTCAGATTTCAGACCCTTTTCACTTACAGCTGGAGACGATTGCAAAAGTCCAACATAAACACCATCATTAACGATGAACTCATTGAACTCATGAACTCAGAACTCAGAACTCATGTTCCCTCTGAATGAAAACCATCACAAAGGATGCAGACACCCACCCCCACGTCCCATGAAGGTCAGTAGTTTCAGCTTCATCAGGTGGTGTATGACTCCCTCAGGTATGAGGCGGTGTCTGGGGCCTGCAGTCCGACACACCGTGTGCTGGGCTCAGCAGATTAAAGAGCTGATATTAATGTCGCCTCTCTCAGCGAGTGGAAATGAGCTGGAAGACCTTAAATCTTGAGTTTGAACTGACGAGCCCAGAGAGACTGCAAGTGCAGCACTGCCACTTCTATATTTAGAGGACTTTGTGGGCCCTCAGAGTTGCATCGTCATCTGTTTTATTTGTGCTAAACTCAATTCTCCAGCCGTCCTCCGACTTCTCCTGAGCTGCAACGCTGAGTAGGACCGGAGACCAGAGCAGCTCAGTACAGAAAACCATTTATGGCTCACATTTGTCACTTAGGTGTCACTCAGTGCAATCCTTTGCATTTATTATGGCAAACAAATATGTAGAAACTCCTCATTAAAGAAGCAGCGTGTAAGCTTCTAACAGCAACATAAAGTATATAGTTCAAGGTCAATCAGTTTCACACTAACAGTCACACATTCTCAAGATTAAATTACACATTTTGAACATTCTTTTGACAAAAATTCTGTCAACTTTGCTCTGCTGTTTGGTTGCTGCAACTTGTTATAATTCAAACCCCATTTTTTAGACGAGGCTCGAGGATGACTGTCAGCAGCGAAATAAGAGACAGGATTAGATGTTTTCATTTCATATGTCGGGGTTGACTCTTTCTAGATGAAGAAAACTTTATTTCACAGACCTACTCCCGCTGATATGGATAGAAACATCAGGTCGCTGTATTTTAATGTTGCAGAGAGTGACAGGAACTAGACATCAACTAAAAATCTGTGATTAAAAACAATTATTATACTAACATTTTTGAAAGACACAGAGATTAATATCTTGATTGGGACATTTGATCATATCTTTACTAAACGTCTATAACTGCACATCATTTGTTCTAATCTGCCACGCCTACGTACATGTGCTGTGGCACAATATAAGTTGCAAAGGTATTTAACTTGGAAAAAAAAAACACACAACTGTTTTTGTTACTTCGCGCTTCTTTTATTTTGAACCTTCGCAGATACCGTCCAGGTTGTGACAACGACTGAGCAGCTGGTGAGCGGCGCCCGAGAGCAGGAAAACACGAGAGGTCTCACTCTGATGCCCTTTTAATGATTTCTTCTTTAGACATGAATTTGTGATTGAAAACAGTTTTAAACCGTTATACTTTATTAATCCTATATTAACATATATTTGTAACAGGTGTCCTTAAACTGCGCGGAGCTTTAAAAGCCCCAACTCTATTGAATATATACTTTGATAATAAAGTTAATTATGACTTTCAGAAGCAGATATGTGAAGAGATATCAAAGCGCACATCAGGTAAACAATATGAATGAATAAATGTATAAATAACTGTAGATGTGGACATTTGACCCACCAATCACTTCCTCACCACTCATCATGTTGCTATGAAATGTTAATAAAACATTACAGTAATCTAGTCTAGAAGACACGAACGCGTGAATTAGTTTTCCAGCATCACTCTGGGAGAGGATGCTCCTGATCTTTGTGATATTACGGAGGTGGAAAAACGCAGTCTTACAAACCTGATTAATCTGCTGTTTAAAAGACAAATCCTGATCAGAATAACGCCAAGGTTTCTCACAGTTTTACTGAAGGCCATCGCAACACCATCTAATCCCTTCCTGAGGTGTTTGGACCACAAAAAACAACCTCTGCGGTGGGCCTGGTGGATGTCTTCTAATTCTGATGATTTTACTGCTGAAGAAGCTCATAACGTCTTCAGAGCTGCAGGAACGCACGGCTCAACACAGTTGTGGCGTCACACAAAGGGCTTGTGTCCTTTATAACTGAACTATAACTTACTAACCCTAAGTGAATACTGCAACCAGTGTCATTTTCTACCAGCGCTTTTTAAAACAATGTCAAACAGCGTCTCTTTAAGACACGCCTCCCACGTGTTTCTGCTGCCGGAGCGGAGCGGCGCTCTGCGGTATAGACGATCTTTGTCGTCCAAACATCATCCGGCGGCGCCTCGCTGCTAACCAACCGAGGTCCGATGTGCTCCCGGCGTGTTAAAGTCACCGGCTGAAGGACTTGTGGCCGCAACGGTTGATAATCAAGAAGACACTTCGAGCCAGAAATAAAGAGGCTCTGGCGGTCGTGTTTATCTTCAGGTCTGATAGCTGGCGTTAGCTAGCGCGAGCAGCGTCAGACGGGAACGTTTTCGCGGATTTTCAGTTTTGTTTTTGTTTTTCAGGCTGTTAATGAGGAAAACCGTCATATTCTAGCCAACGGCCCCTTTTGCAGGTGGGTTTCTCCACATAAATGACGCTGACAGCCTTGTAAACACGCGCTGGGCTTCGAGTCACTTATGACGGTGTTTTGGAGGCGCCGCAGGTGCTGCAGGTGAAGCAGGTGCGGCAGGTGCGGCAGCCCCGAGACCTCGACCCCGACCCTGATGGAGAAGACCGACCCGGAGCTAATGGAGAAGTGAACCTCACTGATGGAGGGCACCAAGAGGCAGAGGTAGGTCCTCCCGGGGAGCGCGCCCCTGTCAGCCGCTCCCTGCAGGGTGGGAGTGGTCACCGCGTGACGTCGCCCGCGGACGGACGCTCCACTTCTACTTTCGTCCTCAAAAACACCACTGTTGTTCTCATAAACGGCACGCAAACGCTCGTGGCTGCTGGCAGTGTGAGCACTTCTGGGCTGCACCAGCCCCCCCACCCGTCTGAACACAAACGGCTCCTTCAGTTCCTGGCTTGTAATAAGACTGTTTTTTTGCCTTTAAATTAAACTCTGAACACCCAAACTACGGGCATCCACTTCTCAGGCCTCTTCACACTAACCCTTTTTGACGTGTGATTGTGTCTCAGCTCTGGGGAGGACGGCGGTGGGGAGCGAGGCCTCCTCCACGCGTGGAAGGGCTACTCCTGCAGCATCACCCCCGAGAGGCTGCGCCTCCCTCGGCCGGTCCTCCAGGTCGCTCTGGGCACTAGGCACGGCGTGCTGCTGGTTGAAGGTCAGACTTTAACTCTGTTGTTTTTATTTTGGGGCATTTTAACATCAAAGCTTGGAGGAAGTGCACGGCTCTTCAGGCTGGAAGACAGAAGTTGCAAAAAGCAAAAATTGTAGCCCTCTGTTTTTATTTCATGTTAAAACAGATTTAAAGTCATTTTAATGTAGCAGGTCTCAGTATTGGGTAAGTACAACTTCAGATGATCAATAATGCATAACTTATATCACTATGTCATGATTTATTTAACAAATACAAACTACTCAAGTGGGCAATACCAAGTACCACCTCGATGCGTCCATAGGATGTAAGTAAGTTGCAGCGGTTAATCATCAGCCATTGATGCAGGCGTGCAGACTTTGAGTAATGATGACGTTTTACACAAAAAAGTATTTTGTTTTTTTTGTACTAATTTGTCCTCCTAACTAGATATTTATGAAATATGCTCATAGATGGATACGTCTTGATTTTTAAAATTTATTATATTTAACTCTTTTATATGTCTCACCTAAATTGTTGAATACTGAAATGTGTAAAGTTGGTATTTTTCATTCTTTTGGACAAACTCTTTGTGAAGTTGGTGATAAATGGAACGGATTTTCCCTCCGTTCGGGTTTCTCCTCCCGCAGGAGGGCAGGTGTACAGCTTTGGAGCGTTGTCATGGAAGCAGAGCCAAGCGTCGGAGCCGACAGAGCCGATCCTGGAGTGCGCCCTCAGTGGGCAGCGGGTGCTCGCTGTTGCAGCTGGAAGCTTCCACAGCGGGGCGGTGACGGAGGACGGCGGTGTCCACATGTGGGGGGACAACGGTGCTGGGCAGTGCGGCCTGTCGGGTCTCGCCGTCGTAACCAACCCGACCCCGGTGGCGCTGGTGGACTCCGACGGCGGCTCTGTGCAGACGGTGCCGGTGCTGGAGCTGGCCTGCGGGGAGAAGCACACCCTGGCGCTGTCGGCCCAGCAGGAGGTGTGGGCATGGGGCAGCGGCTGCCAGCTGGGGCTCAGCGCCACCGTCTTTCCTATTTGGAAACCACAGAAGGTGGAGCTCCTGGCAGGAAGGTTTGTCCTGCAGGTGGCCTGCGGCGCTTCTCACAGCCTGGCTCTGGTGCGATGCCCGGGCCCTCAGGACGTCCAGCGGCCGCCTGTGGACAAATGCGTCCAGTGTAATCAGCTGCTCTACACCATGACGGACAAAGAAGACCACGTCATTATCTCAGACGGTCACTGCTGCCCGCTTGGCGTGGAACCCACTGAGGAAGAGGACAGGCTTGAGACGGCGGTTCGCCCCGGCCTGAAAACGCCCCCCGCTGACCCAGTCCTTCCCGCCCAGTCCACCTCAAACACCCCCGTCCCTGCTGCAGCCACGGCCCCCACCTGTGACCCCTCCAAACCTCAGGAATCTGAGGACGGACAGAAATCTTTGACTAACGGAGGGCAGCCAGCTGACCCGGATGCCTCGGCGCAGTCCAAAGGTGCCGGGTCCAAGAGTTCACCTTATCCAGACGAGCAGGCTGTGAAAGAGTACCTGAGGAAGCTGTCGGACAGCACGCAGGCGGAGACGAAGGCCGCTGCTGGGGGGCTGCAGGCTCTGCTGGTGAGTGGCCGTGTGTCTCCGCGACCTTCTGGACTGTTGCTTCACCACTGCTTGCTGGTGGATGACTTGAGTTTATGGATTCTTCTACATGCTGTCCACTTCCATTTGCGTTTATTTTAATGAACCCACTGGTGAAATCAGTGTCTGTCTTGGTTCTCGTTCCAGCCCTCATCAGGAGGTCCCGGGTCCTCCACACTCAACAGCCTGGTGGCCTCCTGCGCCTCGGCGGTGGGCGAGCGGGTCGCCTCCACCTACGAGGCCTTGTGCCTCAAAAAGATGATGAACTTCTACCTGCCGTCAGGCGCCTCGAGGCCAGGTGGCTCAGATGGGCTCGCCGCAGTGGGAGATAACTCCGCCCAGCGCGTCCGTCAGGAGGACTCCATGCAGGGGAAGAAGAGCTCCAGCACGGGGGACATCCGTGAAGAAGAGGCAGAGGGTTTGCGGCGCCGCCTCTCGCTGCCGGGACTCCTCTCACAGGGTAGATACGCTGTTCACCTCTTATCCTCCTCCTATACGCTGCTGCGTAAGTACACCTCGCTCGTGCGCCGGTCGATGTCCAGTCTGCGTTCGCTTCAGGCTTTTGTCCCCTGCCGTTGGTCATGCTTGGTGCACATAGGTGTGCTTCACGTTCCTGCATGTCCTCATCAGCACAGCGTCACGTCCAGCGGCTGTCAAACCTTCACATCCAAGATTTCAGTCATGTTCTGTTGATCTGAACCGACTTAACGTTCTTCAGAGTCTCCGAATACCTCGTCATCTGCAATTCCTAACATCCAAACATTCAGTTTTCACAATGTTTTGCTGAGAAACTTAACTTATTAGATTGCAGGCTGTTTCTTTTAGTCGGACCTCGTCTCCACGTTTTGAGAGAAGTCGCTGCCGTCAAAGTCAAAATAAGCTCATACTTTTATTTAAATGTGAACAATGCATTTGTGTTTCTACTGTTGTGAATGAAATACGGCTGGTGAGATCTGCAGATAAGCGTAAACTGTCAAAGCTGCTGATTTTTAACAGAAAAAACACAAACAGCATAATAAGATAAAAAAGACCAAACGTTTTAAAGCCACTTGGGCTCCGTTGTGACGGCAGTCGGCTCATGTTTCCACCCGTTATCATGTCTGGGGGGTCAAAGTTCAACCGCTCTGTTCTGATTGGCTACAAACGCGTCCCAGTCGATCAACAACGGCGTCAGTTTCTGTGGTATCAATAATAAAAGAAATAAAGCAGCGACTGTACCGGTTCTGTTTTCGCCTGAAGTGCAGGTTCGATTAGTCATCGTCTCATAATCACTATCACTCCTTTTAAGAAGACTCTTAAAGGTAGGGTAAGTCATGTAGAATATTTTATGAAACGGAATGGTTGGAACGACGGTTTTCGGTGGGACTTGGGAGACGGCTGGGAGTCGTTCAACGAGCTCCACTGAAAAGTGGACTTTCCCTCGTCGGCACCGACGGCCCGACCTGACTTGCTCTGGACTTCATCGTCTGTTTCAGAGTCGACTCGTGCTATGAATGGCTGCTTTTAGGACTGAAAGATGAATTTTGACGGTTGAATTGGATGACGGCTTCTGTAAAACGTTCTGCATCTGTGTTCATTTGAGTAGAGATGTGGTGACTGCTGCACGGCTCGCTGGAGACGATATTCAGTTATGAGTGTCGCGTCTGCTGCCGATCGTGTGTGGTGTCCTGGCGTGCTGAAATGTGACTGAATAAATGAATTTGAAGGCTCGGATGTAACCTTCGTACACCTGTGGCTCCACAGTTTCGCCGCGGCTGCTGAGGAAAGCCGGTCGCCCCAGGATACGTGCCATCCCCCTCACCCCGCTGGGAGGGGCCGTCCCCGAGGCCAAGGAGGTGTTGCCCACCCTGCAGACGGAGGTGTGGAGCTGGGGACACGGCGAGCACGGGCAGCTGGGGCATGGCGACAACCTTCCCAGGTAAGACGCACCTGCATGAAGGCAGGTTATTCCCGATTGTTTCCGTTTACGAGCAGGCTCGGGTGTAACCTTGTGCTTCTCTCCACCCGTGACTGTTTCTGCTCTCCGACACTCTGCTGACTGTCCGGAGGTCCAACTGCTCTCCGGTTTGGGGATTGATATACCGCCAGAACAGTTATTTTTTGCACTCTTAGGTCAATGTTGACATTGTTTGGTTTCTCCGCCGTTTGGGCAGCGCTTTGGTCAACTCTTGTTGACTTGAACTAAATAAATGAACTTTGGACTTAAACGCATTAAAACTCAGAGACGTCTGCTTCGGTTCGCAGGTGGCAGCCGCTCTGCATCAAGAGCCTCAACAACAAGGAGGTGGTCCGCGTGGTGGCCGGCGCCCACCATTCCCTCGTCCTGACGTCCCAGTCTCAGGTCAGAAAGCCTGTAGAGACCAGCCGGTCGCTGGGTGGAGTTTATAAACACACACCTGCTGGAGGAAAACTAAATATGGTTTGACATGGTTAAAGGCTAAATATGTATCCCAGTCCTAAATGCTTCCAGACCTTAAAGAGCTGTTCCACCCGGCTGATTGACGGGACGTTTTCCGGTGAAACGTGGGAAAGGATTATTACACTTAGATGTGTGTACAATTTGGAGTACTAGTACAAAGAAAATGCCATGTTTTTAAATGAAATGGTGTCTGTGATGTTGGCTTCTTCCACAAGCTCTGAGAAAACTCCTCCATAAACGCTCACATGTTTGTCTGGGTGCAACATCCAGGTGTTTTCGTGGGGCAGAAACGGCGCCGGTCAGCTCGGACACATGGAGACGCCCAGCACCGTCCCCCGCCTCACCAAGGTCAGAAAACCAAACCCAACCTCTGTCACGCCACCTGGAAGTTCATAGTTTTGACCCCTGAAAGTTTCTGGTCCTCGTGCAGATGTCAGAGGGGATCCGGGTTTGGGACGCAAGTGCCGGAGAGAGACACACCCTCCTGTTGGCAGACGGAGACTGCATCCAACCCATCATCTACTACAGCGGGGAGCAGGTGAAGGGGGAGGAGCCAGGTCGGCGGGAAGGGGGAGAGGGAGAGGAGGAGCAGGCCGGAGGCTGCACTCAGCAGCCTGTACTGCTGCCTTTCTGCATGAACGTAAGTATCTCAGTTTATCCTTTTACAACTCATATTCTTACTCTGCTGTCATATTAGAGATGTTGATTATATTATTGTTGGGTTAAAAATCACGTAGAATTACTTACCCTACCTTTAAAATCCATTTCCTTTGGTCCAGTGGTTTTCTACAGAGGTTTTTGCCTGTTTTTCAGCTTGGTTACGTTAGCAGCGTGTTTGCTGGCGGCCGGAGGTGCATGGCGCTCTCAGACAAGAATGTGATGGGCTTCATCGCAAGCTTTCACGAGCTGGCCTCAGCAGAGAGGAAGTTCTACTGTAAGCTGTGCGACGTCAAGTCTCAGATCGTCCGCCCCCTGCTGGAGCTGGGTGAGCACAGAAGTCCGAACCGGCCCCTTGAATCCGCTCTTTCTGTCTGACCTTCATCTGTCTGCCTCGTTCTTCTTCTAGAGTCTCTGAGTTCGGCGCTCGGCCAGGTGGCCATCGGGCTCCTGCAGAAGTTGGCAGGTCAGTTCAGCCTCCTGTGTCACCTGACCGGCCAGCACGCCGCCAGCCTGACCGCCAATCTGCGCCGCGGCTGTGATGTCAAGAGTCTGCTCATCCTGGACCATGCCAGCATCTTCCTCGACTCCTACAATGAGTATGTCCGCAGACATCCACCATGACTGCTTGTGGCTATGCCAATGTGATGTTCAGTAACTGAATCGCCTCCTTGTCCCTGATCAAGTTACTGCAGCGCTGTCGGCAACCTCCAGGTGATGGGAGGCTTCCAGGCTCTTACCAAGCCATGTCTGTGAGTACACTCAACCACTCATAGTTGTTCATCCATAACCATGTGGAAACAAGCGACTGATGAATCCTCACTGGTGATGATTTTTATAGAGACCTCTTTGGGAAAAGTCCTGAGTTGCTCCAGAGGCTGTCGGAGTCCAGCGAGGAGAACCCTGCCGCGGCCGAGCTGCTGGTGGCGCTCTTTTACCTCCCGACCGGCCACCTTCATGAGTACGGGCGACTGCTGCTCAAACTGGCCACCTGCTTCGAGGTGGTATGTGGACCTTCACTCATTTCCATTCTGGGAAGAAACCTTAGAGGTTCAGCTGCTGCGGCCCATCCATCCATCCTTCCATCCATCCACCCGTCCGTCCATCCATCCTTCCATCCACCCATCCATCCATCCTTCCATCCACCCGTCCATCCACCCGTCCATCCATCCACCCATCCGCCAATCCACCCATCCATCCACCCGTCAATCCATCCGTCCATCCATCCACCTGTCAGTCAATCCACCCATCCATCCACCCGTCAATCCATCCGTCCATCCACCCGTCAGTCAATCCACCCGTCCATCCACCCGTCCATCCACCCATCCATCCACCCATCCACCCATCCATCCTTCCACTCGTCAATCCGTCCATCCACCCGTCAATCAATCCATCCATCCATCCATCCTTCCACTCGTCAATCCGTCCATCCACCCGTCAATCAATCCATCCACCCATCCATCCTTCCACTCGTCAATCCGTCCATCCACCCGTCAATCAATCCATCCTTCCACTCGTCAATCCGTCCATCCACCCGTCCATCCATCCATCCATCCATCCATCCACCCGTCAATCCATCCACCCATCCATCCACCCGTCCATCCATCCTTCCACTTGTCCATCCATCCATCCATCCATCCATCCATACACACATCCATCCATCCATCCACCCGTCAATCCATCCGTCCATCCACCCGTCAATCCATCCGTCCATCCACCCGTCAGTCAATCCACCCACCCATCCACCCGTCAATCCACCCACCCATCCATCCACCCGTCCATCCATCCTTCCACTCGTCCATCCATCCATCCATCCATCCATCCATCCTTCATAGTAAAAGTAACCCATGGTGGAACTGCTGTAATGTTTAGGACAACAAGTTTATTTTCTGTTTTATTTCCACGTGACCTCGGTTGAGTCAGTCTCCATACATACATGTAGTAAGAGTTCAGGAGTATTTTGGATTCGTTGCGGATGGGAATTGGACTCCCAGATTGCGTCAATAACTTTAATGCATAGACGTTGTAGGCGCTGCCAAGGGGCAGAGGGGGTCTAAAGCAGCGTGGCTGGACTCTCAGTGAGACTTTCAGTGACCTGGAGGGACTCGAGCAGAGTCGCTGCTCCTCCACATCAGGAGGAGCCAGCTTTGATGGTTTGGGTATCTGGTGAGGAGCGACTCCTGCTCTTTTTGTGTCCATAGAGGGTTTGAATGTATGTCATTTTAAAACTGCATTCTTGTTGCACGTTTGAATGTTGTTTGCGTTTGTTTTCAGAGCTCCAGCGACTACCAGAAGCTGCAGGACAGCTGCTCCAAGTTTGAAGATCTGACCGTCCAGCTGAAGAGAAAACGGAAAGAGGCTGAGTGCACCTTTCACTTCTGGAAGAGCTTCCCCGGCAAAATGACGGTAAAAAGAGCGAGTGCGTGTGTTCGTTCAGTCCTCGAGCTCCCTGTCAGGTTCTGCTCAGCCGTGTCCTCATTCGCCATCAGGACTCGCTTCGGAAGCCTCACCGCCGGCTGATCTGCGAGAGCAGCAACAAGGCCCTGACCCTGCAGAACGCCGGCAGGTTCTCCGTCAATTGGTTCATCCTCTTCAACGACGCTCTGGTGCACGCGCAGGTCAGCTCCGGACACGAACGCCTGTGTCACACCTTCAGCTCTTTCACCTTTACGTTTCCGACGCTCTAACCCGGTTTGTTTCAAGAGTTTGTGTGTGCTTGCCTCCGTGCTGTCAGGGCGTGGCGCCTTGTAAGAATCTTGTAAGTATGCAGCCAGCGGCAGATTTCAGCACAGCACTGCTCCTGTCCGACCCCCTCCTGCTCCTCCTCCTCCTCCTCCTCCTCCTCCTCGTGTCTGTGTATACTGGAAGGGTTTGGGGCTTTGTGTCATAGGATTAGTTTCTGTTCAACAACGCAGACAAACTTCCTTTTAATGAGGCACCAAAAGAGCCAAAGAGGTGAAGTTGGTGATGATGCAAACATCATTTATATGTGTTTGTTAAAGCAGCAAAAAGAAGGTAAATATTCAGATTTACAAACTAAAGATGACACTACACACATCATCAAACGCAGAGCACCAGGAAAAAGAGGTTAAACATCACAAACTGGTGAGCTGCAACTGATGGACCATGCCGGCATTTCCTTTAGTGCTTTGTCCATCTTTCTGCAAGCGTTCTTGATTTGGGTGATGTTACGCTGTGTTAGACTGTTGCACCTCCACACTGCTGCATGCACGCAGCAGGCATGCACGCAGCAGGCATGCACGCAGCAGGCATGCACGCAGCAGGCATGCACGCAGCAGGCATGCACGCAGCAGGCATGCACGCAGCAGGCATGCACGCAGCAGGCATGCACGCAGCAGGCAGGCACTGTGTTGCCAAAAGTATTCGCTCACCCATCCAAATCATCAGAATCAGGTGTTCCAGTCACTTCCAAGGCCACAAGGCCTTCACAGGCCGCCCAGGGGCGGCGTGTTTTACATTTCTGGTCCAACATCTGTGTGACCTCACAAATGTGCTTCTGGAAGAATGGTCAAAAATCCCCATAAACCCTCTTGAACCTTGTGGACAACCTTCCCAGAAGAGCTGAAGCTGTTACAGCTGCAAAGGCTGGACACGTCATATTGAACCGTATCGATCAGGAACGGGAGGTCACTGAAGTTCATGTGGAGTCGAGGCCGGCGAGCGAGTACTTTTGGCCAGATAGTGTACGTATGATGTAACGTGTCTGAATCGTGAGCGGACGGCTGCACTCTGAGAAAAACAAAAGTATTTCTGTATGCTCATGTATGATATTCTAGGATAGTTTCATACTTTCGTAAAAAAAAATGTTAAGTATTTGCTTACAAATTAGATTTTGATGATGTTTTCTCAGGATTTAGGCGCAAATATAACGACACACCTTCACTGTTTAGCAGCAGTGTCAAGGTGAGATGAAGTTCCTCCTTCTGTTGATTCTTTCAAAGTCGAAGGTTGTGGTTTTAGGTAAAAGTCTGCTGTGTTGGACAGTCCCCCACATTTATAAACTTGTAGTTGCTCATGTCACACGATGATTTAAATTAGTTTTCAGAATAATTTTTAATCCTTTTAGAACAGATGTGCTGTTATAACTGACAATAGTGTGATAATGAGTGGGGACGGTCCGGCAGATATTGTAATACCACTGTCTCCCACTAGAGGTGCGCTTTGTTGAGTCTTACAGAAAGCACATGCTGCCACCATGCGCTCAGAAGAGCCATTACTACATAGAGTGGCTTTAAATTAGAAGACACAAACACTTCTTGGGAAATTTGTGTAAATTCACTCTGAGAAGGAACAATTTATCTATTTAGATGCACAATGACAGAAAATCAGTTCCACAAATTGAAGATGATGTTTTCAGTCCCCTCATTGATTCCTTGGAATTGAAATGGTCCAACTGTGAAAGTAACTGTAGCGTGAGACATGACGACTCGCCGTTTTGAAACGAGTCGACCGACATAAGGACTCAGGATCTGGATATGGCCAGAAACAGACTCTTCATGAGGACCACAAGCGTCTGAAACATCCTCAGCGTGTTTCAGGTGCGTTTGTCTCTAAATGTTTCCAGTGATACTCAGCCCTGGCCCCACCTCCACCTCTGCCTGCTCCACCTCTTAGACTGCATGGCAGGATGAGCTGACTGACAAAGACTCAAAAACTGTACATTTCTGTCAGTTCTCACTTTTCTTTTCTGTTTTTTTTCTTAAGTTCGTACTTTTGGCTTGTAACACAACAGTTCGCTCCTCCACAGCCATTTCCTTTCCTCTTTCTTTTTGTGTGTCCCTCTTCCCTCTCAGCTGATCTTTGTGTCTCTGCCCTCCCGTCTTCTCCGGTCTGCACCAGTCCCGTGATTGTCCTGCACATTTCTGTCCTTCCACATCCTGCCTTAAACTCTGCTCGTTTAATCGGGCTTCAGGAAGCAGAAAAAGCCACGCTTGTCCTGTGAAACTCCTGCAGCAGCCAGTAACCTCAGAAGAGAGAAATGAAAGCAGACATTTACTTCTTTCGTGACGGTTTCATAAGTGCCTCCTGTGAGCTGCTGCTGCATTTTAGAGCCTCCTATTTAATAGCAACAACAGCTCAGTTTTCAGTGTTTTACGTTTTGAAAACGTTGTTCTTTAAAGCTGCAGAGTTGTTTTTGTTTTCTTTGTATAAAACCTTGAATGGAACCAGTAGTGGGCATCTTTTAGTAGCTTCTGGGTGTTTAAAAAAGTGGAAATTCAAAGTAAAATGCAGGTTAAGAGAATGTCTGGAAACAAACGAGATGCCAGTTAGGTTGAATAAACGATGTGTTTGGGTGTAATGGGATAAAAGAAAGCTGCGGCTACGACTGACGTGAACGGTAAACATATAAAGCAGCACCACAGAAGAACTTCTCTTTTTTTCGCTCTCACGCCGCCCCCTGCTGTTCTGACCCGGAACCACGTGACTCGAAGTGAAGTGGTCGTTTATGTCGTGTCCTGAGCTCAGTTTCGGGAGGTTCGTTCGTGATGAGCTTCGTATGAGCTTCGTGGTTCTCTGGCTGATGTCGCCGCCTCTGTGTTCAGCTGCGCTCATTTTCACTCTCTCATGCTCATTCTCTTTCTCTTTCTCCTCTCCTCCAGTTCTCCACCCATCACATCTTCCCTTTAACCACCCTGTGGGTGGAGCCAGTCCCAGATGAGGACACTGGCCTGTAAGTTTTCTTAAACTTTTAATGGTTTAAGGGGATAAAAGTGAGATCGCAGTATTGAGGAAACGCTTCCAGTTATGTTTAGTTTCTCCAACAGTCATAATGTTCGATTGATCTTTTCTCATTGATGCGTCTCTATTTGTGTAGACATGGACTAAAGGTGATCACACCTGAGGAGACGCTGACTCTTCTGGCCTCGTCTCCCATGGAGAAGGTGAATCTTTCAGAGCTGCTGATTCACAGGCGTAATTCTCGCTGTAAACGCTGCATTTAGGTTTGCTGGAGTTCACGGTTTCCTAACTGGCTGGTTACGTTCTCGGTCTTAGTCCAAGTGGCTTCGTGCCATCAACCAGGCGGTGGATCAGGCCCTGAGTGGGGCGGGACAGGATGTCACGTCAGGCGGCTCGGGACAACGGTCGGAGCCTCCCCTCTCCAGGACGGCTGCCTACACTTTTTATAAAGACGGGCGACTGAAAGAGGCCAAATACGAAGGTCGCTGGCTTGCTGGCAAGCCCCACGGCAGGTTGGACGAGCACGCTGTCGGTCTGTTTCAAGGAAAATGTTCAGGTTGATGTCGTTGGTGACTGTTTCTGTTTTTAGAGGAGTGTTAAAGTGGCCTGACGGGAGAGTGTACACCGGGACGTTCAAGAACGGACTGGAAGACGGGTGAGTGGCCGCCACAGAAACCGCATCTGCACCGGTGTCCACGTCTTCTGATGCGCTGATGTGTTTACGCAGCTTTGGAGAGTTTGTTTCTCCCAACAAGATGCTCTGCAAGAACGACCACTATCAAGGCCACTGGAAGGACGGCAGGATGCACGGCCTGGGGACGTACCGGTGAGACGCATGGAAACATCTGCTGGTTCCAGGACGCAGGTCCCGTCCTTCAGGGGTCATGAATGTAAAACGGATGCACATCATCCACTAAAATGAACCTACAAATCTCTTTTAAAGCGAACAGGTTTGATGGGGAAACATCGAGCTGCAGTCAGATTGTGGTGATTTACTTTGAAAGTCGGCCAGATTTTGTTCTCATGTCTGATTTTAACCTGCCTGATCTGCTGCGTGAACTTCGACCGCTGAACCGCATCTGGTCCGGTCATGAGGGACTGTCTCGGGGGCGTGGTTGTAGCAGATCAGTCTCTCGTCCCGCCATGTGTCCACGCGTCCATGGGCAGGACCCCAAACCCGTCATCGCCTGGATGATGAGGCCTTTTTTTTTTACAGAAGCTGAGAACTTTACCTGAAGGTTGAATGTCTCTTCAGCTCTTCTCATGTAGCTGGTTTAAGGGTAAAGATGAGGATCTGGTTCTGTGATGTCACAGTAACCTGCAAATCTGAAAGTTCAGTATAAGAAGAGGGTACACTACCTTTGTTGGCAGGTATGCCAGCGGGGAAGTTTACGATGGGTCCTTCCAGGACGGCGTGCGCCACGGCCACGGCGTGCTGCGCAGCGGCAAGCTCAACACCTCCTCCCCCAGCGTCTTCATCGGCCAGTGGCTGCAGGACAAGAAGTCGGGTTACGGAGTCTTCGACAATATCACAAAGTACGCTCAGCACAGCTGTCGGGCATACGTCGGCGTGCCTGACGGTCCAGCCTCTTGTTCTCTTATCCCAGTTTTGAAGTGCCGCGTTTGACCGAGTGATTTCTTGGCAGAGGAGAGAAGTACATGGGCATGTGGCAGGACCACCTGCGGCTGGGCACCGGCGTCGTCGTCACCCAGTTCGGTCTCTACTATGAAGGAAATTTCAAAGACAATAAAATGCTGGTGAGCGCTGGTGATTGTTGGGAAATGTGAAGTGAAGCTTGGTTGTGACGGGCGCCGTGGACGTTTGATCGTGATCTCTGAGATCCTTTGACTTGTCTTTGTGTCGTTTTGTCCGTTAGGGCTCTGGGATTCTTCTCTCGGAGGACGACACGACATACGAAGGCGAGTTTTCTGACGACTGGACCCTCACTGGAAAGGTGACTGAACGAGTGCAGCAGGATTGTGGGTAAAGGGAGCAGTGGGGTAAACGTGTTCACTGGCTGTCTCTCAGGGCGTGCTGACCATGGCCAACGGCGACTACTTTGAGGGATCCTTCAGTGGCGAATGGGGCTCCGGCCTCAAAGTCACGGGCACTTACTTTAAACCGCATTTGTTCGACACTGACAAGGATAAGCCTCGAGTCGTGTAAGCTCGCCGAGAATACCTTCCTCAGAAAGAAAAAGCGCAGTTCACGAGTCCCGCGGTAGTTGATGAACTTTGTGCCATGTGGCAGGAAACTGGGCCGTCTGTGTGTGCCTGCGGAGGACAAGTGGGACGCCGTGTTCGAGGAGTGCTGGAGGCAGCTGGGCTGCGATGGACCGGGACGAGGAGAGCACTGGAAGGCCTGGGAGAACGTCGCTGTGGCCCTCACCACCAGCCAGCAGCACATGCGGGACAGGTGCGTTCACTGTGGCACACTTTCAGCACGTAAATAAATGAGGACAAAGTTAGTTCAGAAGTGTGTTTTTGTGCCTCAGTCCGGGGAAGTTGTCTCGGAGCCACAGCAAAATCCTGGAGAGCCTGGAGGTCATCCCGCAACACGTAGGACCCATGACCATGGAGAGATACAACAGCATCCGCCTTTACCTCGTCAAGGTAGGTTCACGGGGGCTGGAGGAGCCGCTGACACCCTTGACGTACCGAGCCGTTTCCACGCCAGACTGTGGCGCTGTAAGGAGGAGCTGGGGAACTGACCGGGTCTGGATGCGTTGTAGTCTGCTGATCTGTTCAGAGTTTCAGCTCTGGGTCAAACACACCTATGATGGCGGTTAGGTCATTACATTTGACCATAATAGTGAAGTTATCTGATAAAGATCCTGTAGATGTTAAAGCATGAGGACCTGCTTCCTACACTGATGGTTATGATCAGTGTTTTCTATCAATCTGTAATGGTACATATGAGTGGACCTGCAGCATGAAGGACTCAAAGGCCTCTCCTCCCCTCCAGGCGTGCGACACCCCTCTCCACCCGCTGGGCCGCCTGGTGGAGACCCTGGTGGCGGTCTACAGGATGACCTACGTGGGCGTCGGAGCCAACCGCCGACTTCTGCCGCAGGCTGTCAACGAGATCAAGTCCTACCTGAACCGCATCTTCCAGATCGTCAGGTAAGTTACTGACACAACGGTGGTCTACTGCTGATTTAAAAGGACTGTAAAAAGTCCGTCTTAGTTTGACTGACAGGTGAAGACCACGAAGGACGAATGTTACAGGACAGTGCAACTTAATTTGCTTTTAGCTTTTCATTCCTTCTTTACCGCATTTTTATGGACTGAAAACATTGAAACAAAAATTCCTTTTTTAAGATAAGTCTTCTTATAGAAGTGAAAACCCCATAAACCCCCATTTGCTGCAGATTTCTGTTCCCAGACGTCCCAGAAGAGGGCGGTCTCATCCCAGAGCCGACCGCACACGTCCAGGACAAGCAGGAGGCGGCGCCTGCCGACGCCCCGCTGGAGTCTCCCAAACCTGGGTACGGAACCATCAGCCGTCCCCGAGGCTCCTGCAGACATCAGGACTCGACTGGACGCCACTTATCTCCTGTTTGTGTTTCAGCCATGTGGTGAGCAGCTCGGCTCTGCTGCTTCCCGTCCTGCTGCCTCGCCTCTACCCGCCGCTCTTCACCCTCTACGCTCTGGAGAAGGAGAAGGAGGACGACGTGTACTGGGAGTGCGTCCTGCGCCTCAACAAGCAGCCCGACCTCGCCCTGCTCGCCTTCCTGGGCGTCCAGCAGTACGTGACGCGCTGCACCTGAACACGGTGTCGCTGCAGGGAGACAAACCGGTGACCTCACGCATTGTTGTCTCTTTTCAGGAAGTTCTGGCCCGTTTCCATCCCGACGTCTCTGCCGGCGCCGGTGGAGAAGCAGATGGTAAGGTTCCGTCTTGTGGGTGGAGATGATGGTGAGGACCTGTGTCTGTGATGTCACAGTACCTGGAAGCTCACCCGGATAAAGTGTCAGGGTGACGTTCATGACTTCAGACGCCTACATAAATGTGCACAAGCCTACGAAGCAGGATTTTGATCATCCAACGATCTCTGCTTGACTCTGCTCAGCTTTGTGTTTTATTCTTCAGAATAATGTGCACTGATCCTGATGAAGTTCTTGAAGTGTTTTATTTGCTGACATGCAAAGTTACAATCTACAAATGCGTCACTGTTAGAAAAGCCAACATTTATGATTTTTATTTATTTATAGAAGTAAGTGACGGAGCTAATATCAGTAAAAGTACAGTTTGCTGATAATTAAATACTAAATCTGCAGAATTGATGAGACAGATGAGTAAAGATAATTAATCTCCTCACGGACGTGTTTGGATACGTGACTTTAAGTCCACTTATTGTTCTGTTTTGGCAGATGTAGTTAATATTGGACATTTAACGGTTGTGATGTTCTGCAGGTCATTTCCAGCACTAAAGACGCCTGCTTTGCCTCTGCGGTGGAAACGCTGCAGCAGATCAGGTATGACCCGGCTCAACGCTCATTTTGGAATTGGGTCCCAACTGACCAAAGAAAAATGCATCCTGATCCCGAGTCCGGGTTCATTTCCTTGTGCGTGTTTGCAGCACGACGTTCACCCCGTCGGACAAGCTGCAGGTAATCCAGCTCACCTTCGAGGAGATCACCCAGGAGGTCCAGTCGCTGCTGAAGCAGGACTTCCTGTGGTCCATGGACGAGCTCTTCCCCGTCTTCCTGTACGTGGTGCTGCGAGCTCGGTCAGTCCCCAAAAACACACTCAAACACACTCGCTCACACTCGCTCACACACACCAACCACCACGACGAGGAACGAGTGATGCAGAACCAGAGAGGAGAAAAAACGTAAAACGGGAGATTCGAAATGGGACAAAGTCGATCAGTTGGCAACTGGAGCTGAGAACTATTGATGAATAGATGCAGGTGGAGCAAAACCTGAACCTGGTTTTAGCTGTGATGCTGGTTCTGGTCCGTGAAACGAAGCAGGATAGTAGAAGAACAGACACAAACGTTCCTGGAGAAGTGAAAAGAAGGAGAAAATATAAAAGAACAACATATTTTTAAAACATGCGCTTATTTCAGTTTGTCTTCAACTGAGATCATCAGAAATCCAGTTTTCTTCGTAACACTTTTTAACATTAAATTGACTGAAATGCAACAAGACTGGTTTGTTGAGTTCTGCGTCATCTCCTGCTCCGACGGTTCTTCCTGCAGGATCCGGAACCTCGGCTCAGAGGTGAGCCTCATCGAAGACCTGATGGATCCCTGCGTGCAGCACGGCGAGCACGGGATCATGTTCACCACCCTCAAGGTGACGCTCAAACCTTTACGCACTCAGCTTCGTTTTGTTTTCATCCACTTCTTATTTTATATTTTATATTTGTTGTCCTGTTTTGGAAAGGAAAAAACCGTTTACAATGTGACGTGAACTTTGTTTTCCATCTGGACGTTTCTTGTTTTACAGTAAATCATAAAACTAAAGAACAGTGTTACTTTTAAACATTTTTACTCACTACAACCACAATGTTGTGAATTTATGATGTCAGACAAGAGAAATTTTATGTCACAAACGCCTTCTGTTAGTGGTGCCGACTAAGTTTCTTTTTAATATCGCAAAACCACAAATGTTAATATTTTTTCTTAGCTTTAGTGACAATGCATTTAGATCAAAACAAGATTTAAGTCATTATTTTAAAAAAAGCGCTGGGCCGATCATTGATCCCTGTGGCACTATGGAGTCGGCGTTCCGAAATCCCGCCACAGAATCATTTATAGTTTGTTTTTCTTCTTAAAAAAGCTTATTTTTTTTGACAGCATATTTTAGGCTGCTTTCAGTAACAACCAGCAGCACAACCCTGTCAGTACATTCATGTGGATGTAGTGAGCCAATCAAACCAGCAGGTAACTGTGACATCACAGACCCAGATCAGATCATTTAAGATTCGTCTCTTCTTCCACCCAAAGTCACGTCGTGCTGCACAAGCTTTTACCTCAGGAGTGGGTAAAACAAAGCTGCAGCATCAGTTTCAAAAGAAGAAGGGGGCAGGGTTTCGTTTTGAGAGTTGTGTCTGACTCCGCCCCCTTAATCCGGCCGCTACAATCAGCTGTAACGACGTGGTTGAAGTTGGAGCTTTTCTATTGCATCTCTGGGATTTTAACCAGAGCTCAGAAAATGTTGAAAATCTGTAGATAAAAAGACAGAATATAACTTGTTTATTTTCCAAATGGAGTAGCCATCATGTCTTATTTCACTCCATTGCTTTTATTTCCATTAATTATTTCTTATCAGTGGCGTGAAGTTTTCTGCAAATCAGTCTTTTATTTTCACATTGTTTTAGTCCCTAAATTCTTGTATTGTATTTAACAGTAAAGTTGTGTTTTCCCTGCAGGCCTGCTACTATCAGATCCAGCACGAGAAGGTCACATAAGACCACGGTGCCGCCTCTTCCTCCTCCCCTTCCTGCGGTCGGTGACATCATCACCGTGAAGCCTGAGGAAGCAGCAGATCATGTCTGCAGTTTGACAGCTCCATCTGCTGTTGTCATGGAGACGGGATGGACATGCACACACGCACACATGCACACACGCACACCACGCACACATGCACACACCCGAACCGGACTCGGGCACTGTAACTGACCTCCACCCACATCTCACCATGTCATGAAGGTGCACAAGTGGATGTTTTTATGCTGCTGGATGTGAGCCGCTTTGCTGAAGAGAATGAAGACGGATGGCGTTAAAAACCGTCGTTTTACAGGTGTCGGCGCCATCCGAGCACGCTGGACCTCATTATCCTCCTCCAGGAGAATCGGTTTTTCAGAATAAAACACATGACGCTGCAGCGGTGCTGACGGGGTCAGCTGACTGCAGGGAAGTGACGTGGCCAGCTTTACAGACAACAGATGTACTAGCCTGACCACCCATCATAAATATTTTCCTCTTTGGTACAAAGAATTAGTCGGCGGGCGCTCCTGGGCGTTGTGCGATGGACCTGCAGCCAATCAGACATGAAGATTGACAACCACATCGCTGAATGACCGTCGTCAGTTTTGCATTTTAAAGCTTGTTGATCCAGAGTCGCTCCTGCACAAGCCCCGCCTCTGCCTATTACGATTGGTTCGGTGTGTTTTGTAAGTCATTTCATCAGAGTCTTTAGAAACGGGAATAGATGGCCAGTGATGTAAAGCATCCTGGGTAAATTTAATCAGACTATCATACACGAGAAAGGTGAGTTACTGAGGAAACGTGACTTGATTAAAAATCTCTTGACTCACAGAAGTTCGATGTTTTGCTTATTTTTTGGGTTCAAATGTTGAAGCTGCTTTTCTTTGAAAAGCTGAGACTTCTGGCAGGATTCCCGTCACGAGGACGGCGTGTTTTTTCTGGCAGACATTGTGCAGGCGGCTCGCGTGCGTCAATGAGCCTGATTGATTACTGAATACTGACGGAAGATCGTACATCGCCACGAAATCTGAACAAATGCACAGAATCACATAGAAAAGGTCGTTGTAATGTGTATTAAAATTAGAAAAATCTCACATACTAAAGAGATTAATTTTATATCCTGATGTGGCGAGTCGTCGGCTGCACACTCGAAAATAACTAAAATAACACCATTTATGGTTTTATTGCAACCGAAAACTGCTTTTTCTGCGGGGTGATGGGTGGAACTTGGGTGGAACTTGGGTGTGCCGCTCGGGCGTGCCGCTCAGCTCGGCGCCGTCTGTTAATGTGTGCTGTTCTCATTCTTGCTTTGTTTTACATCGCTCATGCTGGTTCTGTGAAAGGACCTAAAAGAGGATGCGATTAGTTTTTTTTAGATGTCAATGCCTCGGACAGCTTTTGATTCCCGGCCGGGGCGGCAGGATGCAGTCCAGCAGATCAGAAGAAAAGCAGCCTGTTGCTGCTGAACTCAAACGCAGATGTGTCCAAAAACCTGGTGATTGTGTGTGAAAATCCTCCGATAAAACGGTTCTGAGTTGACTGACAAGTTGAAACCGTCGCCCACAACCTTTCTAAGCGCTTGCTGCAGTGACACGAGCTCAGCGGGCGACTGAACTGACTGCACCTCCTGTGTGTATCTGTAACTGTGACGTGATGTTTCCTCAGCGATGCAACTCTGACATGTTTGTCTTTTTATGTCATGTCAAGTGGAACGAACTTTTAAATAACAGAGCAATAAACGTTGCAGACTCACCCGCTCTGACATTTGTTTGTTGAAGCTGCAGATTTGTCTGAGTGCAGAAACACACTTTGGGTCGATCTCACAGCATCAGTGGATTTTCTTGTTTGCTGCATCTACACTGATTGTTTGTCATTATTTGTGATCATCTGCAGCTCTAGAAGGCCGGCGGGGACACGTTTCCACTTCTTTGCTTTGCGGAACGTTTAGGAGGAGAAACTACTTACTCATGGTTTTTTCGGTTAAAAAAATTCTACAACCAGCTTGCAAAAGTCTTTAAACGTTTTTTCCTGCCGCAGCGCAGCCTGAGTGATGACGGAGGTGGAGCATCCAGATGTGAGGTTTCTGGGCTTCAAACATTTCTGTTCTCAGGCCGCAGGATGGCAGTTAGTTTGGCCTCCTGCTGCCTTCTCGTGTTTCTGCGTTGGAGCAACAGAATCTGGGCTCAGAAAGACCTCGGCTGTCGCGACGTCTGGCCTCTACCGGCCCAGTGCTGCTGCGGCAACAGTTTTTCACTAAAGTGGATTGAACGTGTCACTCTAAAAGAGTAAAGATGGCTGTTGATCATAAACAGAAATATCAATTCAGGTTTTTTCTTTTTTAATCTCTTTCCACACTGGCCTAACATTTTATTTTATGGTCTATTTCAGTGGATTTTTGCAAATTCTTACTTCATCTTGTTAAACTGTCACTAATGCAGAAGTGGGAGTTTAACCACTTTTATTCTAAAGACAAAAAGGTGCATTTTGGTATGAATTGTTCCACCCCAGCTGGTTCTGTTGGCCTGGAGGGGTCGGAGGATGAAGGCCTCTGATGGGCCGGCAGCCCCGGGTCAGGGCTGAGCCGCCGGCCCAGGTGGCCGTCGGTCTGCTGATTTTTATCCAGAGTGGACCCCAACTCGGCTGATGGCAGCTGGAGTACGGTCCAGCGCCGGCGACCCCGAACGAGTAGAAACGGGTACGAAATAAATATTTATGAAAAAGAAAACAGCCTAATAAATATGCCATTCTGACAAAGACTTGTAAATACAGTAGGTATCATGCGACACGAGGGTACATCAAGTTTCTAATGAGCAGAAACCCTGAACTTGCTCTATAAATATGAGAAAATGATAAAAACATTTAAGGAAAAGTGGTAAAAACTGCAGCAGGAGTGGAAGGGACCTTGGCCTGTTTTAAATAAACGTTTTGCAGCTTATTTATAGCAGCTGATTTTCTGGGGGTGGAGTTTAGTGTTCTGCTCCACCCCTTTTTTATTTTGTGAAGCTGTCCTCTTAAGAAATCGGTGTTGCAGTTAAAAAAGAAGAAGAAAAGCATGATTTATTCCTGTTGTGTCCCCTTTAAGTGCAGCAGAGCACCTTCACTGCTCACGTATGGGGTCCTTCCAAAGAGCCTGAGAATAAATCCCAGGATTAGAAGCTTGTTTGTCTCATCAACCAAGTAGCTCATCATAGTTATTTTGAACTCCTAAAAGTCCTTCAGATGTGTTTCATAGCCCATTTTGAAACCAATGATTGTCAGAAAAGGAAAAGTCCCATCATATAGAATTAGATGGTCGGAGCTTTTACAAAACAGTTTTGTTTTTTAAGTTGCAGGTATTTTGAGTGGATACTTTGCTTTTATTCACCTTTTTCCAGGTGCAGATGAACTCTTGTGTTGGTTGTGCTGTTTTTGGACAACAAGAATTTAAATTTTTTTTTTTACAACCTGGAGGTGGCGCCCCTCCTAGTTCGTGGTGTGGAGGATGAGGAGTGTGGTTCAGCCTGCTGCTGCAGCACGGAGGGTTGAATCAGCGTCATTTACAAATCGACCCTTGAACATTTTGAGTTAAGAATTGCTACGGATAAGAATTGTGATTATTTTATTTTTTTCAGTGAGCCAGACCATTTCCACTCACTAAAACAGAGCGTCAGCAGCTCTTTCATCATCGCAGCAGAGCTTTTCGCCCCCTTGTGGTCAGAAGTGTTATTACTACATAGAGTGGCTTTAACTGCAGGTGCTAAAGTGAATTAGCTGTTTATTTTGGTTTTTCTTTAGTTTTTTTCTTTCATCCGTCCCTCTTCTCAACAGCTGAAAGAGTTAAGAAGATTTGGCAGCTTCACGGCAACCAGCCAGCCGGTGAGGGAGGAACCAGCTTCCGTTGGCCAGCGGCAGGCAGCTCACTTGGCCGGGATTAAGTGGGATCGAGGGCGATTACATCCCCCTCTCTCCTCTCTCTCTCTCTCTCTCTCGTTCCTCTATGGCTCCATGAAAGTGTAGCGCTCCGTTCGCTCTCAGGGAAATATTTTCCCAGTGTATACGTACATTTTCCTGCATCTGCACTGGAGCTGCAGCCTGCTGGAGGTGCTGGATAAAGACCTGAGGAAATCCCAGGATTCCAGGTTTACAGGTAGGACATTATGATCGTTTAAAGGGAGAAGAACGTGGAGGAAGGCCGTGGGGATCCTCCTCCTCCTCCGTCACTACGGAAACATGCCAGATGGGTGATTACTAGTTGATGAGCTCCTCTGAAACACTTTTCTAACAGCTTTTTTCTGCCTCTTCACAACTTAAATGGACATAAAAAGAGCAGTCCTCGTGTTTGTATATCTACCCAACTTCAGATCATGCTTACTTCGCTGCACCTCAAAAGTAGGTGGAGTAAAGGTGTAACACAGATTTAATTTATGACACACGCCACCACAGAGGAGGTCAGATGCACTAAGCGGGTAACTCCGCCCCCTACATCTGGCTCATTTGAACAGACATCACGGTTGTACGGTGTCTTTGTGGTATTTGGATCAAAACAGACAGTCCAGTAAGATCTCAGGAACCTCCTTCAGAAAATCCTTTCTAGGATTGTTTACAGTCTCCAAACTAAAGCGCCCGGATTAAGTTACACTGTTCTTCACTTTATCACCAAAAGAGCTTAATTACTTCTACAAACATGTCACACTTAAGTCTACATGAGCGTTTTGCTCACCAGCCAGAGATTACCGACTCGTTTTTTTCAGATTTATTTGCTGCAGCAAAAGTCTCCAGAACTGCTTCCTTCTCAGAAGATGATGTGTACTAAGGTTGGGCATTCTGAGTATTTTTTATTTGGTATTTGACAAGTTCATAGCACGAAGATGAAACTACCAGCAACATTTGCGCAGATACTTCTGTTGAGGCCAGAATTTGAGACAATGAGCTTAAATGTGCGTTAGTAAGACAGGATACATTTGCCACATGTCATTAATGTAAATGGGTTTAAAAAGAGCAGCAGAGGATGAGTCTTTCCGTGAAGTCCTTGGGAAACGAGAGTAAACGTAAAACTGAAATCCTGGGATTTAATCATCTGCAGTTCATCATGCTCAGAGTTGGAGGAAAAAGAAGAAATCTCTGTAGGCTTGACGTTGGTGCTCCGTCACTCAAATACTCTTCTTGTTCTGAACGTAGTTTTATATTTGGTTCCTTGTCAGATGTGCATGTGCTCGGTCCACAGGCACTAATGCACTATTTGATCGTTTCCACGTGACTTTTGGCCCAGAGAAGCGATATTTCTGGATCAAATTCACCTTTTGGCGCTTTAACCTGCATTTGTGGAAGTGTTCCTGGACCCGTGCAGTTATTTCCTCAGACCATCAGACCTGCTTGGAATCGAGCTTCACCGTAAAAATCGCTGATGTCAGCGTCGATTTTCAGCCTGATCCCAGGTGGACGGAGATTTCTCAAGATTCTCAAAATCATGTTATGTACAGCCACGTTCTCCGTGTACTAACGTTTGTCATTAAATGGTGATAAAACTGATTTCTTTCAGTGTTTTCAAAGTTTGACGCGTAAACAGGAAGCAATGATGGCATTCTGGGTTCGTTCGCGCCTCACTCAGCATCCCGGCTGTCTCGGTCGCTTACGAAGATCAGTCAAGCTTCCCTGCAGCTCTGTGACATAAATCCCGTTATCTCCAGGTCTCCTGTGAGCAGGTGGTCGGGGTCAGAGGTCGGGGATCTGCTGACCATGAGGCCGGCGGTGGAGGCTCAGATGGACCCCACATTTGAGCTGGGAGAGCAAGGTGAGCCGGTGTGTGAGGTGCAGGGATGATGGCCTCCTGCTTCCAGGATAACTGACGGTGTCTGCGTTGCAGGCCTGCGTCAGGTCCTGTCGGATGTGATCGATGAGGTGAGGCGCTCCGTCAGTCAGGACATCGACGGAGCAGAGATTCTCCACAGTCTCCTGAACGCCTCCTGGCTGCAGTCGCTGCTCAGGGTTGGAAAACGCTCCAGAAACGGCTTCAGTTGGAATGTTGCATGAAAACATCCAACGCTCGTGACGTCCTTTTCATAATTTGACTTGTGTTCAGGTGTACGAGTGTCTTCAACGATACCTGCGCGACTCCCCTGCTCCGGCTCTGGATTACGCTTCCGGACTCTCGCTTCAGGTTTGTTTAATAACAGAAAGACGGAACGTACAAATGCTTCCTACGTCGTCATCTTGCTGTTGGTGTTTTAGTTGCAGATGGACATCAGATCGTCGCCACGCTGCTCTGAAGACGCCAACGAGCTGTACCACCTGCTGCGGCAGCCGCAGCTGCAGGTGAGCAGATGATGAAACCGGTGGACGTTTGAAGGTTCCTAAAAGCTCCGGAGGTGTAGACTCCTAAACCTCTCGAGATGATTTTTATCTCCTTGAGATTTCTGCTCAGCTTTTATGTGCAACAACTCTGATTTTTGAAGCATTATTCTATGCTGGTCTCGGCTCTGTAACCATGACAACCGCGGCGTTGTCTGCATGTGGAAACAGCTGATTAAGCTTTGAAAAGCCAGAGTAACACCTGGAATCAGACACGGAGGACGCAGAGCAGGAGCTGAACAGAGGGAGGAACCTTTAAGACTTGTTCCTGGCGGCTCGCTGATTGTGAAACCCGTTTTAATCTTGTAATCGATCTGCTCTCCACGTTCTCCAGGCTCTTCTCTCAGCTCACGATACGGTGGCCCAGAAGGACTACGAGCCTGTCCTGCCGCCGATGCCGGACGAGCTGCCGGACGACGAGGAGGCCACCCGGATCGTCTGCCTGGTGAAGAACAAGCAGCCTCTGGTGAGCTCCCCAGCCGGCAAACACACCGGAGAGCTAAAACACGGCTTCGCGTCATACTAGTATGTTTTTGTTGAAGGCGCTCCAGAGTGAAGATGCGCCGCTTTCACTGGTGTTACAGTTTCCCACATTTTATGTTTCAGACCCTCAAACTCAAACTATCCAGTTGCTGGAAACATCTCCGGCAGCTGGTTCTTCTAGCCAGAAACACTGGAAGTGGAAATGAGATCATGAACAGACGTTTACTCCCTGGTTCATGCCTCAGTGAACGCATTCCCACACCATGATACTCACATCACCGTGTTTGCCTGTGTGTGGTTCCCATGAGGTGGTCTCAGTACCTGGCCGGGAAACGTTGTTGGTTTGTTTTCCCTGGTGTCCTCTGACAGGCGATGAATCGACTGATCCACCACAAAGGTCTGATTTGTTGGAGGTTCTGCACAGAAGGTTGTTCTTCTGTAAGGTTCTGCTTTCTCCTCAAAGAAACTCTGGTCCTCAGATACTAGAACATATCGTTTCCCTTCTGGGATGAATAAAGTAAATACACATTTGAATTGTTTGTTTTGCCCGTCTAAACTAGATTCTTCAGTTCAGAAGCCAGATCCTGGAAGTCCGTCTGGTTCCAGACTTTTATCAGGTCCCGCTCTGCTTTCTGGACTTACGGCAGCACAAGCTGCAGGAGGAGAGCAGCGTTTTAACTCGTATGATTTGATCTCATGTAAAGTGAATCTGTTGTCTCGCAGCTGAGTGACCGGCACAGAGTCGGGCTGCCCGGTGCTCCGCCTCCCCGGGTTAAAACCTGCAGAGGGGGGACCCACGGTCGCTGGCGCACCGTGCTTCACACGTACAAAGCGTTTGGTTTGCAGACCCCTGCAGCGGAGGGCTTCAGCGACCCATCGTTGCGTGGCGTCCGGAGGGACAGCTACCCGCCAGCCGAGCTGCTGGGTCGGCAGGCGGGACCGGGACCAGGACCAGGACCGGGACCCGGACCGCACCCCCGCCGTCGCTGCAAGCCGCGGAGCGGCTGCCAGACCTGCTGGTGCCAGCCAGCGAGCCACTGCAGGGGTGGTCACACTAACCTGCTTGGAGAGCAGAAGCTGAACCTGTCGGCGCCTTCAGTTTACAGCTCAGTTTGGATCGGTAAGAGAAGACGTGGACTTCGTTTCCACTGGGTTCTCCTTCAACGGCGTTTCATGCTAAAGCCAGAAGCACAAAGCCTTCGTTACTTGTCATTGTTCCCTCTTCATCCATCCTTCATCCCTGGATTAACAGTTTCTCTTTTCTCATTGGAGACAACATCATAGAGCTGGACAAAGATGGATCAGAAGTGTCCTCCAGCGCTGCTTCTCCTGCTTCTGGATCCAGTCGATGGACCATGTCTCCTCCCTGTGTCGCCGTACCCTGTCACCCGAACGTGGACGACTACTTCCATCCAGGACTTCCTCCAAGGCTTCAAAGCCCTCGCATTCGTACAGCTCCCCCCAGCCCGATGCGCCCACGCCGAGTCCTGGAAGAGCCCTCCATGGAGTTCACCAAGCAGGAGAGCCTGGACGAACTACGGACCACCGTGCAGCTGGCTGCCAGCTCCATGGAGACCAGCACCAAAGACATCAAACTCCTCGGGGAGAAGATGGCAGCTGCCACAGAGCGCATGACTGAGACGGTGCAAGACAACTCCCAGGCTCTGGTCCTCCTCACACAGGTGGTGGACCGGCTGCAGAAGCTCCTCGTGGCCACCAGGACTGACTTCAGCACCCCAAAGCCCCCAGACGCTGAGCGGGGTTTGACGCAGCAGCCCAGATGTTCCTGCAGATCTTCCTTCTCCAGCACCAGCTCTCTGGAGGCCCCCTCAACCTCTCAGGCCACTGGTCTCTCTGGGTCCGGCCGTGGATCTGCTCGTGCCTGGTTGCAGCAGAAGGAGCATAACCACGTTGATGTTAAAGCCTTCAGACGTCCTCTCACCAACGGTGTCCTGGACAAGCCGGAGACGTCCAACGTCCCAAAAGGAGGTCGCTCGAACCAGTGGAAGAAAAAGAGAAAGAAGGCCACTTGAGGGATTACGATGGATGTCCAGAGGATGGACTTCTTAAGTTCTTTCAAAGCTGCAGACACACCTGGTATCTGACATTTCTTCTTTTTTTCCACTTCTGCTCTTTTGTCATCTTTCATCTTTGCTCTCCTGCGTCCGGAACTTCTCTCAAGATCATTCGCTGTCGTTTCCTTTCACTTTGCAATTCAACATTCCAACCTCCTTTTCCATTTCTGTCCAGTGTCCACATTCTGTCCGACATCCCACAGCGTGTGCGCTGTCACTCCTCCGCCGCTCTCACTCCTCCACCGCTGTCACTCCTCCGCCGCTGACTCGTTTGATTTGCCACCTCTGTAAACAGCTTCTCTCCTTACAGCACTTGTTGTCAACTCTTCTGTTACAGGGAGCAACTATAAAGAGAAACGAGATAACGGGGGAGATTTTTGTGGCTCGCGTGATCCACGGAGGTCTGGCCGATCGAAGCGGTGAGCAGATCCTCCCTCTCCACTATGATGTATGGCTTTGTGATCATTAAATATAGTTAATGCGTAGTTTGCTGTGAGAGTGGTTGATCACGGTGTTGTGGATGGGAGGGGTCTGGCTGCCAGTCATCAACATGGACAACAGGGAGGAGACTCTTCGTATAAAAGAATGAGCCAAACATCAGTCCGAGCAGTTTGACCTTCTTCTAGGGGTTATGTCCAGTGTAGGAAAATGCTGATTCGGACCATTTCTGACGGATGTGTTGCAGCGTTCAGGCAGGTGCTTTCACAGTGGTGATGCTGTCAGCCAAGAACTGCATTTGTAGGCCATATTTGGACCAAAGGTCTGGCTGCTGTTTGGATCACAGATATCCGTGCCAGCTTTTTGGTACCAAGTCCGAGGAAGTGTGTGAAAGTACACCCAGAAACGGCGCTGACGCCTGCACTTCCTCTAAACAGCCTCAAGATTGTTAACATTTTAACTTTAGTCTCTAATCTGAAAGAGAAGAAGCGGCTTGAAGGTCCAGCTTGAGCTTCAACGTGCATTTCTGTGTCCAGGTCTGCTCCATGCAGGGGACCGGATCATTGAGGTGAACGGGTTTCCTGTGGACGGCCTGGAGCCTGAACAGGTTATCCAAGTGGTGGTGAGTCCTTGGGGGGTGTCGGTAGCTGAAAATGACTCATCCGCTTCCACTTGTTTTCTAATTTAATCGTTTGTTTATTGACCAGCAAGCTCGGTCACACGGGACCATCATGTTTAAAGTCATCCCCATCACAGAGAGGCCGGTCCACAGCCAGACGATGGTTGGTCAACATCCACGCCTTCATGTCTTTGTTTGATCCAAACAAGCCTCCCAACAAATCAGCCTGTCGTTCCAGCTGTACGTGCGGGCCATGGCGGACTACAGCCCTCAGCAGGACCCCACCATCCCCTGCGCCGACGCCGGTATGAGTTTCAGGAAGGGTGACGTCCTGGAGATCGTGGACCAGACCGACGCCCTCTGGTGGCAGGCCAAGAAGCTTCCCAGCAGCACAGCCTGCGCAGGACTCATCCCGTCCACCAACCTGCTCAAACGGTCAGACGGAGTCGATGGACCTCATTTACACACTTTTAACACTAAAAGGGCTAAAGATGGACCTTCCTGCATCGTTGGTGCTCTTTTGTGGCCTGTTTACATATTTTAAACAACCTTTACATTGTAAACCCTCCGTTTGAGGCTCATGGGTTTGTGGATGTGGGCGTGTCTCACGGAGGCCGCTTTCACTTGCAATGTTGTTTGTGCCACTTAGGCAGCGAGAAAGCCCAAAGCATGATTGTTGCACCTCCATGCTTCACAGTGGAGGAGGTGACCTGCTTTGTTTCCCTTCCTATTTTTATGTTACAACACCCCAACTTTTCAAAGTCTTTTTCACATAGATGTTTTTTACGAAGGAACGTTTGTGAACTCCTGGGGGTCGGCTGGTTTTCTGCATCAATTCTGTTGACTGTGGTGTGTTTCGTGGTTACACCCAACGCCCTTAAACGTGTCGGTGTGAGTGATGGTGATTCTTGGTTATTTTTATTGAAAGCTGTGTGTTGCAACAGGAAGCAGAGGGACTTCTGGTGGTCTCAGCCTTACCAACCACATGCCTGCATACAGACTCGTGAGTCTCACACCTTCGCTCACTTCTTTCTTAGACTTTGAACTTCATAACTGAGTTTTGTTTTTGTTTTGCTTCACGCTTCCTGAAGTGAGCACTGTAGACGAAGGTAAGGGAGAATAAACTCCTTCATGGACTTCTAGGTTTAACTGCACATTTCATTTGAATCATTTTCGTTTCGTCCGTCACAGAAGACGACCTGGTGGCCATCGATGAGAAGTGTGTTGAAGCAGGTAGAGCGTCTTCCTCCTGAGTTCATCTCCTGTTGCTTTTGCTTCTTGGTGCCTAATTTTTGTCTTTTTCTCTTTGAGACAGACGAAGAGGCGTTTGAATCTGGTAGGTAAGTCTTTGTTGGCCGTGTTAGGTTTGTGTCTGGTTTCAGTCTCTCTGTCCTCTTTTCCTTCATCTAAAACATCTGCTGCTGTTTCTTTTCCAAATCTTCCCGGCATCTGCTCGGGAAATCCCAGAGGAGCTCAGAGAAGGTGAGAAAACTTGAAACGCTTGCTTTGGTTTGTGTTTGTGGGGGGAAGCTCGGTCGCCATGGAAACCGAGCCGGGCTTGAGGTTTCCTCTCTGTATGGATCAGCTGCGCACTGGGAGCCAGATTTGCTCACTTCTGCTCTGTTGCCCCTCCTGTCCCACCAGACGACGGTGACTTCAGCAACATCGAAGGAGTGTATTTGGGTAAGTGTCTGAGCTCTGCAGCTGTTATGCCGGCGTGGGTTCGCGTCGTGATTTTTCTGATTCGCCGTCAGTGGGCTTCCGGCGCAGCATGCGTCTGTGTCGGCGGCGCTGTCACAGCACCACCCAGCCGTCCTGCCACGCCCGCTGCCCCAGCAGCTGCTACAGCGCCCTCAACAACCCCTACGAGGAGGTGGTGCGCTACCAGCGCCTCCCGGAGGACACGCACCGCCTCGTCGCTCTCTTAGGTACAGACACGTGCTGCTTCACGCTGCAGCTTTCAGGATTCTCAGCTTCAGCTGTAACATTTGTGCCTCTTACATGAACACTTGACACCATGTTGTCCAGGTCCATCCGGAGTTGGTGTGAATGAACTTCGGAGGCGCTTGATCGAAATGAACCCCAACATCTTCCAGGGAACTGTACCTCGTACGTACACGCTGCGTCCCTAACCCTTTCACTTCACCTTTACTTGAATGGTGAAATAGTTAATTGCAACATGTGAAAAGGTCCCGAAATGAAATTGTGGGTCACATGGCCTCAATAATTAATTTCTCCTTGGGGATAAATGAAGTATTTTTGAATTGAATTTGTTCACTTTTCTCAGACCGCTTCATTTATGCTTTAAATGAAAAATTAGTAGCAACCTAATTATTTTAAATCCCATGTATTTTTGTGTAAAAATATGATCAAATGATTTAATAATAGTGGGTGTTGGTATCAGCTAAATTCAACCTCAGATGGACAACAACATAAAACTTTTTCTCCGTTCTCTTATTTGTTTAACGAAAGTGAAGCCAACAAAGAAAATAAGTCATGAGGGCGGTACCAAGCACCGCCACGATTCGTGAGGTTTGTAGATCCACTTTGGCAGCAATAACTGAGTTTCCCGCATCCAGAAGTCTTGCGGTTTGTTCAGATGCAGTTTCCGAACTTCCGTTGCACTTCCGTGTCCTTTGTAGACAGGAGACGCTTCCTCCCGGAAACGCCTCCAAACGCTCCGAACCTTTTCCGTCTTCTTCTAACTGGGCTCACGTGGACTTTTGATATGGTCAGTGAGGCCTGTAGAGTCTGACATCAAAGCTCGGGTTTTGTTGTTGTTTTTTCGTCATTTTATTTGTACACTGTAAGGTGTGATGTTCAGGTAAATCTGCTGGGACATCCACTCCTGGAAAGACTGACAACAGTCTTGAATATGTTTAACTGGTGAAAAGTCTTTATTATTATGGAAAGTTGAACTCCAAATTGCTGGGATTTGGTTTATAAGCCTTTCCACAATAATGTGCAGAAACAATTACTTCTTTAACACCAGTGCTTATGTCTTTCCCTCTTGTCATTGCATGATCACAGACCTGAATCCTCCAAACCCTAAATGTCTTCTTTTAGAGAGGTCTGCACACCTGCAGGCATCGTTTTTGTTGAATGAAAGATGCCACAGTGAAAACAAAAGTCGGGGGTTGGGTTTGTTTGATATGACGAGCCACTACAACCAGATGATTTGTTACGCTACTTAAAAAAGGGTTAAAAGAAGGAATGCTGATTTAGTGTGTGTGTGTCCTTCAGACACAACCAGAGCGCCCAGAGGATACGAGGAATCCGGTCGGGAATATTACTTCACCAGTCGAGAAGTCTTCGACAACATGGTTTACAACAACAGGTAGGGCTGTGGCGTTCGTTCTTACCGCTACAAGTGTCTGGGATCGTCTCAAGAAACGCAAACATGAATTTTCCCACAGGTTTCTGGAGTACGGCGAGTATAAAGGGAATCTGTACGGCACCAGCATTGAGTGTGCGCGCCAAGTTTTAAACGGCAGGAAGATCTGCGTCATCGACATTGAGCCAAACGTGAGAACGGCTCAAAATGGCTCGTTATTGCCGTCGTGAAATGTGAAGTGTTTTTCATTTGACTTCCTCTCACCGTTCAGGCGATTCATGCAGTGAGGACGCACGAACTGAGGGGCTACATCATCTACGTGAAGCCTCCGCCTCTGGAGCGCCTCAGAGACACCAGACGGGACTCGTACATCACCACCAACTACTACGTCAACCGACCGTTCAAAGTACGCCTTCTGACGGACACGACATGTTTTTAAATATAGTTTAAGTTGCCTGTTTTAGTTGTGTGAGCCCACTTATCTGTATATATAATGTATATATAGTTGGACAGACACCACCCATTATATTGTTTGACTGGTGGTAAAACCTGGCTTGGTACCGTATTTCAAAAAGCACCTGAAGATCATCTGTGGTGGGTTTTTTATATCCAGGGGCTTGTTCAGCTCGTTAGACCAGGGTTTAGACCAGGGTTTAGACCAGGGTTTAACATTTCTCTCATCCACAGTTGATTTTCCGGGCTGATTGGGTCTGAACAGAAGCTCTGAAACTTTAGCGCATGTTTTCCTTTCAAAGCAGATTGTCTTCCTTTTTAAAAAATTGTTCTTATCTTATTTAAAATGTTTGTAGTCATCTGCAGTGTGAAACAAAACACAAACACTCAAGCGAAGAAGGCAGGGGTGTCCAATGCCGGGCCTCGGGGGCTGCTGGCTGCATGCTTTAGATGTTTCCCTGCTCAAACACACCTGATTGGCACATCAGCTTGTCATCAAGGTCTACACACGTCTGGCAGTGGTCCACTCATTTCACACAGGTGTGTTGAAGCAGGTAACATCTAAAACATGCAGGATAGTGGCCCTCAAGGACCGGAATTGGACACTCCTGCAAAAAGAGGAACAACGACAAACATATGGACAATCCTAAGTACCCCCTAACCTCTCCATAGGATCTAAGAGAGTAAGCTCCAGCCAGGTGCTGCTAACCATCTTCTCTTGAAGAACTGATCACCTGCAGATCTGCAGACCTCTATAAAAGGAAAGATGTTGGTTTGAAGGATTCAGTTGTGTTAACACAGTACCAAAAGGGAAAGACATAAGCAGTGGTTTTAGCGAAGCAGCAGTTGCTGCACATCGATCTGAAAACACACAAATTGGAGTTAAAAACTAAACTGTGAGAAGATGAGTAATCTGTAGAAGGCATTCAAAACAGTTGCCTATCTTCCAGGATGTGGATATCCCAGGAATCTTTCTTTGTGGGTAGTAACCTTTACACTTGACTTAATATGTCAAACATATTTAATGGTAACCATCTACTTTTAGCCTCATTTTGAGACACTTTAATCCAAATGAAGCTGGAATCACTTTCAACTTGATTTTCCTTCATCAGGAGGAAGATTTCCAGGAGATGGAGGAAGCGGCCCGGAAGATTGAATCCCAGTACTGGCAGTTCTTCGACCACGTGATTGTCAATGATGAGCTGCAGGAGTCCTGCGTCCAGCTGCTGACGGCGGTGATGCGGGCCCAGGACGAGCCTCAGTGGGTCCCAGCCAGCTGGATACGACCCACTGCTGGATCATGAGTGGGCAGCCGAGCAGACAACAGCAGGACCTGGCAGCAAATCTGGGAGATTTTTGATGTTACGACATAAATCATGACATGCAAGATCAGTGACTGAATCTTTGAGGGGAGTAGGCCGAGAGGAAAAAATCTAAATACTTTGATCTGTTTGTTAAAAGCTTGATCTTATCCTTAAGTCGCTTCAAATCACCCAAGATCACAACAAGCTGGACACAAACCCAAAGAAATCTCTGAAATTGTGTCAGAAATTGTTTCATTTTTTTCTGCTTTTGGAGCAACTATATGTTTAATTTAGAGGGACGTAGTTTTCTTCTCTGAATGCAACTTTGATTTGCATTTTTTTTTCTTCTTCAATTGATGTTTACAAAGTAGGGGGAAAGCTGTGTGTGGAAAGCTCTTGTAGGATTTATTCTTATTGGATTAAATGACCGTTTTCACAATAAGATGCTGCATTTGTGCGACCTGAGCAATGGCATTTCAAAACTTGTACTTGTTTGTGACCTTAATAAAATACTTATTGTATTAATATATGTGATCAGTTAATTAGTCATTTAATCTTCGATTTTCCGTTTTTGTTTGAGTTGGAGCTTTTATTGTGAAGATAAGATCTGATGCTTCTCGTAAAGACTTCCGGGTTACTCCTTTCAGCTCGTAAACAAAGTAAAATCTGTGTTTTACTCGAATTTTCGCTGTTTTACGTTTAACGTTTTTAAGTTTCTTGCAAATTTTGTAATTGAAGAGTTAAAGAGAGAGGAAGTATTTGTCTAGATATCAGAAAATGGAAGCGGGAGGCTCAAAGGTGGGTTTTTTTTGTTGTTTAACTGAAGGTAGCGTCAGAAAGTATTACGGTGTAAGTCGTGACATTTTTCGGAGTAAACTTGTCTGACTCCTCCAGTCATATTTGTAATATAGTAGTGAATTTGGTCACTAACCCGTGTTTTGTCTCTGGTGATGTTCAGAAAACCAGAGTGAGGGAGCTGCCGCCGCTACCGCAGGTCAGTTACTAAGCAGCATATTGACGTTTAATCGTGATGTAATTGTTATATTCTGCTATAAATCCTGCTACTGCCCACCCCTCATATCTTGCTTATTACTTTTTAAAAAAGTGTGCAAAACAGACCATACAGCAGAAGCTGAAAGGTTTCCATGGTGATGAACGCTTCGTTCAGAGGTTTCCATGGTGATGAACGCTCCGTTTCCGTTAGGGCGGGCTGTCAATCAGAGGTTTCCATGGTGATGAACGCTCCGTTTCCGTTAGGGCGGGCTGTCAATCAGAGGTTTCCATGGTGATGAACGCTCCGTTTCCGTTAGGGCGGGCTGTCAATCAGAGGTTTCCATGGTGATGAACGCTCCGTTTCCGTTAGGGCGGGCTGCCAGTCAGAGGTTTCCATGGTGATGATTAAGACGCTCTGACTGGTCTGGTGAAACCTTTTACTTACTTTTACTAAGCGTGTACTAAAACGTGGTTTCAAACTGCTGCTATTTCAAAAGAAACTCCAAATAAAATTAATTTAACTGTTGACAGTGAACAGAATTAGTTGCATGATGTTCCTCCAGGTATTTATTTTATTTTTTTGTACCACTTTATTTATTTGAAATCCAATGTCTTATTGGGTAAAATGTCTCACTTTCAATATATTATGTTTTTTTAATGCTTTATTGTAAATAAAGACACATACAGAGGCTTAACACTTCTGTTTTTGCATTTTTAAAGTAGCCCTTTATTTATATTATACATGTATGTATGTATGTACACACACACATATATATATATATATATATATATATATATATATATATATATATATATATATATATATATATATATATATATATATATATATTTTTTTTTTTTTTTTTTTTTGTTTATTTGGGGTTTTTTTGCACTGCTGAAACGTGAGAGCTGAGAAACTGTGGAAATAATTGCTTTTTAAACTGGCCTACAGGACAGCACAGAGGCACTCGTCCTGGCTGCACAGGAGCAGGCTCTGAACACCAGAGCAATAGAGGCCCAGATGTACCACACCAGACAAGACCCAAGGTGTAGGTTGTGCAAAGAAGCACCGGAAACAATCCAGCACATAACTGCAGGGTGTAAGATGCTGGCAGGGAAAGCATACATGGAACGCCATAACCAAGTAGCGGGCATACTCTACAGAAACATCTGTGTGGAGTATGGGCTGGAAACCCCAAGGTCAAAATGGGAAACACCTCCCAAGGTGGTGGAAAATGACAGAGCAAAGCTCCTGTGGGACTTCCAGATACAGACAGACAGGATGGTGATGGCAAACCAACCAGACATCGTGGTGGTAGACAAAGGGCAGAGGAAAGCCGTGGTGGTGGATGTGGCAATACCAAGTGATGGTAACATCAGGCGAAAGGAACACGAGAAGCTTGAGAAATACCAAGGGCTTAGAGAGGAACTAGAGAAGGCCTGGAAGGTGAAGGTGACAGTAGTGCCCGTGGTGATCGGAGCACTCGGGGCAGTAACCCCCAAACTGGAAGAGTGGCTGCAGCAGATCCCCGGAACAACCTCAGACATCTCAGTCCAGAAAAGTGCAGTGTTAGGAACAGCAAAGATACTGCGCAGAACCCTCAAGCTCCCTGGCCTCTGGTAGAGGACCCGAGCTTAGAAGGGACACCACCCACGGAGGGTGAGGAACGAGTTTTATATGTGTATATATATATATATAGAGACAACTTGTGTTGTAATAGAAGCTATATAAATAAAATTGGATTGAAATTGAATATATATACATATATATATATATATATATATATATATATATATAATGTGCGTGTGTGTTATATAATTGGGATTATGTTTTAATGTTGTTTTTAATACTAAACCTGAACATCCATCCTAATAAGCTCTAGTTGTACTCGGGAACAAAAGACGCTGCATCGTGCACACATCTTTAAAAAGATGAAATCAGATTCCATCACTACATTTACTTAACGCTCCTCTTGTACAAACACTCACACTGCGGCTGCTCCGAGTCGTTAAAAAAGGTTCAAGTAATCTGACCTGTGACCGGACTAATCCTCGGGCCTGGCAGATTTAGCCCAGGATTTAGGATTCAGAATGTGCTGCTTTGCTTCACTCGCTTTACTGTTTGACTTTTGAGTGAAATGGACAGGAAGATGACGGTAAGGTTTGATTATCTGGGCTGTTTGATACGACTGTCACAACTGTGAATATCTGAAAATCCAAACCAGGTCAGAAGTTGTGTAAGCGTGGATGATTTAACTGCTTTTGCCTGAATATCTTCTTGGACTCGTTACTACAGAAGAGTTGCATTTAAATTATTTTATCTACCATGTCAGAATGCTTAGTTTATTCATGTTTTATGTTTTCTTTAGTTTTACAAATTAAACTTGCATTAAAAGTCAGAATATACTGAAAAAAACTCATACAGGTTTTCTAAAACTCTTATTGTAAAAAGAAGAAGAAAATTAGTTCTTAAGTGAGTTAACTGAGGATTTAAGCACAAAAGGTCCATTACTGTTGTTTCAAATGTATAATCTGGGTTAAAGTAAACTAGTGGAGCTTTTCTTATTTATTTGCTGCGGTTACAGGTGAGGTATCCTGAACAGCCGGGACAATTCCCTCATTCATGTCTGTGGGGATTTTTACCCACCGTTACATCAATCATCCATTTCCTGCTGCATATTCAAGCAAATGATTACAACACGAGTGCAGTGATTTTTGATTTTATTCTCCCTCCTTGAACTCTGTAAAATAACAACATCCATAGAAGGTTTGTTTCCAGTCGTTTGTCTGTGGAAAAAACTTGACATCTTCTTATTTTGTCTCCCCAGCGAACCCTTCCTCCCATGTCCAGGTAAGAAAACAGTTTTGCTCCTCACAGCTGCTGCAATCAAATGCAAACTAAATGTCTTTTAAACTTTTCTTTACTTTTCTTTTGAAATCCGTGAACTCATAAAAGTCAAGACACAACTGGTGGGTGAGAATTTGTTGCACACAAGCTTTCTCCTTTTTTTTCTTGATTTTATTTCTTTTAACGTCATGTATTTGTCCACACAGGAGATGTTCCAGCACCAAAACGTAAAAAGAAAAAGGGGAGAAAAGAGACGAATGGAGCTGATGAAACAGATGGTAAAAAATGCAAACATCTCATGAGGTTTAAACGTCACTGTTTTTTGTGACTTTAAAGCCACGCTATGTAGCAATACCCCTTTTGACCACACGGGGGAGCAAGCAGGCACTGACACGTTCATTTGACAGAATAAAATAGTTTTCATAATCTCCTGTTCAGATCAGGGAGTGGAGATGGGAGGCATCAGCAGCCGGAGGGTGTCCGAGATCGGAGACCACCTGATCCTCGAAAGCACAACGGATGCGCCGCCACAGAGGAAGAGGAAGAAGAAGAAAGCCGCCACCATCGGTGACGTCGGATCACGTCTCCTTTTTTTCTTTTTTGCAAGAAAATGTCCCGAGCACCCTGAAGGCTCATTTGTATAATTTCTTAACTTGCTTTCAGATCTTGAGGACGACCAAGCCGACCTGGTAAATGGACATATGGGAGATCAGACCACCGATGGAGAAGAAGTGGTGAAAAAACCCCGAAGGAAAAGGTAGGAAGCTTTTTGTTTTCATCAGCCTCAGGACTTGATGTCTAAAACATCAGAGAATAATAAACGTGTTATCAAACGCCTGACAGCCAGAAAGAATTCATTTACAATCATAACATGTGTAATGAAGAAAGACTTTAAATCAATACAGTTTACACATTAAACCGATTTTTTGGAGGCTTTGGTTGAAATTGACTGAATTTCTTTTGTTTTAGTGAATGTTTTTTGTCAGGTGTTTAAAATAAACCAAATATGATCAAATGCATTTAGAAAAGTCTGAAATTTGTGAAGAAATCAGACATAAAATAGAAATAAAAGACATAGAAATAAAAACAAAGTTAACTTAAATCAAAAAAAAATATGAAAACAAATCACTGAGATGTCCAACGTGGAATATTTTTGTGTTGTTTAGGAAGTCAAAAGTTGCAGAATCTGCACTTCCTGAGGATTTGGATGTGGAGGAGGACGACGTTATCACCGACTCGTCGTCCCCAATCCCCCAGCATTCCCTGTTCTCGGCCCCCCAGGGGCACAGCCAGCCGGTCGGGAAGGTCTTTGTGGAGAGGAACAGTGAGTGAGAGAGGAAGAGGAGGAGGACGGCGAGGCTGTTAAACAGTTGTTTGAGTTTGCGTGTCTGTGTTCACGCAGAGCGGTTTCAGGTGGCCGAGCACTCAGGCTGGAGGAAGACTAGTGACCAGACGGACAACATCACCGACTTCCAGCACATGCAGCCGCTCTGGACCACCAGAGACGTTTCTATCAGAGTGCATGAAGGATTCAGGTGAAGGAAACCCAAAATCTTTGACAGTTTGTGGAAGTGTGCGTCCTGTTCTGCTGTCTTAACGTTTCTCTTCTGCGTTTGGTTCAGGGTGTTCGGCCTGTACTGTCACGGGTTCCTGGCCGGATACGCCGTCTGGAACGTGGTGGTGGTGTACATCCTCGCCGGGCAACACCTCACCGCTCTGTCCAACCTGCTGGAGCAGTATCACAGCCTGGCGTACCCCTCCCAGTCTCTGCTCTACATGCTGCTGGCCATCAGCACTGTGGCCGCCTTCGACAGGTAAAATCTGCTCTCAAACCATCATCACCCCCAACTCTGGCAACCTCAGCATCACAAAGGGATGATACCAACAAAAAAAGAATCATTTAGGAACTTACCTTATCACCCGTTCAAAAAGCAGAACCTTTGTCAGTTGTTTGTGTAGTTGTTGTAAGTTGTTCAGTGTGCTAACGTGTAAATAGAGAGGGAAACTAATTAGAGATCTGTTACAGCTGTGTTCACCTAGTTTCTCCTGGTTCTGGTTCCTGAACTGCTGGCCCACGTTTCTCCCGGCAGCTGACCATAAATCAAACATCACCACTTGTAATAATGGAAAACATTGTAGTTTGCTGTTTGCAGTTTAGTTCTCTGACAGTGAAACTCTTATGTTTTCAGAGTGAATCTGGCCAAAGGCTCCGTGGCTCTGCGGGAGTTCATCACTCTGGATCCGGTGGCTCTCGCATCATTCTGTGAGTCCACAATGTTGACTGTAGTCCAAACATGGATTATTAACGTCCGGGGTGTCCTGGTTTTGCCTTACACTGTTTGTTTTATGTCGTGTAGTGTATTTCTCAGCACTGGTCCTGTCTTTGAGCCAGCAGATGACCAGCGACCGCATCAACCTCTACCCGTCCTTCAACTCCACCTTATGGTGAGCTCGTCTTCTTACGTATTCACGTTGTTTTACATTCTGGACTTGACTCCTCACATTTGTGCTGTAGGCCTCCAGGATTGGAGCACCAGATACTCCACCCATGGGTGACCGTTAACCTGGTAGTGGCTCTGCTGGTGGGCTTGGCCTGGATTTTCATCGCCACCAGACCCGAGACAGACTACACTGAAGGTAAGTGTGAAGAGTCTGTCCTGACTGCTGCAAAACCCTGAATGCACCTCCAAATCCCAGCGTTTAATGTCGAGTCCTTCCTTCTCAGGTTTTCTAATGGCCATGGAGATCGAGCCTCCGAAGCCAGAGGACAAGTCAGAAATGACTGCCTGAGAAAAAGAGATGAGAACAAATCTGCTGGAAGATGTAGAACACAGCTGTGACATCTGTACACATTTGGCTGTAAATGTGTTATATATTATTTTTGTATTTTTGAAAGTGTACTTGTTCTTTTTTTAAATAAAAAGCACGTCGTATTGTGTTTAAAGCGGCTCAGATGTGGGTGACGTAAACGGGAACATTTCACATAAAGCACACACTAGTGGAAGTGAGAGTCGGGTGTGTCCCCCCACACGTTTCAACCAGCTGGTTTGAGCACAGCTGTAAAAAACACATTAAAACGGATTAGATCGTACATCGGATATTTTGACATTTAATTAAGACCTCGGTTGCAACGTGTGGATTCATGGTTTTTGTCTCCTTTAAATGTTAAAAGTCTACGAGAAAATAGTATGAAGCGTAAAAAGAGCTTGCGGCAACAGAAATACTTAATGACAACAGCTGAGCTGTAATTTATAAGAAATTGACTTGAAGCGTAAAGTCACCGATCGATTCCTTCAGAGTTCCATTAGTTCCGTCTGGCGTCCAGGCTACGTAGCTGAAACAGAGCGATGTTGACGTGGTAACGGAGCGTTGTCAGTTCATCGAAAACCTCTAAACAACGCTAATAAAGCGAGTAATCATGCTAGATTTTGCCATCTTTGCTGTTACGTTTGTCATTATTTTGGTAGGCGCTGTTCTCTACTTATACCCGGTAAGTGACCGCCAGTTTGAAGCAGGTTAGCTGCGTTAACGAGCTCTTATCGCGAGGTTTTTGTCGCGCCAGTTTCCGTTTAAAGAAAGTTTAATTTAAAGTTTCCCAAACCTTTATCACCCAAAACGGGAACATTTAAGCATTATATGAGAAAAAGACAAACTTAAGGAGTTTATTCCGTTTTCGGCATTGATTTAACTCAGTTTTGTGATGATCAATTATGCGAAATACAACTTTTATAAAGTCGCACTGAATGCTAAGTGCAATAAATGTACTACGTGTCTAGTTTAGAAATTCAGAAAGCAAAGTTCTCAGTTAAATAAATCTGACGCCGATTTAAAAAAAAAAAAAAGCAGATTAAACTACCTTACCATGTTTTTACATTGATGGAGGTAATTACACGAGTTTTTTACTGCATGTCCAACCTTCGATCTGCACGTGACACATTAGATCTGATAGGTGATCAATAACCTCCGTTAATCGAGTCATTCATGTTTCAGTCGTCCAGAAGGGCCTCCGGCATCCCAGGTCTCTACCCCGCAGATGAGAAGTAAGTCGTCGCATCGGCACAAAAGCAGCGCATTGCTTTTTCTTTCTTTTCATTGTAATAAATTCAGAAAAATAAAACTGACAAGAAACAACCATGTGGGTAATCATAAGTACCACAATGACTCAGTATTTTGTAGTATCGGTATCTAACTTTGTATTAGTTTTGCTGATTTCATTAAGTTAATTGTACTCTTTAATTACCATGCCCTGTTCAGCCCACAACCCCATACCATCAGTCCTCCTCCACCATGCTTGACAGTGCATAAGCAGTTATTACTATTGAAAAATAACGTCACGTTGGTCTCCTCTCCAGTTATTTTGTACGTCTCCTTGGATTTGCGTATTCTGACCTTGTGGCACATTTGCTGGGACATCCTCTCCTGGGAAAATCGGCAGCTGCCTTGAATGCCGTCCACTTCCCACCTGTGAATCATCTTCCTTGCTGCAGAGTTTAAACTCTGCGTTGTCTGGAAATGGTTTCTCCACCTTTCCAGCAGCAGTTTCTTCACATCGTTCCCGTCTCCAGACATCTGCTTCCATAGACGTCTGCAGCAAGTGGCTGCCACTTCTGTCGGGTGTAGTTAGTACTGCCCACATATTTTTCTTTCTTTTTGGCACATAGAAAGAAAGTTTTGTTGTTCTTCATCCAAAGTTGAATTTTTATTTTGCTTTTATACTAAACATTAAGAGAGGGCAGCTAACGTTTGTTTATGACTGAAAGTTTAGGAATGTGAGATGACCTTCCTTTACTGTTCTAACCTTCCAAACGAGGCTCAGTGGGAGGAAGCCAGTCTAGCTGATTTTTACATGAAATGCGGTGTAATGACAGTGTGCGTCGGTAAATGTGTTTTCCTTTTCCAGGGATGGAAACCTGCAGGATATTGTGAACAGAGGAAGTCTTCACGAGTTTCTCGTGGGCCTGCATCAGGAGTTTGGGTGTGTGGCGTCGTTCTGGTTTGGCGGCCGGCCGGTGGTCAGCCTGGGCTCAGTGAACCAACTCCGGCAGCACATCAACCCCAACCACACCAGTGAGAGCTCCTCCGATTACCTCCACTTCTAACAACCGCGTCCACTTGAGCCCAAATGACTCATGTTTTACTCATCGTCTTTGCAGCTGACTCCTTTGAGACGATGCTGAAGTCGTTGCTGGGCTACCAGGCAGGGATGGGAGGCGGGGCCAGCGAGTCCGTCGTCAGGAAGAAGCTGTACGAGGGCGCCATCAACAACGCCCTGAAGAACAACTTCCCTCTTGTGCTCAAGGTTTGTTTCTGCTGATGAAAACGCACATTTACAGCAGAAAAACATTGACGCCACTCTGCTGGCTCACTGAGGGTTTGTGGTCCAGGTGGCGGAGGAGCTGGTGGGGAAGTGGAGCTCGTTCCCAGAGGCTCAGCACATCCCGCTGTGCGCCCACCTGCTGGGTCTGTCCCTGAAAACCGTCACCCAGCTGGCCTTCGGCGAGCGCTTTAAAGACGACGCCGAGATCATTTCCTTCCGCAAGAACCACGACGCAGTGAGAATATTGTGTTTGCGTCTGCACACAAAATGTGTTTCTGTTCCAAAGTTTTGTTCTAGACCTTTTTTTCTGCCACCAGATTTGGTCAGAAATTGGAAAAGGCTACATGGACGGCTCTCTGGAGAAGAGCTCCAGCAGGAAAGGACATTATGAGAAGGGTGGGTGAAAACGATGAAGTCCTGCATGCTGTACATTTTCTGAGATTTGTGGGTCTGTTTGTTGTCTTTCACTGAATATGTTGCAGTGTTTGTTCCCGTCACACCCGTTGTTTGTTGACATGAGGCATTTGGTGGAGAAACAGGATGGAACGTTTGCGCAGGCTTGGATGAGCTCTTGGTTAAACACTTTTGATTGACAGCTAGAAACAGGAGACTGCCAACATCCAAGCAGCCACTATTTTGGGCCGATCCGTCTGGGTTTCTTTGGATGTCTGAAGGGAGGTGGACACCTGGAATGGGATTTGTTTTCCTTGTTTGTTTTTTAATCCGGTATTCCCGCTGTGAGTATCGGACAGCTACGTGATCCTGCCAAAAATGTGGACGGTAACAAAGAAACGGAGGAAAGAAACGGGAAGCACCCAGAAATATGTGTGTAAAAAAGCATTATGAATCTCTGTTTAACTCGCCGTGCACGGACCAGTATGACAGTCTGCCGGTATGACAACGGTCGGCACTGTTTTACCGGTTATAAAAGGTCATGTTCATTCACTGTGAGCTGCTGTCGGCGTTGACTCAGCAGAAATGGCACCTTACAGATTGAACAGAATAAAAAAAGCAAATCATTTTTCAGTTTTGGGGCATTTTTGCTTCCCAGCAGCGTCTGGTTACAAGCACCCAGTCAAAGTTTACTGGGTTTGATGAAGTCCTTCTTCTTGGTTGGCAGCCCTGACAGAGATGGAGTCCATGCTGCTGTCGGTGGCGAAGGAGAGGAAAGCCCAGCGGAAGCAGACGGCGTTTGTGGACGCTCTGCTTCAGTCCAGCCTCTCGGAGCGACAGGTGGAGTCACAAGTCCCGCTTTCAAACATCGAGTCCCGCTGGAGGACCTTCTGTCATGCAGGTTTCTGTTCGTTTCAGATCATGGAGGACTGCATGGTTTTCACTCTGGCTGGATGCGTCATCACGGCTAACTGTAAGTGACCTGCACAAAACCGTTCAAGGCCTTAAGTTAGTGGACAAAGAAATGGGTTTGAGTCTGGACAGCGAAGACACAATGACTCTCTGTCAAGAGTCGAGCAAATGCTGTGCTTTTCTAATCTCCTTTGAACCCAAATGTGCTCTGGTAGTGTGCATCTGGGCACTTCACTTCCTGTCCACCTCAGAGGAAGTCCAGGAGAAGTTGTACCAGGAGCTGGAGGAGGTTGTGGGTTCAGGTCCAGTTTCTCTGGACAAGATCCCTCAGCTCAGGTGAGACTGGAAACCTCACATTGACCTCACTGTCGTGTGTTCAAATGCCCCCATCCAATTCCTGTCTGTCCTTGGGAAGATACTGCCAGCAGGTCCTGAACGAGACGGTGAGGACTGCCAAGCTGACCCCCGTCGCTGCTCGGCTTCAGGACGTGGAGGGCAAAGTCGATCAATACGTCATCCCCAAAGAGGTATCGGGCTTCGGGGCGTGCACGCGCGTCTCAGCCTCAGACGGATACTTGCATCCTTAGTTCAACCAGCCATGAATAGAAGTACATTTAACGCACCATCTGTGTAAATACAGATCAGTAAAGTGTAAAATGATATATAAGTGAGTTTATAACATGGAATTGGGGTTAAAATGATGATTCAGTTATAAAAATGGTTCTCTGTTGTTGTATTCTCGCTGCACAATGAAGTGTAAATAATGAAATGAAAAGCCGGAGCAGTAGCGCTCTTGTCGTCCTGTTTCAGACGTTGGTGATCTACGCGCTGGGAGTGGTCCTGCAGGATGCCGACACCTGGAGCACGCCGTACAGGTACGACATCCCAGCTTCCACGTGTTGTTCCGCTACGTTCAGAACGACGCTCCGCTCTGGACACGTCATGGACATCATGTTGTAACGCTTACTTCGGCGCCTCCTAGGTTTGATCCTGATCGATTCGCGGACGAAGCGGCGAGGAAGAGCTTCTGTCTGCTCGGCTTCTCGGGGAATCAGACGTGTCCAGAGCTCAGGTAAACACACACGTTTGTCCTGCATCCATCACATTTACATTTAGACTTCAGCAGACGTTTTTATCCAGATCCATCCATGAAGTTGTGTTTACCTGGGCTCAGGTGGTGGGGGGACAGGGGTCTAAGCAGGCGGCTCAGACCTCCGTCTCCCCATCCACCTCCTTCACCTCTTTCTTTAAGAAATAAAATCTCTCCCGTCTGTCCGGGGGCCTCGAGGCTCCTTCTGGTTGGACAAGCCCGAACCGCCTCCCAAGGAGGTACGTCATGGGCGTGTCTGTAGTCGGTACCCAGAGACCTCACGCCTGTCTTTAGGGGACACCACCCAACCTGCACGGTTGTGACCGGAGCTCAAGATCACAGCTCGATGAAGCCAACAGAACCCTGAGAACATCAACCTGAACCGCCTCCGCCCTGCAGCTGCACGTGGAGATTATTTTGATAATGGATATGAATCTGATTTATTAATGTTGCTGTTATCAAGTCAAATTTGTACCAGGCTTTGATCTGGACATAGAGAAGCGAGCTGCATCGCTGGGGAGTCAAAGGTGCTACTAGGGAAAGTAAACTGAAGTATTAGTACAACAAACAGGACTGGTGAAGCAAAAGAAAGCTGTGCAGGAGGGGTAGAGGAGCGGAGGAGGACGTTCAGGTCAGGGTTTGTTAGGAGTGACGCAGAGGAGGTGGGTTTCCAGGAGCTTTTTGAAAGTAGAGACGGAGACCTCTGCTCCAGCAGCGCTCAGGAGGTCGATGCTTCATCTGAGCTACAAATGAAGGCGGTGGGCTGCTGTGCATGACGGGGCAGCACTGGCAGGTGGCTCTCTGGGGGATGGAGCAGGGATGGGAAAAAGCATAATTGAACCCAGTGAGGTGGTGAACATGACGAAGACGAGGGTTTCCAGCACCACGCCTGTGGCAGGGTGGCGGAATGCAGATGTTCCTCCTCGCCTAACACGATAAACGAGCATCTAGCGAGCAGGAATCCAAACTAAGAGTCCACTAAGTCCGTGTCCTTCATTGACTTTATGTGACTGATCTTCTGTCAGGTTTGCCTACACCGTAGCGACGGTGCTGCTCAGCGCGCTGGTGCGGCGGCTGAAGCTTCACCAGCTGAAGGGACAAGCGGTAGAGGTCCGATCTGAGCTGGTGTCCACGCCGAAGGACGAAACCTGGATCACGGTCAGCAGCAGAGCAAGCTGAAACCAGCTGGAAGTGAGCCCCGCGGAGGGAGAGGAGTCGACGCTTCCTGCCACGTGGAAAACACGACAAATGTAACATCAGGGAGGATTTACCAGCCAAGTATTACACGATTGTTGTTGGGAGCCAAACTGACACGGTGAAGACTTCCACTCAGATTCCAGCAGCTCTGATCTCCAGTTTCCTCTGAGGTTTCAAAGCTTCACCGGCTGGTTTCGCCTGTGACTTTGACTTTACATTTGTTTACTCACTTCTCCGCAGAAAAGAAGCTCTATGTTCAAAAGTTTTTCTTTTCAGTTTCAGAACCACTGCTTTGAGTGGATTCCTAAAGCAAAGAACCACAAAGCATGTGAACATTTCATTCCTTTTTTTGAAGACTTGCATTAAATATGTATAAAAATAAGAGTTTGTTTCACTTCTTCTTTCTTTAATCAGCTCAAATGAAATGAGGTCTGCACTTTATTTTTAGATGAAAGCTAGACATTTACTAAATTCTATTGAAGTTTATTTTACATCAGTTTTTTGTTATTTTACACTAAAATATTAAAATTATTCAGTAAGACTGCACCTCATGAATCTGCAAAGGATTAAAACGGGTATAGAAACTGGAGGGATGGAATAAAACTGCATTTAGAAGTCATAAATATTTATCAGGTTTTGTGTCATTTTAACTAAAAATTATATACTTGCCTATTATCAATCAATCAAATGTTATTCATATAGTATTTTTCATTCAACTTGTGCAACACAGACTGCTTTACAGGTTTAAAACAAGAAACAGAAATCATAAAAGAACCAAAAAAAAAGATAAACACTACTTTTTTCACTGAAATATACCCTAAATAAATCTCAAATGACATGCATAAATGCATGTTTCACACAAGTAACAAAAGAAGAAAACCTAATAAAAAGAATAAAAGCTCATTTAAATGCTAAATTAAACAAGGAGGTCTTTAGTTTGCTTGTATTAGTATCCAGACTCAGCTGTCCTGCAAAATACGCTTTTTATGTAAGAATTGAAAGTACACTGAAATGTAATGGTTTGCAAACCTCATGAGGGTTCAGCAGTCGCCTTCAGAGCGTGATTCATTTAAATCCTTCACCGTGGCCGCGCTGCAGTACCGGCCGCGGCCGGGGGGGCGCTGCAGTACCAGCCGTAGCCGCGCTGCAGTACCAGCTGCGGCCGGGAGGGGGGGCGCTGCAGAACCAGCCGTAGCCGCGCTGCAGTACCGGCTGCGGCCGCGCTGCAGTACCGGCTGCGGCCGTGGCGGCGCTGCAGTACCGGCCGTATCCGCGCTGCAGTACCGGCTGCGGCCGCGGCGGCGCTGCAGTTCCAGCCGTATCCGCGCTGCAGTACCGGCCGTATCCGTGCTGCAGTACCGGCTGCGGCCGCGGCGGCGCTGCAGTACCAGCTGCGGCCGCGGCGGCGCTGTTGAGCTCAGACACCTCGCCGCTAAAGATGTGAAAATGGCGGAGCTGCAAATGCTTCTTGAAGAGGAAATTCCAGCGGGACGAAGCGCGCTTTTAGACAGTTTCACCAATTTGGAAAGAGTCGCGGAGTACTGTGAGAGCAACTATGTACAGGTAGGGTGTTACAGTGTGAAAGAAGAGGACGGCCGAGGTTTTATTTCCCTTTATTTATTGACGGGCATCACTGGCTAGCTGATGCTAGGCTAGCTGATGCTAAAGCAGTCGCAAAAACAACCTGCTTTCAAGACATTTAATCTGATGGGGAAACCGTTGTTTATCAGTTCCCCTCTTACATTTATCCAAAAACGCGTAGTCTACTCCATGAAGTTAACGTTATCAGCGAAGCGGCGATGTGTTTTTTACGTGTACATCCGTCGTGGGCTACGTGTTAGCCTGTTAGCCAGCGGCTCGGCATCACAAAAAGGTCCAAACAAGCAAACAGGAAAATCAGGAAATCAATGAATGACCAGCGCGGGATCGATGACCCCTGCTGGGCTGGATACGGAGGATCTGCAGCCAGACTAATCCCCGATAAGCTCCAGTTAACGGCGGATAAACCGCCGCGATCGCACGATAAACACCAGTGATTTACGATGCGGGACCGAAACACTCGCGCTTCGCGTTGGAGCCGCAGAAATCACTACAATCATGTCTTCAGCTCTTATACAACGAGGAGTCTGTAGGTTTTCATACGCGCGTTGATTTTTTAGGGGATGCAGTTAAGTGCTGTGCTGTATTTTTGTGTCGGGGTTCTCGGATATTGCAGCTGGTTTGAACGGTTTGAGTCGGATCTCTCGATCTTCTGCAGAGAATCCTGATATGTCAGGACCTCGTCCCAGACCTGCTCTGTCTTTGATAGGTGAGCCATTTTAGGACAGAATAGAACTTGACAAGGTGTGATACTGAAATCTTGACATCCTTGATGAGAAGGGTTGATCAGGTCTGACAGGTTGCCCCGTGGAGGAGGAGGAGGAGGAAGGAGAGGCGGATTGCCTTTGGATGTTGGCAGCTTGCTGTCTGGCTGGCTGCCCTGCTCTCTTCAGCCTGCTCAGTTCTCCAGCTGCTGTCAGATGGGTGTTATCAGTTATAGATCAGCTGAGCGAGCGCAGTATTAGTCAGGTGGATGTCTGTGTGATGTGTCAGCTCTCTGTGTGTAAGTGTGGCTTCTAGTAACAGTCTCTGACAAGCAGGATGTTACACCTGTGGAATCTGTGAGCTCATTTTCATGCTCAAATACATGTTTCTGTTTTTCACATTGTAATTGGCTCCTTGGGACCAACCAGTCTGCTGCTTTAACATCCCTGCTGCAGATGTTGAGCGGACTCCAGTTGTTTTGCAGACTTTTTAAGCTTCCCTCAGCTGTATACACATATACCTGAAGACTAAAGCATTATTTTCATGTTAAAATACAAGTTTAGATTTCATTCAAAGCAGCTGTGTCAGAGTTATTTAATCTTGCACCACATCAGCTTTATGATAAGGGAAAGTTGTGCAGCTACTGCAAGACTGCTTAAAAGTGTCTACTTTTTTCCATCATATTTCATAATTGCCTCAAGATTTAAGTAATGATAATAGATGAAACACCATTTCTATTGTGGAGGTGGGACTTTACACCTGGCGGACAAATTTGCCTTTAAACCACAAAAAAAAAACAAAAAAAAAATGTCGGCTTATTGATGCCATCAGGGTGCAGGTAATGAAAATGCGTCATTATGGTCCACATACATCTCTGAAACAGTATAGAATTGAAACTGAGTTTACATAATCATCTTCATGTGCTCTGACAGGGCAGATTTGGTCCGAAAAGCCTTGAGTTGTACATATGATTTAGAGGAATATTTAATTAATTTTAGCTCTTGTTGTCCTCTGTTCCTGTCATCAGCACCCAAACTGCCCAAAGTAACGGTGGACTCCTGTTCTGGTTGTCTCTCCAGCAAACTGTTTCACTTCATGACCTTTTGTCAGGCAGGAGCCACGATAAAACTTGCTCAAAGAGCAATTGTGGAAACCGCCCAGTCGTCTTCTACTTTGTATGTAGCCTGCACATGCAGTTGGGGTTTATTTTTGTCCTTGGTCGTTTGTGGTGTTCTTCACCACTGAATGCTGGGTGATGGTATGGTTGGTAGACTTCCTTTATGTTTCTCAGACACGATCATTCCTGGATAAATGTTGAGCAACATTACGTTTTATTGACATCACAGTAATCTGTAGTCCTGTCTTGATTGGAAATGTAATGAAGAAGCAGTGGTAGGACACGAGTAGAAGGAAATGCGACCACGCATCGATCCAGCAGCTGTGTAGTTGTGGACGTAAGCTGCTTGAAATATTCATGGTAACTAACAACCAGCCTTAAATCTGCAATCACAAACTCGGTCTGCTTCACTTTAATGCTGCTGTTTAGACAAGTGCCTTGTGCTCAGTTTTATGCTCAGTGACTCTTGTGGGTTGTTTACTTTTTGTGTGCGTCTTAAACAGATTTCAGTTTTACATCTGACGTGCTGCATCTGTCCACCACGGTAGAAACACAAACATCTGGTATTCCTTTTGTACTTTTGGGGCTGGCCTGACAGTTGTTTTATCCACAGTGCTCCAGCGTTTTTAAATAACAAAGAATCTGTCGACATCCACTCGCCGCCCACAGGCTTCTGTGACCGGCTGTGTTTGTTTACTGAATGTCTGGTTGGAAATCAATCTGCTGTTGAACGTCTTTGAATTAGATCCAGTTGCAAAACCCATCTATAACAACTGATTGGACTCATTTTGTCTTACAGCTACCGTGAACTGGGACTGTAATGTAAGACAAAGGTGGAAACAAAATTGAATTGCTTGTAAGACGGGTCTTCAGCTATATAAAAATAATTGCCTTTGATCACGTGCTGGGGAAGAGGTGCTCTGTTGGTATTCACCCCCGTCTGATTATCTTCATCATCACTGAATCTGGTTTTTCAAACATTTTTACAGGAAATGTATTAAATCTCAGAAAATGATGAGAAATACTCAGCATGCTTTTTTTAAATTCAAAATCAGCATGCTTGAGGGGGAAGTTAAAGCTTTTCTTTCCACTAATTTTGCATTTGTATTTACAATTACGTGTCGGGTCGAAACTCAACCCTGCCTGCTGGGATCCATATAGAAGATTAAGGAACACCAATTCCCAGCAGAAACTGATCCATCTGGCCTTTGATGTTCCTGTCGATGTGCCCACGCTGTGCCCGGGGCTCCAGCGACTGCCTCTGAAGGCAGCTTTCACACCGGCTGCAGCTGCTTTACCTGCCATTACTACTTGTTCTCTTTCAACTTGACTAGAAAGTTGCCTCTTGGCACCGAAACCTTCCAGAGCAGCAGTTTTTCTGCTGCCACAGGTTGCACTCAGGCTCCTGTCTGCAGTTTTCTGTTGGCCTCACTGGCGTTGACAGTCTTTGATGTGAAAACACCCTTTTTTTTAAAGTATTGGAATGCAGATTTATCAATCAGTTGATCTGTATTTAGCTGTCTGAGTCGTTTTTGATTTTTCATTCATACTTTTTCTGTTTTAAGCTAAAAATATTAAAATGCATCTCTTCAGATGTGAAGATTTGCTGCTTTCTTTTGCGTTTACACATGATTATAAGTGTGTTTTGGTTTTTGAATTGATGGAGAGATAATTCAGTGGCTATTATGTTTTGAAGCTTTTAAAAGTTGCATAAACTGATTTATTCTGGTAGCTTCTAGCAGCACTACATAACCACTGTAGTTTGTTGAATGGGACAATGTGAACGTTCAGTAATAACGCAATAATGCTATTTAATACTGGTGGTTTTTTTGCAGTTATGTGTTTAATAGTGGAGTAAAGCTCAGCGGACCACAAGGTGAACATGTGTGTGCAAGAACGTCCATGCAAAAGAAGAAAATCTCCACAATTGATGTGAAAGAAGTATTGACAAAAGATGAAGCCACGTGAAAAAGAGTGCAACATTTTTCAGTTTTACATTTTCACAAATGTTATTTTTACAATCAGTTTGTTGAGCTCTCAACCAACGTCAGAGGAGTGACACATGACATATTACACACTTGTCAATATTTATTAAACAAAATCTAACGCGAAATGTAGAATCAGTCAGTAGAAAAACCAACAACGCCGACCTGATGATTCAGTTCATCTGTAATAAAATAACTTGAACTACTGTTTTTCTACAACATCACTTTGAGTTGTCGTCGTCATTTGTTATGTTTGACACTTTTGACCAATACTAATGTCATTTTGTTAAAAAATTAAACGGATAAAATGAACATCAAAGTATGTATATTAAACCAAAAAAGGCTCGTTCTCTTTGAAAATGCAGGGTTGAACGCTGATGAGCTGAACTTTGCCAATATAAAAACGGAACTTCTGAAAATCAAAGAAATTGCTAAAGTCCGGTGAAAATTTGAAGAAAATGCCAAAACCGAGCTCAAACATTTAAAAAAAATGTTGATGACAGAAGAAGAGAGGAGTTGAAGACAGGAGCAGGCACAGAAGAAAGAAATATGTGCTAAAGAGAAGAAGATGGGAAGACAAGCTGATGAGAACAAGATGACTTGTTTTTTTGTCCTCGCTTGATTTTTCAGCTTTTCTGATGTAGATTTGACTGTTATGACTGTCGTCCTCGCATTTGTCTCTGGAGGAGTTCCTGGTCGACTCGGTGACTGCACGGTGTCCAGGTCCTCTACCTGCAAAGCAGCCTCACGAATGCTCCAGACTATTACAAAATATCTGCCGTTTATGAGTTCTGCACGTAGATTCTTAATTCCCGTTGAAGCATTAAGCAAACAGTTTTGTTTTTGTTTGCATTTTACTGGTATACTTTGAATTACCTTTTTGTTATATTGATATGCATCTGAGGCTGTTTTCCTCTCATTTTATGACCTAGTAAAACCAGATAACATTTTAATATTCTGACTCAAAAACTTGAATTGGAATGAAATGCGTTTTATTGCCTGTTGTAACGTTAAAGTTTACAGCTCACTTATGAAGTGTCTTTCTCTTGTGGGTCAGTCTCCAGACAAGCAGAGGGCGCTGGAGGAGACCAAGAACTACACCACCCAGTCTCTGGCCAGCGTGGCCTACCTGATCAACACGCTGGCCAACAATGTGCTGCAGATGCTCGACATCCAGGCCTCGCAGCTCCGCCGCATGGAGTCCTCCATCAACCACATCTCACAGGTGGAGCTGACACACAGTTTAAACTTGTCTGCCAGAGTTGGTGGTATTTACATGTTCTTCTTCACTGTTCAACCCAGATAAACGTAAGAAAGACGGAAATGGGTGTTCATTTTTATCCACTTATTTTTGCCTTTTTAAGGACTTCACTAAAATAACTAACAAAAGTAATAATTTAAAGTAGGGTGTGTCCTGTAATCATCACAGGCGTCTTCAGCCAGTCAGTCTGAGTCTTTTAAAGGGTTCAAAGTCATCAATCTTTTGTTTGGGATCCTGGTGTTCACCAGACTGAACATGGACCACGAGAAGCAAAGGAGACAGTTGTCTGAGGAGATCAGAAAGAACATTGTAGAGCAGCATGTTAACGGCTAGAGGACCATCTCCAAGCAGCTGGATGTTCCTGTCACTACATATCATATTTACTACTTATTCTAATTTGTTGTATTTTATCTAAAAAAAAAAAAGACTCGTTTGAAAGAAAAGGAAGCACTTTGAATAACTTACTCTACATCCTCAGACGGTGGACATCCACAAAGAGAAGGTGGCCCGGCGAGAGATCGGCATCCTCACCACCAACAAGAACACGTCCCGCACACACAAGATCATCGCCCCGGCCAACCCCGAGAGGCCCGTCCGCTACATCCGCAAACCCATCGACTACAGCCTGCTGGACGACATGGGCCACGGAGTAAAGGTGCTCATTCTGAACCTTTCTCTCGCGTGTGGAGCTCCTAAATACTAATACAAATCATGACCACTTTCTTCTTTTCTTTTAATATTCTAAGATGATTCTGGGTATAAAACTTTGATTTTATTTATTTTTCAGCCTCTACGTGAGTCCTGTTTAGTTTCACCTCTTCCAGTGTGCAGACTTTGTCAGAGAAGCAGCGTTTACTCTAGGACGAAGCTCCTTCTTGTGATAAGCAGTCACATGTGCTTTACTTTGATGGTTCGCATGCAAAAGAAAAAGGTCAGACATGTTCTCCAGACAGTCTAGAAGAAGCGTGGCTTTCATAAATGTGTTTGGTTGCCGGATTAATTCAGGCTGCTCCCGGCACAAATATCTGAGACAACTTGTAGAGGTCACACACGGGAACTATTGGGTCTCACTGGATTCCAGAGTCAAGTAACAGACGAAGAAAATCAAATATAAACCTGTCACCTGCTGCTGGTAACAGGTTTCTGTTTCTCATTTTTATAGAAAATGTTTAGTGTTTTGTTCGTTGGAACGCTGGTTTCCTTCTGACTTTCCCAACCAAGACGACTTGTTGTCCTGACGAACTCCAGAGCTGCACATTTTAAAGTCACTGAGATGAAATTCCTCGGATCTGTACTATGAGCCGTGGATCTGAATCTCTCCAGATTTTGTTTTCATGTTTGCATGAATAATAAGTTTCACTCTCCTCCTTCATGCACTAACCTCTGATCTCTTGTTTTCCTCTCTTTGTGCTCACCTAATTTGTCTTTATGCTCAACCGTAGTGGTTGCAAAGGTTTAAGGTAAGACTTTTAAAGTAAAAGCCTCAAACCAAAGAGGGGTTATTGTTTTGAATTGCTGAGAAAAAAATCCTGGTTTCCTTTCTTAAGTTGGAATGGGTTTGTTTGCTGTCTAACAAATTAATCAAATCCACCTGCGCCTTTTTAAAAGTTCATAAATGGCTTAATTCTTTTGCTTTTTTTCAATCATTAATGATTCCAAAATGGCATTTTTGTAAAAACTGTATAAAAAATATTAAGATATTTTTGAAAGGTGCTTGAAGCTGTACTCTGTGCTTGTTAAGCCGTTCTCGGGATCTAATTTATATCTCAGCATAAAAGTGACTACTTTTCAGATGTTGGTATTAAAGCTTTTCTGTCATGAGGTGATTGTTGTGTTGGAGACGTTGAGTCTAACCAGCCGCGTCTTCCCGCTACAGGCCAGCGCTCAAAACATGAAGACCGGAGGAGGCCAACTCCCTCGCACCAACCCCCCCACACAGAAGCCCCCCAGCCCCCCCATGACGGGGAAAGGGACCCTTGGGTATGTAAGCTGTTGCGGTGTGTGGGGAAGGATGCCCAGAGAGCAGAGCTGCGAGGCTCGGCGTGTGTTTGTGGCTTTGGGAAGGCGACCACAGGCTGGTCACGTGGGCGTGGCTGCTCGTAGTTTCACCGTGACGCCTTCAGTGGTTTGTTAAATTTGTGTCCTTTAGCTGTTTTGATGCATCTTTGTGGTCTAGAGTGGTTTTACACTCGCATGCCCATACTTCAGCAGTAATTTGTGAATTATCTGTCTATTAATCTGTTCTTTTGTAAAATTGCAAAAATGAATCACTCGTCTGAAAGGACGCCGGTTTCCACTAGCCAGGGTCCAGGTTAGTGAGATGGCATCGCGGCCAGTTCAGTCCACGACTCGGGTTGTGCACGTCAGCACATCCCCTGAGAGTAGCTGGCCTGGGTGGTGTTGACCCAGGAGAAGATGTCCAGCCATCTAGATGTCCCCTCCCCGTTGGTCTATTCTCATTCATGGTGAACTTTTACAAACCTAGTAAATACGACCACGGCGACGATCACGTCTTCTTTTTAACTAATTAATTTAGTGAAACGGGGAGCGTTACACGACAGCCCCAGAGATGCAGAGCCTCTGGTTTCCACGTCGGTGGATTTTACCAGGTCCGTCACACTAACTGGAGACACGACCGCTTTAAGCACCCAGGCGGGAGTTTTAAATCCGGGCTCCTAGTTTTGATCCCGGACCTCCACTCATTGAAAAGCTCCAGTTCTGATTCTAGTCTCTTGAGAGAACAATAAACCTGTTTGTGAATCCAAAACGCCCTGCAGGTGCCTAGAAAAGGTCTCCTGAGTGGTGTCCCTTCTTAGGAGACCTTGGGTTTTCTTGAGACGTCATGTGGCCACCTCCCCCTGACTGAGTCCTAACGTGTTAAACGTGTCGTCATCTGGTGTGAAAGAGCTGCTGTCGGACTGTTGAAGGCGTCTTTGTCCCGCAGGCGCTCCGCTTTCACGCCTCCAAACTGTTGTAAACTAATGGACCTTCCAGAGCGTCAACTGCTGTTTTTCTGTGTGTGTTCACACGTCTGTGTGTTTCCCTCCAAGACGCATCAACCCTCCCATGATGCACTGCAGCCCGTGGCTCCAGGCGGACATCTTATGTCTGATTTTCATTATTTTATTTTTATTGTTTCCCCTCCTCAGTTACTCAACTCCCTCCGTGTTTACGTTTTTCAGTTTTTTACTCTCACGTATATGTTTGTGACACTTCTCCCCCATTCCTGGCTGCCCCATATTCTTCATAGCAACGTTCACCATAGCAACAGCGCTCAGACACGCCGTGCCAGCTGGGAAATTGACACGGCGGCGCGTCTGCAGGCCCAGATCAGCGCGTCTCAGGGTAGCGGCCTCCTGACGTCGTCTGCAAAGAGCTGCTGTTTGGTTTAAAGCCACTTTCAGGTTATTCCAGTTCCAGTTGACTCTTTTATCACTTTATGCCTCCACCCCCTTTTTTATTATCGTTTTTATGAAGAAGTGAAACTTTTGCAGGTCTTGTGGCTTTCTCAGGCGTTACATCAAATTTGCTGATTTTTTTTGTTTGTTTTTAATTTATTTGAAAAAAGCTTGATATTTAACCTTACATACTGAATATTTGTGGTAGTCCAGACCAGATTAAAGAACAAAATATATATTATTTCCATCTGAAGGCCAAAGTTGTCCCGTGCTTAATGGACACGGGTTTTGCTCGAAGAAATGAAGTGATAAACGAGACTTTTGCTTTGCATGACTCTGAAACGCGTAGATGGAGGCGTGTGTGTGTATCATGGAAGTGTGTTTTTCAGCCAACAGTAGCGACGTGGCTTCATCCTGACCCCGCCCACCGTCACCTGTGGACCCCAGCCAGCCCCGATGCTCACCACCTGTCATACCCCATTTTTTTAAGTTTGCACTTCTTTGTTTTTTGCTCTCCTCTTCCTCCCCCTTCTCCCCCTCCCACACTTCTCTGTGGATGCCCCTCCTTTCTCCTCCTCTTCCTCCTCCTGACCCTCTCGCAGGCGCCACTCCCCCTATAGGACACTTGAGCCGGTGCGTCCGCCCGTTGTCCCTAACGACTACGTCTCGAGCCCGACGCGCAACATGGCGCACCCCCAGCAGAGCCCTGCACGCACTGCATCCGTTAATCAGAGGAACCGCACGTACAGGTACCCCTCCCCTTCCCAGCATGCCTCTTCACACTGACTAAATTTAAGCCCTTCTTCCTCCTCCTACACCTCTTTCTTCTTCTCCTCTCCTACACTTAAACTGCGAGGCACCTCTGAATATCTCCCCCCTCCTCCTCTGAAGGGACTCCTCGTGGAGAGCATCATCACATTTATGGCCTTTTAAATCCTCCCTGAACTTCGCTCTGAAGACGGTAACCTTTCTGAGCGGACTGACAGAAACGGGACACGCTTCAGAGCCGTTTCTGCACGGCTAGACGCAGGTTTCTTTGGTATAGTCACCCCCACAGTCCTGACCTTTTCATCTGGGATTTACTGTCTTCCCCTGGAACTTCCCGACTCTCCTCTCGCTGATTATCTGGGCCGCTCCATCCTCAGCTCATCTCTTCATCACTCAGCCTGATGCTCTCACCCGTTAACTGGAAGTCTGCCTCATGTGTCCTGATGCGTCCTGCTTTTACACCGTGTCATATCTGTGTCTCTGTCCTGTCTCGCTACTGCGTCACTTCTGTCTCGTGTCCTTACTCAGCCTTCCAGCTGCTTTAACCTTTTATTTTCTATCACTGTGACATAGTCATTTCAAAGGCATACAGCTCTCAAACACATCAATGCTCTCGAGGGTGCCGCATCCGTGAGACGCCACAACTGGACTGTTGACACTGGTGTGCACGTCTGTTGTTGACGTCCAAGTCGAGTATAAGGCAGAATCGGGATCGCGGCTGACGGAAAGTGCAGTGGTTTTGGTTTAATGTTTCAACGGGGTGTGTTTTTAGGAGCCCAGGAACCATTTTAGGACTATTTTAAACAATTAAACGGAGCTGGGAGCCACCGTGGATCATTTCAAGGCTCTTCCAGCGGACATCAACAAAGCCAATAATGTTGCACATTCAGTGTCTGAAACCAGCTTAAACTAACCGAGTTAAAGTGAAGCTTTTTTTTTTTGTAGCTCATCTTATAGATTTTCAACAATTGGAACTATTTCTTTGTAAAAATGCAGATATTGTGAAAATTACATTCAGAGTAACTGGATCAGCTGTCTGCAAATATTTCAAATAAAACCAAATGAATAGAAATAGTTGCTGAAGCCATTCCAAGTCGTCACTGGTCGTCTTTGGAGCATCAGCGTTAAGACGAAGCCTGTTCACGTGATGGCGACTGGTGTTAGAAACATCACGGTATCACAGTTGGTGGTTAGATGTCAGTTTGATCGATCCAGGAAATGGAAGTGAAAGTTGCTGACGGGTTCCTGCGGCTCCACGTTTTGACTTTGGTTGAACGGCGTTTAAATTCGGGACACGTGAAACGCGACCCACGAGTGTTTGACGGAGTGTGTTTGAGTGTTTGTGGTCTGACGAGTTTTGCCGCCCCGTCAGCAGCAGTGGGAGCAGCGGAGGCAGCCACCCCAGCAGCAGTCGCAGCAGCAGCCGAGAAAACAGCGGCAGCGGCAGTGTGGGCGTGCCCATCGCCGTGCCAACCCCGGCCCCACCCACAGCTTTTCCAGGTAACGCCTGCTTTTGCTTCCTAGGGTCGACGGCAGCGTGCCCGAGGCTAACTTGACTAATCTGAGTGTCCAGGATTCCCGCGTAGCTTGAAATAGGCGCGGCAGGAGCTCTGGATCTGCTTTCTTCCCGTCTCACTCTGATCTCGTCTTGACCTCCTTCACCTGTCTTCTCTCCTTCTTTACCTTCACCCCTGTAACTCCGCCCGGCAGGTTCCGCCCCTGCCTCGTCCAATCCAGCTAAACCTCCCTCCAACACTGCCACAACCCCTGGGCCTCCCTCTTCTGCCCTGGATGGCCCCCCGCAGGCCCCCACCCCCCCTGTAGAGATCCCACCTGTACCCCCACCCCCTCCCCAGCTCCCCTCCTCTACAGCCCTCACTGGCACCGGCCCCGCTACTTACAGCAACCCTGCACAAGGTGAGTGTCACCCGGTGGGAGCCGCTACCCCCCTCACGTGCATCCTCCCACCTGGTATGAGCTCACGCCCACCTGCTTTCTCATTGGATGTTCAGGGGTGTCGTCTGGCAGCGGGAACGCTTGTTGCTCAGAATCATGTGGATCAAACGGGAAGTTACGTTATTGCAGATTTTTGATATCAGAAACGACCAAAAACCCAAAGCTGCTCAGTTTACTGTAACATATAAAACACAAGCGGCAACCTAAAGGTTTCTTTGGAAACACTCTTTATTCTACAAATCCCGGAGTCTTTCCAGTCCCGAGTTCCTGCACTTTCAGCAATAATTATCCAGGTTTGGAGGCTTTTCCAACCTGGTCCAAACAGGAGTCACGTCTGAGTGTGTTCCCTCCCGGCGTTGAGCTGCTTCCCTACATCGATCCTGATCCTGATTCTGATTCTGATCCTGATCCTGAACCATGTTGTTACCTGATCTGTGAGGACAAAACACAGCAGGTCCACCGGCGATTCTTCAACATCACAAATACACTCAGAGGTCTGAACTGCTGGGTTTTACATTTATTTTACATTTTCATCTTCTTTGCAACCCTTTTCAGACTTTTGACTCTCCTGAGTTATTAACCTTTTTTAAGCTTTAAGAAGCTCTCTGTAAGAAGAGAAGTAAAAGTTGCAGAAGTTATTTGATTAGTGATCAGTGCACATGTGCCAAGTCAAACTAGTCAAAGTCACGTTTATCGTCAATTCTGCCACATGTGAGATTCATACAGAGAATCAAAATAACATTACTCTGAATCCGTCGGTGCCACACAATAAATAAATTACTCTAAACACAAAGTGCAAATCTAAAAGAAACAAGTAATAAAGTAAAGTTTCTAAATGCTGCAGTTTTGATTCTCAACCAGTCCATGAAGGACAATGCACCTGTAATTCATCCATGGTCTGCACCTGTTCTGCTTCGCTGCTTCAAAACATCCGTCTTGAGGAGCAGAAACGGTTGTGCTTTGACTCTGAACCTTCAGCATGAGGTCTGTTAAAGGACATCATCTTCTGAGATTTGACCTGGTGACACACAGACACTTTTAAAAGTAAAATAATGTGATTAGTGGCAACTTTAAGTTCTTTATTCGTTCAGCAAATGTTGGATTAAGGTTTGAGGTGCAGCCGGGACTTCACTGGGCTCCAAACCTGTTGGACTTATTGCAGCCTGGTACTTGTGGGTAGATTAAATACATTTCCAGCAGTGATGTGGCTTAATTCAGCGCACGGATGTCGTGGTTCCTTATCAGGACGCTGCAGACTTTGATCCAGTATTGATTGTAGCCCGTGACGGACGGGGCTGGAATATGTGTCGGGTTCCGCCTTGGATCAATCTCTAAATCTGACTTTGACCAACTAGATCGCTTTATTTCAGACTGTCAGTCAAAACCATCCAAACCAAACATCCACAAGGGTTGTTTCTCTGCAGCTCGTCTTCCTCCTGCCACAGACTACCCGCCATGCGGCTGGATCCCCCGCTCGCCATCCTCTCATGAGCCAGCGCCGTCTGTTGCCGCCGATGTTGTCCTGATGTTAAATGCATGAGCCGTGTGGTGAAAAGTTCCCTGTGCCACGTGTGTGTGGGTGTTTGTCCTCTGTTCATGTTCAGGTGACTCTCATGTGCTGCTGGTATCATTAACGCCGCCATTCACAGCTCAATGCTGCATAACTGAGAGACTTGGTGTAAATGTCAGTGTAAAAGGATCATTGTTTTCATGCAAGGAATTGTCATGTTTTTGCTTTGTTTTGCTTCAGTAGTTTTGATATTTAGCTGAACATTACAGAAATGAGAAGTATTTAGACATAGTTTGGCCAGCCGGTGTTTTTCATTGCATTTCCAGAAGATATGAGGTTCTAATGAAGTACAGTGGCGCTGCTGTCATGTGGTCACCACACAGGCCGTTTTACACATTTACAGTCTCGGTTAATGAAACGGTGCAAATATAAACATTTTTAATCAAACATTTGCATTGTCATTATGTTCAGAAGTGCAGACCTTCCCGTTCTCCTGCCAGCTTCTGTCACAGCTGCAGTTGAAGCCACAAATGAAACAAAACGTGGATTTCTTTGGAAGCTGAAGTGAAATGAAGCCGCTCCCTCCCCAGAGGGGACTGACTCTCTGCTGCCCCCTGCTGTCCTCACAGGGGCTCCGCAGTTCTTCAGCATGAACCGCCCGGCCCAGCAGCCCCAGAACCCTCAGGTGGGAGGCTCCCTGCCGTACCGCCGGCCCTCGTCCGTCACCGGTCAGCCCAACGTGGCCCACAACCCGAGCCAGCTCAACGGAGGACCGCACTTCGCCCAGAACCAAGGTATGACTGATGATTTAAAGACTTTTATGTGGAGTTTCCAACATTCAGCACTGTTTCATATTTATAATAAAATTGATTTAATTAAGAGGGTTGTTGCATCCGTTGTTTTCCCTGTTATGGACGATGCACACATTCCTAGTAAAATCATCTGTGGCTCCGGTTGGACTTGAGCTTTGTCTCCTTTTTATTTAATTTTTTTATTGTAACTGTTAAAGTGTCATGTTAAAGTTTCACGTTGTTTCATAATCATCTGAGCTTTTAAACTTCAGATCGAGCAGCTCATCACGCTCTTGTTCTCGTACTTAAAACTCCTCTCTGCTCTTGAGGTCCGTCGTTTCGCATCAGCGCCATCGTCTTCGGGACACCGACGCTCATCCTCAGGGTTCTGTTCGTCGTTCGTCTGTTCGTCTGTCAAGTGTCTGATCTTTATTCTTTTTCTTTATTCTGTCTGTAATAAAACCGAGCTGTTTTAATGACTTCCAAACAGACTTCAGCTTTCCCAAAACTCAAAAACTTCCCTTTACACTTGTAGAAGCTGAAGGAAACTGACAAACATTCACATTTTAGAAGCTGGAATTGGTCTGTACGAGTCGTCACTTAAAGCTCCCTCAGTTGCAGATGGTTCGTTAGATTCGCCACCGACGAAAACGAGGGGTGCAGAGCCATTTCAGGAGTGTGTGACTGGCGAGGACGGAACTGTGAGACGACTGTTCCAGTACTTCATGGTTCCAGCCTCTCAAATGTGAACAAGAGCAGATTTAACGCACGCACACGCACGTGTATATACGCCGTTCGTCTTATCAACCCACCAGTTTCTGGGTCTGTGCTTTGCTGCAGTCGTTGCGATGACGTTACCTGTTGGGTTTATTTGTGTTCCTCTCCGTTGTGCTGCTCCTCGTCTCTAACCTCCTTCTCTCGTGTCTGCTGTCGTCGTCCGTCACGCCGCCTCTGCGTGGTGGTAGCAGGCCCACACGCGCCCCCTCCCCCCTCCATGCAGATCACCCCTCAGCTGCCCCTGATGGGCTTTGTGGCCCGAGTTCAGGAGACCAGTAAGTGGCTTTTAGCTCCTCGCTCCCTCTGCATGACTCCCTGTCGGTTTCTCGCCGCCTCTCCAGCAGTCGGCGGTGGCGACTCGTTGACTCGTGGGAGAACGTGTTCTCGCAGCCGTCGACCACCAACGAGAGCTCGCAAAGAAAACTGCTTCTTCCGCATCTCATGATCCTGACTTACACGATTCCTGGTAAACTGAAGGCTCGGAGCGTTTATCTAATGATTTGGAACGTAAAACCAATTAATTATCACATAGACTTTGGATAAATGAATGTCTTAAATTTAGGGTATCGCCAGACTATGAATAGTTTGTAAAAGCTCGTCTGTGAGCATTTTAAAAGACTTGTGAAGCCTTAACGAGAACATGGAAGCAGGTTTCCATGGCAGCAGCGGTTGGTGGTTGACTGCTCGGCTACGTTAGAGCATGTAAAGCTTTGACGCGTTTCTAACTTTTAATTCCTTTGGTTGTAAACGCATTCATAGGTTTCCATAAAGGTTCCTCTAAACCCCTCCTGCATGACGTTTTCGTTCTTTTGTTTTTAAATGCATGAAAGTACGTGTCGTCATCCTGCACCTCTCCATCCTTCTAACTGCTCGTCTTTTATCTTCCCGCCCGCCTGATAACCACCATCAGTCTCAGACGTGCCGCCGCCGCCACCACCTGCCGAAGACCCGGTGTTTGAGGAGCCCACACCTCCTCCGCCGCCGCCCGAGGACTACGAGGACGATGAGGACGAAGAGGAGTCGGCAGTGGTGGAGTACAGTGACCCCTACGCTGAGGAAGACCCGCCGTGGGCCCCACGCAACTACCTGGAGAAAGGTTCGTTGTCAAGTCGTGAAGAGCGGTTTGTCACGAGCTGCGTCACGAACAAACGCTCCCATGTTTCCTCAGAGTTTCACCGGATTCTAAAACGTTCCTCGACGGATTCGAGGACGGCACTGTCGTTGGTCCCCGAAGTATGACGAGGCGCCTTTACTTCACGTGATTCACTGGGGGGGCGGGCCCGCCGGTGTTGCAGCAGCGTTGCCAAATTACCAGCTTTTACACCATATTTATGTTTTCAGAGCTGGGCGGCAAACCGTGTCCTCCGGCCTCAGTGGAAACTGCGACGCCGTTTTGGTTTTTACTCATTTCTCAGTGAGCAGGCGGCGCCCTCGTGCCGCTGCCGCCCTCGTGCCGCCGCCGCCCTCGTGCTGCCGCTGCCGTCGCCCTCTGCCCTCGTGCCGCTGGGCTGTCTGGGGCTGCGGCTGTAGGCCACGTGTCAGCTGCTCCAAACCTCCGGTCAGACCCGGAAGTGCGCCCCGCCCCGTCTATTATTTTATTTGAACTAATACGGTCGTCCCACTGACGCCCGCAGCATCGTTTTCCATAAATAAAAAATGTACAATCAATAAATCAAAATAGTAAAGAAATATGCAATGAAGTTGCTTAGATTTTCTTTGACGTTTTTCTGATTAACGTGATGGTTGTTGAGTGGCGCTGCCGTGGCCGCTCGTCAGGGTTAAGGACTGGCGTTGGAGATGTGACTTTACAATCATTTGAATTCGCTGGTCGTCTTCCTGTCTGTGCGTCAGCGGCTTGTCAATGTATTTTGATGAACTTTGACTGTGTGCGTGCTGTCGTCATTACTCCGTGTCCCTCCGGTTCCCTCAGTGGTGGCCATCTACGACTACACTCGCGACAAAGAGGACGAGCTTTCATTCCAAGAGGGCGCCATCATCTACGTGATCAAGAAGAACGACGACGGCTGGTTCGAGGGCGTGATGAACGGGACCACGGGCCTCTTCCCTGGCAACTACGTCGAGTCCATCATGCACTACGCCGACTGAACAACCCTCCGCCCTCCTCTGAGTGGGAGCAACGCCTGGCGGGGAAGGGAATGGGGAGGGAGGGGACCCAAGGGTTAAAGTTGTCAGACTTTGATCAGATGGAGCATGACCACCTCCGGGCACAGAGGGAGAAGAGATGGAGGGAAGCAGTTTTAAAGGACGTGACAGACTGATGTCATTCTCTTGACATTGTCATCGCCATTGTAAAACAACCACTACTCTGAATATATCCTTCCCTGTAATATTTCTTTCTTCATTCCACCCAGGAGGAGTGGTTGGTGATGGAGTTGGTGGTTTTTTTTAGTTTTGTGTTACAATATGAAGCCACTACATTGATTTCTAGCTTTATTTTGTATTTTCTTTCGTTGTGTTTTACCAGTTTGCCCTTATTTTGAACAATATTTATTTGTAGTGGGGATAAAATGGTGAGCAGGTCGCTGCTGTGAAGGGTTCACCCAGCGGTCACGCGTGGACCTCGGAGAAGGGCTGGAGGAAAATGCCTTCAACACTCCGGAGACGACAGGATCCTCGGTGGAGATTTGCAGCTGGAACCTCGGCGGGAACGGTGCCAAAGCTGAGCAACATAAGCACATCAAATGTCTTAACGCGACACGAGAGGCCAAGTGGGTCAAGCGAGACGTCTGAGAGCCACCGGTGCTTCGAAGTTGTTGGTTTCTTGGCTTATTTTGTGCAACGTTTATCTGATTAACTGTTGAGGCTTTGCGTCGTCGTGCTGACTCGGAGGCTTTAGACGCCACATTGCTTCACTTTGCAAGTTGTCTTGTATTTTCCAGGCGAAGGAATCGTCATCCAGCCCTCACACGAGTGGGCGAGGACGCTCGTCCGTTCGGAAGTGCAGCTCCTGTCACGAAGGCGATCGAGGGTAGTCGGGCTTCTTTCTGTCATTTATAGCACCAGTTGAGTTTTTGCTCGTGGCAGCGGCAGACTGCATGTTTCAACGAGGAAAAAACAAAACAAACACTTTTCTTTGCTGCTTTAATGATGACGACGTCTTAATATGTTGGGATATGGTGTGGTTTGGTTTTGATATTCGCCCGCGACACGGACGGCGATGCGTTGGTCTCACTTCTACCACGCTTGTGCCATATTGAGGAGCGCGTCGCTGGTCAGAAGTCGTCACCTCATTTGCAATAAATCGGACGCAGTGGACTCGTCTTCAGTTCCTCCTTTCAGTTTTGAATCAAAAGCACATGCGTTTCTATTTAAAGGTGTAGAAAAGGTAAATAATATAGACTGTGAGATGTATGATGTCATCACAATGGGACTTGTAGGATACAAGAAGAAGCCAGCTGTTGTTGAAATGGTTTTAAACATCACAAGCCTCCGATACGACTTAAAAAACAGAAAAATATAAGCGTCATTCGTCCTCCGTATAGTTTATTGGGCTGGACCGTAAGGTGTTTGCAGGGCTCAGTGCTTTTTCTTATGTCAGAATCTTTATTTTCTGCTAAAACCAAGTGTCTGTATGTGAGTCTTGCATGCCATTGTTCTCATCTGTGCTGGTGTCCCCCCAAAAAAGAAGGAAAACACACACATGGAACCATCACCCAGGTTCTACCAAGCGAGCAGCCCTGCAGCTCTGACCAGGTACCACCAGCCTCATCCAAAGAGACTGTTCATCTTCAAGCCCGCGTCCAAGGAGTCGCTCTCGGACCTGTGGGAGTAGGGAGGGGCGGACCCGGCGGCCCGCCCCGCCCCGCCTCGACAGTAGCCGTCATTAGTGGAATGTCGTGCGTGTGCGTGTGTGTAAGCTGCTAGTGAATCCTGCGGAAAAAGAGATTAGATGCAAAAACTCTCCTGGTATAACTGCTGGGAAGACAGTAAAATATAACAGAAACGTGGAAGGTGTCTGCAGGATTCACAGCCTCCTGGAGTCAGACGTCCCTCCGGATGTCGAGTTTAACGGTCCATAACGCCATTGTGTTGCACAGTTAAAGTTTCATTGCAGAAGTATCATATTTGTAAAAACATGAGAACAAAGACAATAAAATTATTAAGATTTCTTGGTGTAGAATCGACTTTATTTTCTTACGGTGGTCAGGTGGTTCGGTACGTTCTGTACCGGAGGAAACCAGACCAATTTAACATAAGAGGGAATCTTTCACTGAAAACTCGGATCCGAATAAAGTTCCAGAATGAAACATTTAGCTCCGAGTACAAGTACAAATGTTTCTCACGTTTGTTTTTCTCAACCAAATTTAGACTAATAAACTCAGCCTAACCAAGCTTTTCTCTTCACTTCCCTGTCGGCTTCAGCAGGAGCTTTAAGGGTTTTTCCACTGCATTTAGAGTGCTGAGACCACTTTAAACCGGGTTGAGGCCAAAAACCACAATGTGCAGACTGCTCAAACTTTAGCATTAAATTAAATGTTGGATTATGAATCTTCAAAAAAAACAACAGATTTTGTGATATATATGGAATCTATATTTCATTTGTGTAGGTGCAAAATAGGTCAATTAACCTTTTTTGACAGCCTCACCCCCTTTGTTCAGATGCAAATCATAAACCACAAAACCTGGACTGCTTCCAGGGTCATTTCATTGTTTTTTGATGGTCAGACCAACTTAGACCAGGTCTCAATTAAATATCTTAAAAATACAAATTACCATTAAAAATAAAGATTTCTACAAAGGGATGGAAATCCAGGGGGTCTTCTGGGGCCTGTCTCAGCCCACTAAAGGTAAAAACCTGGGGTATGCCCTGGACTGGTCTCCTGTAGGGGTACAGGTCTCCAGCAACCCTCACGATGTTCTGTGCTTTTACTTTTACTTATTTGATTTCACTTTACCGTCAAAGAGAGTAAAATATTTGAGAGGACAGACTTGTTTCGGGAATCGGGACGTCCGGGGTTGTGGGCGGTGTTAGGTCGAGTTTATATGTGCGATGCTGCAGCTTCCGTTTCGTTTGTTCTTTAGTGCCTTTCTCTGGCGTCTGTGTAAGCGCATTTATCTTCAGTTTGCAGTTTATTTTGCTCCCCAGGATTATGTTTCTCAACAGAGTCTCAACTATGATTAATCTCAGCTTTTTGTCGGTGATGTTAACGGTGTTGCTTTTATGCACAAACCCTGCTGTCTCTGGTAAGTTTAGTTTTGTGTAACTTTACCGTGGTTGAATAGTTTTTGATAAATATAGATTTTAGCCTGATATAAAAGTGTGTATTTGAAGTCCAGTCCTACATTTGGAGGTTTTCGTTATTATGTCGTCATCACCAGCTGTGGCAGTCGACGCATTAAAACGTTTAATCTAATACGGTCAAAACGACATAATCGGTTCTTAGGCTGAAAAAGGTTAACTGTAGACTTTACTAGTTTAGGTTACTTTACTAGGTTTACTAGTTTACTGTAAACTTTATTTAATAAAGAATAATCTTCTCCCCGTGCTTGCATGGCTTCCTCCCACAGTCCAAAAACATGCAAACTAGGTTGATTGTTACTTCTAAATTTCCCGTAAGTGTGAATGTGAGCGTGCATGTTTGTTTGTTTGGCGATGGACTGGCGACCTGTCCAGGTGGACGGATTAAGCGGGTATAAATAATGGATGGATAATAGTAACAAAGATTTTGGAAGAGGGACTTCCGCGAAGTCGCAGCTCGTTACTGAGGCGGAACCTGCATGTAGATAGTGCTGCGGGGGCAGCACTGTGGCTTAGTGGTTAGTACTCATTTTAATTTCCGAGGAAACGAAACTAACTGAACCTCTGAGACAAGCTCAAAACAGTGGGAGGTGCTGGTCTTGTTTGTGCAGCACCATTTGGGGGACGTCCCTACGCAAATCCCCCCTTTATTCAGTATGACTCCACCTCCGCCGCAGCTCGAGATCCGCATGACCTACAGTTCTCCTGCTAAAGTCCATCACAGGTAAACTTCAGGTGAAACTCACAGCTCTTCTAATGACCGTAAGAAACGGAAAAATCAGCGGTTATCGGTTTTGTCTCACAAAAGCAAAGAACGTTTACACAACGTCAAAGTACATAAAATACAGACCAACAGAGGTAGTTTTTTTTTTTTAAAGATGTATGAGTAAACCGGATCAGAAAAAGTAATGATCAATAACAGATAAAGAGGAGCGGCTTACTCGTGTCATTTAAAGAGTATGATGAAGTTATTTTTATTTTCAGGTAAACCAGAGTCCTGCAGGAAACTGGGCTCCACCGTCGTCCTCTCTCCAGGCTCCGTGACTGACCCACTAACCAGCGTGACCTGGAGACATGGACAGGACCTGGTTGTGGACTGGTTCGGACGTTTTCTCACGTACTATGGTATTTTTAAAGGTACAGTCACACATTTAACTTGAACGTAAAGTTCAACAACCGAGAAAGAAGTCTGGGTGCCTTGATTTAAAGGTTTTAGATGTTACAATATGATGTATATTTTATGTGGTAAAAAAATGTATACCAGCATTCATATAAATTAAATAAAACATTTTAAGCCTAAAAAATATTAAATAATGGAGTATGTAAGAGATTTATGACTCCATGAGGATAGGAATGAACCACACGAGAGACAGTGTTAACCTTTGCAAAGGGGAAAAAGGCCGACACTGATGTGTAAACACACACTTGTGTAACCAACGCGATTCCCGCCCTCCCCCGCAGCATCTTCTTTTATTTACATAGAAACAGGGAGGACAGGATAAAACAGGATGAGGCCTGTATGCACGTGATTACAGATAGAGAAACAGAAAGAATTTCAGGACCTGTTTTTCCTCTTGCAACCGACACTACAATCATGTGAATACAAACAGTACAAAAGTACAACTGAGGGCAACCATGTAATAATATGTTCATAACATAGTAGTAGTGTTCCGTATAATGTCTTGTGAGAGCCAGAAGAACGCCCGTCTATGTTAAACCTCAGAGTGGACAGAGGTCCTTTCTATCTCACTTGACTGTGTGTTGACTTCAAGTAGTTTTCATATCTTAAAAACCGGTCCAGTGAGGACAAAATGCATCAAAACACCTTAATAATGGGATTCCTGTCATATTTGTAGGCCACTGTTCCTTGGATACAACATCTGGAAATCTGACGCTCTTCAACGTGACTCATAAACACAGCGGCTCCTACACGGCGGAGATCAACTACAAAGTCAAAGACACCACTGAAATTAGGATAATCTGTAAGTGCAGGAATTGTGACTCAAGTTTGGACGATTTTGTTTGTTTCCATCTGATTTCCAGAACATTTTCCTTCGTTCTCTTCCCGTCAGCTCCAGTCCCCAAACCTACTGTTTCTGCACGCTGCAACGATGAAAACACCCGCTGTCTTCTGACCTGTGAAGGAAACATCACTGATGACCAAGGACCAGTCACAGTCTCCTGGACACGTGGTGACAAGGACGTTCCTGGAGACAAGACGCTGAACATCACAGAGGTACAAGCAGGATGAGGGCGTTAGTGGGTGAAAAAGATCCCTGATGAACAAGAATGTTGATAATCATCTGCTGCATCAAGTATATGTGCTCACTCTTATTTTACCAACCACAGTACTATAGGAGCCGTACGCGTCTGTGACGTTTGCCTAAAACAAATCCAACGTTTTATTTTCTCTGAAACACTTGACAAACTGTTGAGCTGTAGAAAAGACAGACGTACTTGAAGTCACACTGGCGGCTCGAGACGCGCCGGGCTGCCGTGTCTGCAGCTCAGCAACAGCAGCGCTGATGACGCCACCCTCCGCGTCTGTCCGTCTATCCGATGGCGGGACGGAAACTGCCACAGCAACACTGGTGAACTGTTTGGGTCGATAAAAAGAAAGTGGCAGTTGAATAAGTCTGATGTGGTTTCCTGGTCCCTCTGTTGTTGTTGGTGCAGTCTCCGATGGTTGTTCATCATTGTGGACTGTCTGCAGATATTTTCAAAGCTTTTCTCATGATTTATAGGAGAACGAGGAACGTGTCATCAGCTGTGTGTTGGAAAACCCTGTCAGCCGTGAGCGCAGCAAATCCCTGCTCAACCCTTTAAGTGGTGAGTTTCACACCAGAGTTTATTGGCTCCCGTCATCAATTCTGTCTGAGGAATCAAAATGTGACTGAACACCGAAGTCCACTGGAGTCAAACTCAAATGTTTCTGTGTTTTAGTGAGAGCAGAGAGCCGTACGGTCGTGGGTATAGTGCCGGGGAATCTGGTCCTGGTTGTCCTAGTTGTCCTGGTTGTCCTGGTTGTCCTGGTCCCGGTTGTCCTGCATTTCATCTATAAAAGTAAGTACTCTTAAACATTTCTCCCGTCAGTGACAGAATGGTGAAGCTTCAGACGCCGTCACGTTCAGCGTACTTCAGGGTTCATGTTTCCTCGTGTGACAGACAGACGACTGTTTTGATCACGACCCGTAAATCATCAATAGATGACATATTAGATCGTCTGGTCTCACGTATAAGTTATTTATGTTGTATTTCTCACCAATGAAGTGGTTTCTGCTTCTATCTTTGACAAATGCAGGAAACGAGCAGACGGACACCATGAAGAAATCGAATAGGATCAGATGTGGTGAGTAAAATGTTTTCTTGTCCAACAGGAGATAAAATGTAAAGAAAAGCTGTAGTTTTACATCATAAATCACGAGCTCTGGTGTCGTTCTGGTGCTTTACGTCTGGATCTTTCATGACTCTGCAGCTCTGCCTGCAGTTCACTTTGACTCGTTTGTAAAGCCTAAAACCAAATTCATTTGTGATCCACCAACTTCCTTTGGTCAACAACTTGTCACAAACTGGAAGTGTTAAACAGACGTGATGTTTTTTATTTTATTGTTTGAAAGGCTCGATATCATTCGTTTCAGTGTCAGCAGACCAAAAAATACCACCTGGGGCCTCATGTACAGAAAGTGCGCTGCACAAAAAAAATGTGCATTCGTCGTCTTCCACGCACATGTTGGGACGTTCGAAAATCAACTTTGTGCAAACTGCCACCAATGCTGTGATGTGACAGTAGACAGTAGATAAAATCCCTGCAACCTTAGGCCAGGATGAGGCCCCTGGTGAGTATAGTTGTGTGAAAACAGAGAGAATCAATGAGCAGATCCATGACTGAAAGAATTAGTTTATAATTGGCTCTCTGTAAAGGATTTAATTAATTTGGTTTGTTGACAGACACAATGAATACCAAGGACTAGAGGGTGAGCTCTAAAAACTGGTTTAAAAACGGGTGTCTAGAAACCAGTGGGTCACGTGGCCGAATGCTTCATCCGTTGTTTTTTAAACAGTCTGTGGGTATCAGCACAGTGTCGTCAGCGGCTCTTTTCTCAACACAGCAGATGTATTTCTCCCCATGTGGCCACAAATGCCGCTGGTTCATAGAGTGGATTTAAAATACATCTGTTTTGGCAGAGGTGAAGACGAAACTTTAGAAAGTGATGACTGAAGGGAAGATGAGAGGAAGAGAGGCTGAAGAAGAGTAAATCTTGTGTGCGAATCAACACCTCCAAACCTCCAGAGCATGGTTCTCCCCAGGTTTAGGATGATACCTCAAATGGAGGAGTTTAATTGTCTGCGGATCAAAAATGAGAGAAGAATAAAACAGAAAATGTACTGATGAACTGATGTGGCAGCTGCAGTAATGTTGACTTCCAGTGTTTTGTTTAAACCTCTTTATAACCGCAGTTGCGGTTGAAATGCTGTGTAAAATACATTAAAACCAAATGCAAGGATTTGCAAATCTCTTAAACCTATATTTTATTTCTCAGTAGAATATAAACAACATATCAAATGTTGAAACCGAGACTTTCGTCTCATAATTTGTTTTACTTCAGAAGCGGACTACAAGAAGGAGAAGCATCCTGCAGATGAGGCCTGGAAACAAAACTACCATCCTTTCAACCACCTCGTAGTCAAGACTTTGACACCTGAGAGCTGACCGCTTCAAGAAGATGATACAACGAACTTGTACATATGTGTATATATATTGTACATGTATCAATGTATATTTGCATGTATGTATAATCATGTAAATGTGAATATGTATTTTACACTGGTGTGTGTGTGTGTGTGTGTGTGTGTGTGTGTGTGTGTGTGTGTGTGTGTGTGTGTGTGGTCTACATACATCACAAATACACATCACACCAAAATAAAACAATTGTAAATAGAAAGCTCCTCCCCCTTTTCTCTGTCCTCTCTTTGATTGTAACACCTGATTCTCCCGTGTCCACCTTTACTCTTTAAACAACACGTTATAGATCATTTAAACACACATTACAACAGACACCAGACTGCACCACCACTGTCTCCTCTTCCTTGTTCTATTTCTAGTCTTTCACATTCTACACCTGATGATTTTAGCCCTCTTCTGCAGAACATTTATTCCCTCTTTCTTTCTTTTCTTTTCGACAGGGATCAATACAAATGATCAGACTGTCATTAGGGCTGGTGAAGGGAACACACTTGCACACATCTGTAAAATTAAGCTTCCTTTCCTTTGGCAGTTGCAGGCTCCTGGTCTGTCTCCTCTTTTTCCTGTTGCAAAGAAACTTTCCAAAGATGTTTATTTTTTTTACTAATTTTGTGAGCTTGGGGGTTTAAATTTAGTGGGGCGTATCACATGACTGAGACACAGGTCTTGAGGTCTTGCCATGCATTCAATTCAATGTATTTTATTATATAGTGTCTATTACAACACCAGTTGTCTCTAGGTGGTGTTCAGAAACCCAGAACATGACCCCCGAGCAATTATTACATAAACAATGCCAGATATAAACTCCCCTAGTGGGAGAAAAAACAGTCAAGAAGATGGTTGGTGTCTCTCTCCCCTCACTTCAGGACATCTACAGCAGCCGTCTGACTTCCTCAGCATTGTGAGAGACCCCACCCACCCGTCACACAGCCTCTTCAGTCTGCTGCCATCAGGGAGGAGGCTGCGGACCCTCCGGGCCAGAACCAGTTAGTTAAACCAACTTAGATTTCTGACACGTGTTCAGACTCTTCTGTGTTTTAGAACTTCTGTTACAGCCGACCAAAGCTGATATTGATGTACCTGTGATTTAAACCACAGCTGATTCTCGTGAAAGATGATGAGGTTCGAGCTGCAGGACTGAGGCCCAGAGGAAGACCAGAGAGGAGCTTTCTGGAGTTAAAAAGGACACGAAGCTGGTTGGTGGGAGAAGAAGATACACAGAGCGGGTTATGGAGGCAGATGATTCACTCTGGAGATCCCTGAAGACAGCGGCTGACAGGAAAAGAAGAAGAAGAAGCTGCCATGTGAAGCGCGTCTAACACGCAGCAAGAAAAGACATGATGAAAATGAATGTGTTACAGAAGACCTGTGTCCTTGTCACGTCACCAGGCATGACCACACCCACAATCACCTCACAATACCCCTCACCTGTTAGACACACCCAGATCGTGATGTCCTCAACACCTCAGGCCTCGGCTCTCCTCTTCCCCTCCAAAACCTCTGCAGCAGAACAAAGGGAAGCTCTCCAGTGAAGGCTTTCCTGGTGAAGACCAGTGGATCCATGAGGGATGTTTGGAGTTACGCGGGCCGGACCGGGGCGGGCGTTTGAGCTGAGAGCGGCCCTACCCGACCCGCTCCGGCCCTGTCCGACCCGCTCCGTCCCGGTCCGACCCGCTCCGGCCCTGTCCGACCCGCTCCGTCCCGGTCCGACCCGCTACGGCCCTGTCCGTCCCAGTCCGGCCCTGGTCGGCCCTACCCGAACCGCTCCGGCCCGGTCCGACCCGCTCCGGCCCTGGTCGGCCCGGTCCGGCCCAGCCAGCACGTCAAATGAACTGGTGAAAGCAAACAAGACACTTTGACGCTGGTTTAAACTGCTCTAAACTATTTCTTACACGGGAATAACGTGAGACCCACCTCTCCCTTCCTCCCCGCAGACCAACCCCCCTTAATTGGTTAAAAGAAACTGTAATATTAGATTATTTTATTGTTTTGTACAGGACCAAGAGTCCAAATCTCAGGTTTCTTATCCTGATTAAATAAAAGTAGATCAAATGGTTCTGGTTGACACCGGTCCGGTTCATCCTCGCACTTGGATTGTTAAAGCAGTTTCTCTTCACGTAATACTGAATAAATGTTTTTATTTAAGATGCCATGGTTGTTTGAAGGAATAAGAGTCGACGTGACAACAGAAAGTACATTTTTAGGAGGTCTGTCAGGATGGATCTTGTCTGAAGAGACTTTATTTGTCTGCTGCGCCATTTCACTTAACTTTCGTTTTCGTTTTGGTCCGAAGTCGAGGCGGTTCCCTCCGCTCCCGGAGACGCATTAGTTTTTATTTATAGTCTATTTATTCCCCCAGTATTACCCTTTTCAACAGACTATGAACTATGTTTAATAATCGTATCTTTTTCGTCGTGACATTAGTGTTTTTATGTACAACGGACGCCGTGTTTGGTAAGTTTGTCCTTGTGTGTAAAGACTTCCGGAGGTCTATGGAGTGAAGCCTTTAAGGCATAAAACGATCATAATGATTAAAAAAAACGGTCTCCGGGAACATTTAATTCGATTCGATTTAATTTCGATGTGTCAACAAGACCAGAGCAGAAAATGTGACCAAAACAGACAACAGAGGAGCGTTTAAGGCTCCACAGTTGTCCTCTCTCCAGGCTCATTTAAAGAGTATGATGAAGTTATTTTTATTTTCAGGTAAACCAGAGTCCTACAGGAAACTGGGCTCCACCGTTGTCCTCTCTCCAGGCTCCGTGACTGACCCACTAACCAGCGTGACGTGGAGACATGGACAGGACCTGGTTCTGGACTGGTTCGGAGACGGTGATGCCTCGTGTTATCGTCATTTTAAAAGTACATTCACACATTATTAAGTTCAACAACCCAGAAAGAGGCGTCTGGAAGTGTTTAAGAGGTTTCTTAGAATGTAGAACTGAACTCACGAATCATTACGTCTTCGTCAGCTGAGCTTCACATTTATTTTTGAGTCAACTAATGACATTTTCACTTAATCTAATTACTTTTTTTAATTCAGTAAAACCTTAAAAATGCTAAATTATAGTAGGTTTATGTCGCCAGGTGGCGCAGAGCCTTTTAAACTCCTAATGGTGCTTTGCCTTAATTCACTCATTTCCCTGATCACATTGTCGGGGTGATGGAGCGGGCCGGGCGGCGCCGAGCGGCCGGGCGGCGCCGAGCGGGCCGCTCTCAACTCAATACGCCCGCTGCGTTAAAGGTCCCATAGAAGGCCTGTTGTAATTCGTGTTCTGAGTCTCTAAATTGTGTAATGTTATTTTGACTAAGTTTGCGACGGGCCTCTTTCATGCCCTACTAGAACCCCCCCCCCCCCCCCCCCCCCCCCCCCCCCGCTTGGCCTCTACTGACAAGCTGAGGTCATTAACAGCTGTCAAAACTGTCAAAATCAACGTGTGCAAGCGCAATGGAAAACTGTAGACCAATTACAATTAAAATGATTTATAAACAGCCTTCCTTTATGTAGTGAGGAAACTTTTAGAACTTAAAGATTTTACAGGAGTCGGGTTCATTTCTGGAAGCAACGAATCTTGACGCCAAGTCCGAGTCAGGGAGTCTGATCAGCACCTTGATCAAGTTCTGAACAATGCGGGAAACTTAACGTTTTAATGAACTTATTCTAGACCTGCAAGGAGAACAAGGAGAACAAGGAGAACAAGTGAGTGAAGACGGAGCGATGACGCAGAGATTTACTGAAGTTAATTTAAAACTCACTGCTGCATCTTTGACACGTTTAATGGCTGTTTTAGTGAAGTCTGTCGTCACTCATTACGAAGTAGCGCCATAAATAAATTGGACAGTCGCTGGATTGTAAAACCGCTCCCACCTACGTTGACTTCCCACGTCTCTCCGTTAGACCTCCATTAAGCCCAGTGAGACCCAATGAAACCGGATATCTGGGGCTAGGGCTTCCCCAGATGGCCTAAACTGAGCCTCATGTGTCCTCCACAGTCCTCGTCCCTGGACTCTTTAGGTCAACTCGGATAACAGCAAAGCTGCTTTAGAGTTCAGGTCACTTGAGATTGACCCTCTTTCAGAGGACAGAAAACGCTGCATTAAACCACCGGTGTTGGTTCGTCGTGTGCTGCGTCTGGATGGATTTTTGTTCAGTAAATAATGGCACGATGTTCCGTATAATGTCTTGTGAGAGCCAGAAGAACGCCCGTCTATGTTAAACCTCAGAGTGGACAGAGGTCCTTTCTATCTCACTTGACTGTGTGTTGACTTCAAGTAGTTTTCATATCTTAAAAACCGGTCCAGTGAGGACAAAATGCATCAAAACACCTTAATAATGGGATTCCTGTCATATTTGTAGACCACTGTTCCTTCGATACAACATCTGGAAATCTGACGCTCTTCAACGTGACTCATAAACACAGCGGCTCCTACACGGCGGTGATCAACCACAAAGTCAAAGACACCACTGAAATTAGGATAATCTGTAAGTGCAGGAATTGTGACTCAAGTTTGGACGATTTTGTTTGTTTCCATCTGATTTCCAGAACATTTTCCTTCGTTCTCTTCCCGTCAGCTCCAGTCCCCAAACCTACTGTTTCTGCACGCTGCAACCATGAAAACACCCGCTGTCTTCTGACCTGTGAAGGAAACATCACTGATGACCAAGGACCAGTCACAGTCTCCTGGACACGTGGTGACAAGGACGTTCCTGGAGACAAGACGCTGAACATCACAGAGGTACAAGCAGGATGAGGGCGTTAGTGGGTGAAAAAGATCCCTGATGAACAAGAATGTTGATAATCATCTGCTGCATCAAGTATATGTGCAGGCGGTTTTCTTTTACCAATCCAAATATTCTAACGGCAGCTGATGGAAACTTGGTTTTAGTCAAAATGTGAATAAAGTTTAAAGGGAAACTTTTGAGTGCTTTGCATGGACACAGAGGTTTGTCCATGCAAAGCACTCAAAGCCACACCAGGCCACAAAACGGTCCACCAATGTCTGCTCTCAGTCACTTGTCCATCACCCCTGCAGAGTAATCTGAGTATTCCTGCAGATGACAGGACTCCTCCAACCTGTCCTGGAAGTCTGAGGTGTGCAGCAGGAAGAGGAGTGGTGACAGTTCAGTTCCCTGTGGTGCTCCTGTGCTGCTGACCACCTGGTCTGAGACACAACCAGTAATCCCGGTGGTCGTGGAGGCGTCTACCTGTGTCTTCTGGAGTTTCTTATGTAGAAATGCAGGCTGGGTGGTGTCAGATGCACTAGAGAAATCAAAGTTCATGATCCTCACAGCCCTGCCTGCTCAGTCTAGATGACGGTGGGTTCGTTGAAAAAGGTGTATGACGGCATCTTCAACTCGAGCCCCAAGACAAGAAGCAAACTGCAGTGGGTCCAGGAAGGTGATTGTTTGCTTATTCAGGTGGGACAAATAAAGTTTCTCCAGGACTTTCGTGATGTAAGATGTTGGGGCTCCAGGTCTCTAGTCGTTAGGAGAAGACGACTGTGTCCAGACTTCATCTGTCTGGTCCTCCTGCTGTCTGATGTGGTTTCCTGGTCCCTCTGTTGTTGTTGGTGCAGTCTCCGATGGTTGTTCATCATTGTGGACTGTCTGCAGATATTTTCAAAGCTTTTCTCATGATTTATAGGAGAACGAGGAACGTGTCATCAGCTGTGTGTTGGAAAACCCTGTCAGCCGTGAGCGCAGCGAATCCCTGCCCAACCCTTTAAGTGGTGAGTTTCACACCAGGGTTTATTGGCTCCCGTCATCAATTCTGTCTGAGGAATCAAAATGTGACTGAACACCGAAGTCCACTGGAGTCAAACTCAAATGTTTCTGTGTTTTAGTGAGAGCAGAGAGCCGTACGGTCGTGGATATAGTGCTGGGAATTCTGGTCCTGGTTGTCCTGGTTGTGGTTGTCCGGTATTTCATCTATAAAAGTAAGTACTCTTAAAAACATTTCTCCCGTCAGTGACAGAGTGGTGAAGCTTCAGACGCCGTCACGTTCAGCGTACTTCAGGGTTCATGTTTCCTCGTGTGACAGACAGACGACTGTTTTGATCACGACCCGTAAATCATCAATAGATGACATATTAGATCGTCTGGTCTCACGTATAAGTTATTTATGTTGTATTTCTGCTTCTATACTGATACACAACATGGATCCAGCAGCTGGAGACTCGTCACCGTGACGGTAGTCTGAGTCCAGAAACGGTAAAATCAAACCCAGAAGTGACCCGGTTAACGTGGTGTTAAATCTTTGACAGGGAGACGAACAAATGCAGGAAACGAGCAGACGGACGCTACGGACAACAGGAATGTGGTCAGATGTGGTGAGTAAAATGATTTCTTGTCCAACAGGAGATAAAATGTAAAGAAAAGCTGTAGTTTTACATCATAAATCACGAGCTCTGGTGTCGTTCTGGTGCTTTACGTCTGGATCTTTCATGACTCTGCAGCTCTGCCTGCAGTTCACTTTGACTCGTTTGTAAAGCCTAAAACCAAATTCATTTGTGATCCACCAACTTCCTTTGGTCAACAACTTGTCACAAACTGGAAGTGTTAAACAGACGTGATGTTTTTTATTGTTTTAAAGAAACGGGCGCACTACTGAGGACACCAACTCCAGACGGCTCACCGGTGAACTCCCCAGGGCCGGACAACAAACCTGGTCAGTAAAAGGATCAAATCCACGACAACGCCGTGCTCGAAGCCTCTGGACAGTCGTTTAGTTGGAATTTTAAGGTTTTCATTTATTACTCAGGAGAATAAGTTCAACACAAGTTTGACCACATGGTGGCAGCATGTTACAAGACGTGTCGGCGCCCGGCATGAAGCGAACTTCCGATGGGACCTCCACGGTGCTGTCAGTGGTCGCGTTTCCAGACCACTTTTTTGCAAAAGAAAATTAAAACCCCGAATTTGCATAAAGGCGGCGCAGCGGGAGGCGGAGTTTCTACTGAACTTTTAAAGATGGTGGTTTGGGCACGAGACTCCGCCTCCTGGACGTCTCCCAGGGGAGGTCCCTCACGTGGTGGCGAGATGACATCTTCTGGTTCTCCAGGTAACACCCTGGCGTCCTCCTAGAGGATTGGGGAGCCGGAGGGGGTCCGGGCAGCTCTGGTGACGTTCCTGCTGCCTTCATTCCTAGAATCTGGATGGATGGTTTCTAGTTCTGAAAATGTTCAGATGTTTTACAACCGGACGGCGGTCAGATGAATCACAAACTCCAACTGCTTATGGAAACCCTGGAGGCGGTGTCCTTCAGACGACAGAGGAGAGGGACCATCCAGTTCTGGGTCGCGTCGGCGCCTACAGTCATTCAGCAGCGTTCCCGCTCCACTGCAGCCACTTCGGATGTATTCTCTGATACTTGGCCGGGCGCCGCTCTGCCTTCGTCACATGCTTCTTTCTCTCTGGTCTTAGAGGTGTCAGTTGGTTCTGCCCTCAAAAAACCAGGAAAGTGAACTCCAGAGGAGCCAGGCCAGCTGTTATATAGAAGAGCAACCAAATGAGGATGACTGTCCCGGCGGCGATACGGTCACTGATATGCAACCGCAGTTTCTCTTCAGGACAAACCTGCTGCCGCTGTTCCAACATGAAGTTACCTGGAAGCTGTTTGAAGGGCTTCATACCGGGCTCACCTTCACTTCTGCTTATTTGTATCTTAAAGACCCAGGTGTGGTCTAATGAGATGCTGGAATAAACGACGTGTCCACATGACTAAAACGCCAAACATCAGCAGCTCTTCACGCCGATAAAAGTCATTTCACTTGCAGCACTTGTCGCGTGTAAGTTGCTCATCGTTGTTTTTTCTCTTCAGATCCAGCTCAGGAGGAGGCGGGGCCGATTACAGCAGAGGAGGACCGGAGCTGAGGTTCTCACTACATTCTTACCACTCGTGATGCCGTTATTGGCGATGGCGTAACGAGTGTTGGGAGCAGTATTTCATGCTACAGCTGCATTTTTTGTACATTCACTGTATCTGGGGGGTTTTGACGTGTCCGAGGCATTTCGTTAAGACCTCAGGAAGTTGTCGGCTTGTGTAAAAAACAAAAAACACAGAAAGACGGGTCCAAGCAGTCAGTCTCTCCAGAACCAGATTGTGTTTGTGAGCATCATTTTTATTCTAGTTACAAAGGTCTGTGGACACCTCACATCAACCAAAGCTAGGGTTTACTTTCCAGTCCGCCGTTTGATTTCTGGGCATTTCTGACGGGTTCTGACGGTTTCTGACGGTTTCTGACGATTTCTGACGGTTTCTGACGGTTTCTGACGATTTCTGACGGTTTCTGATGGTTTCTGACGGGTTCTGACGGTTTCCGACGGTTTCCGACGGTTTCCGACGGTTTCCGACGGTTTCCGACGGGTTCCGACGGTTTCTGACTGTTTCTGGCGATTTTTGACGGTTTCTGGCGGTTTCTGACGAGTTCTGACGGTTCCTGACGATTCCTGACGGTTTCTGACGATTCCTGATGGGTTCTGACGGGTTCTGACGGGTTCTGACGGTTCCTGACGGTTCCTGACGGTTCCTGACGAGTTCTGACGGTTTTTGACAGTTTCTGACGGTTTCCGACGGTTTCCGACGGTTTCCGACGGTTTCCGACGGTTTCGACGGGTTCTGACGGGTTCCGACGGGTTCTGACGTGGGGCGATAAACAGAAAAATTGTTGGACGATCACTTTTTAAACTTTTTTAAAATTCATTTTTTACTTGTTTAAAAACACGTCCTAAGTTACGTTTTTTACTTGATAGTTGTCATGTACCACATCTGTAACCAAGCGGCCGGTTACAGATGTGTAATTGGACTGATTTGGAATGAGATGAATTGTCTTCCTGATCGTGATCCAAACTCAACAAAACTTGGTACCGATACAAATCGTGTTGATTGATTTGCTTTTTGAAGCGTGAAAGTTCCACGTTTACATTATGAAATGAATCTGTTACTATACACCGGACGCTTCTGCTTTTACAGTAGATGAGTCTAGATGCCACATTGACCAACGGACCAGACTGGGAGGACTGAACCTCTGAAGCGCGTCGGGCGTTGTTCTCTGTGGACGTGACTGAAAACCACAGGAAGCCAGGTGCTCTCTAACGACCCTAAAGATACCTCACATATATTCAGCTGAAATGCACGACCTGGACAATAAAAGGAGCGAAAACTGCTGCTGATGATGAGGAGTTTTTACTGATGAGTTTCATTATTTTTAACGGATTATTTGCGTTTAAATGATCTGCAGCCTGACTGTCAGTTATCACCTTTTGTTGAGTCTAAGTAAAAAGGCCCAAACTGCAGTCTGGTATCAAATGTGTGTCTAAGCAGTGTTGGGATGAAAACCGAAGTTTCCAGAGCTTCAACTCTGGTTCAGGGCTTTTCTTTGTTGCTGCCATTAAAACTGTCTATGATCCCAACAAATTACTGTTTTTATATTAATTTGTTAATAAAATGTTTTCTAAAAGAGTGTGTATAATTTAGTTTCTGTAGTTCTGCTTATTGCAGCTCTAAATGTTTATTTAAATCTACACGATGACCTGAATGTGATGATGATGATGATCGGGGGGGGGGCTCCTGACCCTCCTGACCCTCCCGGTCCTCCCGGTCCTCCTGTCTTCTACTCATTACCTGTATTAACTGCACCTGTTTGAACTCGTTACCTGTATAACAGACACCTGTCCACACATTCAGAGTGGGGCTCCATGCAGGATCTCACCTCAATGATCATGAGAAAAGTGAGGGATCAGTGCAGAACTACACGAGAGGACCTGGTCAATGACCTGAAGAGAGCTGGAACCACAATATGAAAGGTTACCGTTGGTAACACACTAGGCTGTCCTGGATAAAAACCTGCAGCTCACACAAGGTCCTCCTGCTCAAGCCAGTCCATGTCCAGGCCCGCCTGATGTCTGCCCGTGACCGTCTGGATGATCCAGAGGAGGGATGGGAGAAGGTCATGTGGTCTGGTGAGACCAAAATGAAGCGTTCTGGTCTAAACTCCACTTGCTGTGTTTGGAGGAAGAAGGATGAGTACAACCCAGAACACCATCCCAACCTGGAAGCATGGAGGTGGAAGCATCATTCTTTGGGAATGTTTTTTGCAAAGAGGACAGGGTGACTGTCTCGTATAGAGGGGAGGATGGATGGGGCCACGTATTGCCAGATTATGGGTAGTCGGGTCTACCAGCAAGGAGTGGCTCCATAAGAAGCATCTCCAGGTCCTGGAGGGGCCTAGTCTCCAGACCTGAGCCCACTAGAGAATCTGTGGAGAGAGCCGAACCTCGGCGTTGCCCAGCAACATTCCCGAATCCTGTATTTAAAGTAGAAGAAATGTTGACCCTCAGCAGCCGCTTCATTACACCTGCCAACCTGAAGTGGATGTGAACCGCAGACGTGGAGGCCGCTGAAGACGGCTGACATCAAAGGTATCTGTAAGCGAAGGAATTGGCTGCTTCGTTTGCTTCCCATCTGTTTCAGGAACATTTTCATTTGTTCATCATTTGTTCTCGTCCCGTCAGCTCCAGTCTCCACAGGCTGCAACACTGAAAAGCCCTGCTGTGTTCTGAGCCGTGAAGGCAGCGCTGATGCCCTTGGAGTTTCCTGGACGGAGGACATGAGACGGAAACGTCACACAGGTACGATCAGACTGGTGTAAGTGGGTGCAACAGGTCAGTAACAGACAAGGATGTGGTGACCTGTTTAAGTTCTTGTACTTTTAAAAAAAAATCTGATTAATGAGAATCTACTGCATAAAATACATGTGCAAACTTTTACCATAAAAAAAGTATGAACAGAACCGATGACGAAGGGCAGCCCTGCCGGAGTCCAACCTGCACTGGGAACAGGTTTTACTTACTGCCGGCAATGCCAACCAAGCTCCTGCTCCGGTCCTACAGAGACCGAACAGCCCATAGTAAAGGGTCCCAGACCCCGTACTCACGGAGCCCCCCCCCCACAGAAAACCACAAGGTACACGGTTGAATGCTTTCTCCAGATGCACAAAGCACGTGTAGACTGGTTTGGCATACTCCCATGAACCCTCCAGCACCCTGCGGAGGGTATAGATGCATGCATGCAGTCATTCCCATCCATTTCCAGTGAGGGTTGAAGTCCTTCTCTGGACAGCTCTGACTCCTTCAAAGGACAAAAGTGAAGCCGTGCACTGCTGTTGAATAGAACCGCTGATATTTTACTGCAGAAGAAGAACCATAAATGATTATCACTGTTGGAAATGGTTAATGTAATTAAATACAACTTCACATACGATCAGTTAAACGCAGCTTCCATGAAGTAAATGCCTTTAGACTCATACGTAGCAGAGTGGGGAGACGTCTGGTGGACAGACAATTTAGATGCTACAACTTGGAGGAACATAAAATATTTCTGCAACATTCATATCCAGAATTTCTGTGTAAACTTTTGACCAGAACAAATGCAAACAGTATAACAGCCAGGATTGTAGAAAAGTGTGATAAAGTAAGGACCTGATGCCGCTCGTCCACAGTGGACCAAGGTCCAGTTGCTCTCGAGCAGACTGGTTCTAGAACCGGTACTGTCTTTGTTTCCTATGTGGATCTAGAATCAGTTAGTCTGGACCATCAGGAACTGAAACCCTGGTGATTCAAGGAGGGTAATCGTAGTAAAATAAGTTTATGACTTCTAAAGAAGCACTGAATGTAAAAATCGTGTAATATGTTTTTTTTTGTTTGTTTTATATTATAAACCCATCATTCATGTTTTACTTGAGCATATTTAGATTTGTATTTTTTTCTTCTTTTCTTCTTCCCCAACCAAAAAAAAAAAAAATTTTTAATAATTTTATAAAGAAATCTTGAGAATTAACTAGTACCAGTGATGGCTCGGGACCAGTCCGCCCGCCAGCCTTTGGTTCAGCACTGGACAGCTCCTGGGTGGCCCTGACCTCATACACACTTCAGGACCAAAGGCGCTGACGGGGTTTCTACAACCGATGACTAAGCTGCTGAAGCCCTCTAGCATCCATGGAGACCCGTCCCCAGGTGAACATGTGGTTTTAACATCTTCATGTGGCACGGTCTGCATCTGCGAGCGCGGTTTCCGTTCCGTCCACTCGTGTACTGCCGTGCTTTGCAGTAGGTTTGAGGTGTTTTTTTCCAGACTTGTTGGTGGACATTAGGTCCAAACATCTCCAACTTTGTCTCATTGTTCCAGAAGTCTTCAGGTGTGTTCAGGTGCAGTTTTGTGAACCTCCGCTGGATTTGCATGTTCTCTTTGGACAGAGGTTTTCTCTGCAGAGGAAATTTGCTGGGACCCACAGCAGACACTAATAGGAATACCTAACTTTATGTACATTTCTTCTCAAAGGAGTGTCAGAGGAATATTGTGGGATATTTCATCTCTCTGTAAATATTGGTTCCGTCTTGAATATAGTTTACACAATTATTTAAATGCAAACCTGGCAACAAACGTTGATTCTGATTGATGGTTTTAGGGTAGAAACTATGCAAAGCTGCTTCAGATGTTCTCTCTGACAGAGAGGTGACACAGAGGTTGCTGCGCTGCGAGGTGTCGTAAGCGCTGCTAGATTCTGAATCTGTGGACCAAATCCTTCCACGTCCGACGCTCCAACAGGTCATGAACGGGGAGAAGTCATCCGTGGACTGAAGAGACTGGAGAGAATAAAGTCTTTAATTTTGTTGTCTCTATCTGCATCCTGAAAGTGTGACTCAAGACCAAAACATTATTTATTTATATCAGTCTAAGAACTGTCCGTAAACCGTATCCCAGTTGTAGTCAACATTAATAGCAAATAAAGTTGTTCTGGTCAAAAATGTACCCTAACTTTGGACATGAATATCACCAAATATTAAATGTTTACATTTGTATGTTTGTTTTTATTTTGCCATGTGATCTAAATCGTCTGTCCACCAGAGGGCTCCCTACTCTGTTAATTATAACCAAACATGTTCGCTTCACCGAAGCTGTGTGAAGAGCAGCTTCAAACTGCCTGTATAGAAGTTGCGTTTTATTCCTGTTTTGGTTCTGAAGGGAATTCAAAACAAGGTTAGGGTGAAAACTTGACCCCAAAGACAATGGCTCTGCACACAAAAAGCCTACAAAGTGCAGGCGATGCAGGAAAGGTTTCTATCCATGACTGTGTTGAACTGAGAGTTTTAAAATAATATAAAAATCAGTTTACCAAAGTACATTCAGCAGCTTCTGAAGTTTGCCTTTAAAGAATTTGGGTTTGCGTCTCTCTCTCTGTGTCTCTCTCTCTCTCGTTCTCTCTCTCTCTCCGCCTCTCTCTCTCTCTCTCTCTCTCTCTCTCTCTCTCTCTGTTTATTTATTATAAAACTCTTATTTTATAAAGCCCGTGTGGAAGTCGTGTTGTCCTGCCGTTAGTTCCCGCTGTTGTGCGTAAAGGTGCACAGTTCCTCCCCAGGTGTTCGGGACGTGGCGGAAAGATCGTTAACTCCGGTTTATTTACCTGCTTCAAGCTGCAGTTTGTCTGCCCTTTTCAAAGAATCTGTAACTGATTTGATGTATTTTTTCAGTGACAGCATCAACCCGTCCAGGCGACAGGTGGTCCAGAATGAGCGCTTGGACCTCCGCGGTCGTGTTGCTGCTGGCCACACTGATCGCGTCTCACGGCGCAGGTAAATGTATTTAACTACTATATTTGAACCTTTCAGGATGCAGAAACGAGTGTTTTCCATCGATGAAGTCATTTAAATGTTGAGTTCCTCCTTGTCCGTCTTGGATGCAAATAAGTGAACTCAAAAGTTGTTTGTTGGTCTTTGGCTGGGATCCAGGTAATGTGGAACCCTGGACTAGTTTATTGGGATCTTTAATAACTCTTCAGATCCCCTGCCCTCACAGACACTAATTCTCCGTTTGTTTGCTCAGGTGGATTTAGGTGTGAAGGATGTGAATCTTGCTCTGACCTGTTTCCAAGTCTTGATGTTATTTGTTTAAGTTGCTGCCTTTATTCTATTTGCTGGATTTTTCTGTGCTTGCGTGTTGAATTAGGTCCCAGAGCTTGTTGATTTAGTTTGATTCAGTACAGGGATGGGTCTAGACTTTACGGGAGCCGAGGGCGCAGACAAACAGTGGCCCCCCGCGGAACTCCAACCTCATACAATCACCAGGCTCCACAAATGGACTGTACACGAAGAACTGGACGAACCCTCCGCCGTGTCAGACACGAGCTTTCTGGAGATGCGCTTTTGAAACCTGCTTTTGCTTCTACTGAGTGTCGCAGGTCCGGAAACCCACCGGAACACACCCACTTTGTTTTAGTCTCTTAGCTGTTTTATTTTGGCGGGTCTGGCTTATGTGAATCTATGATGTTTATTAATATGACATTAATTGTGATCAAATCTGTTCAAACATCTTCATTTCAAGAATCACTAAACAACGTGAAATGAGTGCTGGTCCCGACGTTGTCTTGACTGCTAATGAGGTGACGTAACAAACCTGAATTTGGGTTTTGTGGGTTTCCTACGTTGCTTACGTCAGCAGTTGGGGAGGTTTTTCAATCGATCTTCAGTCGATCAAATTGCAGCTACACAGATACGAAACTGTACGTGGAACAGTTTCAAAGCCTCTCCTGGTTCTGGGAACTGGTGTTCCAGGTGTTCCAGGGTTCCCGCGTGTTGTTGGTCCTCACACAGAGAAGCGGTAACACCTCCCTTCAAATGTCTTCCTGAGTTATAAACATCTATACACTTGTTAATAAGATCACGCTTGAATCGCTGCCCTTTTATAGACAGATCCCCGGTGCTTTAATACCTGTACAGTCCCCCTTTTGTCTTTTCCTTTCCTTTTTTTAATAATTGTGTGTCTGAAGGTCTGAATCTTTCCTCCCGCCGTGCTGCTAAACAGAGTTCGTTCCCGCTGTCGCTTCACGCGCTCAAGATCGTGCTGGTTAATCTAACACAGACATAAAGCACCAGATATCAGGAATCAAACATAAACACAAGCGATGAAGGGCTACACAGGAACCACGAACAAACAAACACTAGTGGTGCAAAACAGGACTAAAATGATTATAAAAATGATTATTAAAACATAGCTGAGAGAACTATATACAGAAGATAGAAACATCCAACGATGAACAATATAATGATATATTTTAGCCATTTGGGACATGTTAAGGTTTCAGTCAGATGATTTGTGAAAGTGTAGTCTTTGTAAACGGTGTCAGGTTTGTTGTAATAGTCTGGATTGGTCCAATCTGACCTTGTAACGTTCTGAAAGGAATAATTGGAAAGCCTCGGTCTTGGCTCTGGTATGATACACTCTTCATCTGTATAGAGAGAGAATGGATGGCTTTTGGTGTGGTATGCTGTGTCAACTGCTTCATGGTGTTTTTTCAAGACAATAGGGTGTTAATTAAAGAGAAGACAGAGGAAAGGGGGAGGAGCTTTCTATTCTCTATTACATACCTGAGTTTTTGAGGGTGTGGGGGCAGTATTTAAAAAGTTATCTTTGTAATAATATGCATTGAAGTATTTAAGTACTCATGCATGTTCATATATATACATATACACATACACACACACACACACATCCATCCACATATATACGGAAATACCTACATAAACATACTTATTTGTGCATATAAATACCTACATATACAAAAATATGATAACAACAACAACAACAACAACAAATCATTTACATATCTCCATTCTGCACCCATGTCTTCCTGGGCTTGTCAGGCTCCTTGCGGTGGTGGTTTGACTTGAAGGGAATGTGGGGCCGGTGGCCACCTTCTCCTCTGCCCCGCTCTGCTGGTTGGGTCGGCTGCGGCCGCCTCCGGGGAGGCATGGGTTGGCCTAGGGGCAGGAGAGCATGGGGGCGATGACCGGTGACGATGGGAACCAACAAGGGATTTGTAAGATTAACTACTTTAGTAAAGTTAAGAATAATTATTTAAAGGAAGGAGATATGTAAATGATTTAAGGGTTTAGAGTGCTGAGACCACTTTAAACCAGGTTGAGGCCAAAAACCACAATGTGCAGACTGCTCAAACTTGCATTAAATTAAATCTTGGATTATGAATCTTAAAAAAAAAAACAGATTTTGTGATATATATGGAATCTATATTTCATTTGTGTAGGTGCAAAATAGGTCAATTAACCTTTTGTGACAGCCTCACCCCCTTTGTTCAGATGCAAATCATAAACCAAAAACCTGGACTACTACCAGGGTCATTTCGTTGTTTTTTGACAGTCAGACCAACTTAGACCAGGTCTCAATTAAATAAATATCTTAAAAATACAAATTACCATTAAAAATAAAGATTTCTACAAAGGGATGGAAATCCAGGGGGTCTTCTGGGGCCTGTCTCAGCCCACTAAAGGTAAAAACCTGGGGTATGCCCTGGACTGGTCTCCTGTAGGGGTACAGGTCTCCAGCAACCCTCACGATGTTCTGTGCTTTTACTTTTACTTATTTGATTTCACTTTACCGTCAAAGAGAGTAAAATATTTCAGAGGACATAGTTGTTTCAGGAACAGGAATTAAGGCGTAAACAATGTAGAAAATAAACTGATATTACACGCTTGCTTAATAATAAATACCTGCTTGTTTCTAAAAAATATGACATTGCATAATTAATAATAACCAGCTGCTTATTTATTCATTTGCAGAGTTAAAGGACATCATACCATGTGTTCAAAATGTTCTAAAAGGTTTGGTGTTGTGGTATAAAAGAGAGACAACACCAGCAAAAGAGAGATCTCATCTATATGCCGGCTTTTGCACATGCTTTCAGATCTCCAGATATATCTGTACATGAACAGTGTCTCTTTCCTATAAAAGAACTCAGCGAAGCTGGGCTTCAACATTTTGGGGGGGTTGTCCGGGATGGGAAAAGACTCCAGGAAAATTGGACGGAGTACTGACTGTCCTTCTTGGATGGATCAAGTCTGGGCTGCCCACAACTAAAAGTTAAGCAGAAAAGCTTTTACCAACATTTCTGCAATTGGACTTGATTCAAATCAAAGAGTTGATTCTAATAAGAAGGGAAGACGGTAAGAAAAATAATTTTTAGAGAGTGAGTGTGAATGTGAGTGTGCTTGTCTCCAGGAGCGACAGATTTGAGTGAAACGGTGTCTTGATCTAGATTCAGTGTTGTTTTTTTCTGAAACCCCCACGGGGTCGATGGACAGGAAACAAAAACTGAATAAGATCTGGCTGTTGACCTCTAGACAGGGGAATATGGACGGAGACTTTGACCGGTGAACAAGAGATAATAGGTGGGGGAGTCAAGAAAAAACGGGAGCAGGATTGGAAGTCGTCGTCGGTGCAAATAAGTAATTTGGAGTAAGTTTTGTCCTCCTAAACAGGAAGGAAAAAAGATACAGGAAGTTTGGGGAAAAATAAATAAGAATATGAAATTTAAAAAAAATAAGATGAATAGAAATATTTTTTAAAGTAATAAATATTATTACATAACGATAAATAATAATAAAAAAAATAGCTGGAAGTACGAAAAGCTAACAGGTGATGAAAAGGAAAGTTTGAAGAAACTTCTGTGGCAAAAGGAAGAGGAGTGCAGGAAGAGAAGAGATAATCTTGGCAAACAACCAGAAAAGCAAGTATTTATAATAGAGAAAGGTATAAGAGTTTACTGCTTTTTCTCTGCGCTGACACAACATTATTTTGTCATGTTCAGGTCAGGATATTGATGGTAAACTTTCTGCTGGTTGCAGCAGCCTCAGAGGACAAATTCGTTCCATCTGTCATGTACGAACAAAAACGGTATCAGCAACACGTGAACATGCTGCCTCTGTAAAAGCTGATAAATACAGTTCAACAACAGAACAACGTAAAATTGCAGAAGTCCTGGACACCACTACAGCAACTTTACTGTAATTTAGGCCAATTATTTATATCCGGTCTGCAAGGATTCCTTAAAAATACACTGCTTATTTTTGTGTGTGACTTTTCAAGTAATGATAAAATACTATAGAAGAAGAAAGAACAGAGAAACAAATAATAGCCGCAGTAGTTCCCCAATCAGGACCAGCAGGATTTGCACCAGCACCCCCTGGACCATGGGGACCGCCCACACCATGTAGGATGGGTTTTATATGCCTCCTGGCTGTAGACAGCCACGTGGCAGAGGGGGACAAAGAGGAGGACGGGGCTCTGGGCCTCGAGGGTATGGCCGCCGAGAGGGGGACGGTGCCTGCTGCATCTGTGGTCAGCTGGGGCACTGGGCTCGCAACTGTCTCCAGAACCAAATACAGGGCCGAGGCCGAGGGCCCAAAGGACGGGGAAAACACACCCTGGAGGCAGAGTGGGTGCAGCAGACCCTCTCTTGCCTATGCAAGTCAAAGGTCGTGAGCTGCCTTTTCTGGTTGATATGGGAGCAACTTTCCCATCAATGAACTCTCCATTGCAGAAAGAAGACGTATCTGACACCACGGTTGAAGGTCTGGGTTTCTCGGTTGTGCAGAATCTGCCTGTTTCCATCCCACTTTTCACCTCAGCGAGCAAACAGACTTCAACTCACTGGAATGTTGTGTCTCCATTGGTGCCTGTGGATCTGTTGGGAAGACTTGCTCATTAAACTCTGAGCCATTATTCTATGCGGACCTGATGGACTGATTGTTGCCATGTCGAGTATCCTCCGGGTCATTAAGGGGCCAATGGTTGGTTAAGCCTTTGCAGAAACAATATGCTGACATCTACTGTGGAGTTCTTGCTCCGGAGGGCCCGGAGGGGTTGGGTTGCTTTCTACGTTGTCGCAGTGAAGTCCCCTGGATCTCCCTGTTACAGCCTACATCCCTCCACCTGATTCTCCTCATGTGACGTTGTCCTATGATAAAGATAATACTGAATAATATTAGATTCTTTTACCACCTTGAAACAATCTTTGGCACAAGCCGCTGATTCACCGTCCCTAATTATGACAAACCCTTCTTTCTAGATGTTTCTGTTTCAGAAACAAGGGGGGCATAGACAGGTTATGTATGTGAGTGTAATGTTGGACAAATCTGAAAAACCACACCCAAAATGCACTCGGCATGCAGCTGGTGTTGCAAAAAGGATTCATAAGACACACAGCATAGTGACGTATGTAAACTCACAGACATGCAAAGTGAATCAGAATCAGAAATCAGAATCAGAAAAAGCTTTATTGCCAAGTAAGCCTGCGCATACAAGGAATTTGTTTCAGTGTTAAAGTGTCAAAGAGGGAATTTCTTGGGTGCCAGGGGTCCAGAGTGATTTTCTGAGCTCTTTTCCTCACTCTGGATGTGTATAGTTCCTGAAGGGAGGGCAGGGGAGCACCACTAATCCTCTCAGCAGTCCGGACCGCTCTCTGCAATCTTCTGATGTCTGATTTTGTAGCCGAGCCAAACCAGACAGTTATTGATGCGCACAGAACAGACTCGATGAGAAGAACTGTCTCAGCAACTCCTAGTAGGTTAAACTTCTTCAGCTGGCGAAGGAAGTACAACCTTTGTTGGGCCTTTTTAACAATGGAGTCGATGTGAGTGACCCACTTCAGGTCCTGGCAGATGAAGCATCCCAGGAACTTGAATTTCTCCACTGTAGCCACGGTGCTGTCCATGATGGTGAGTGAGAACAGTGCCGGGGGGTTCCTCCTGAAGTCCACTATCATCTCTACAGTTTTAAGCTTGTTCAGCTCCAGGTTGTTGCGACTGCACCAGACAGCCAGCTCTTTAACCTCCTGTCTGTAGGCAGACTCGTCACCGTCCAGAATGAGGCCGATAACCGTGGTGTCGTCAGCAAACTTCAGGAGCTTGACAGAGGTGTCTTTAGAGGTGCAGTCATTGGTGTGGAGGGAGAAGAGCAGTGGGGAGAGAACACAACCCTGAGGGGCGCCGGTGTTGGTGGTGCGACTACTTGATGCGAAATTCCCCAGCCTCACCAGCTGTTGGCTGTCTGTCAAAAAGCTGGTGATCCATTGACAGATAGAGCTGGGAGCAGAAAGTTGGTTTAGTTTGGTGTGGAGGAGTGAAGGAATGATGGTGTTAAAGGCCAAACTGAAGTCCACAAACAGGATCCTCACATAATGCAGATGCACCTAACTTGGCTTTAACTCCTAAGGGCCAGGTTTGGAGGCAGAGAACATTCCTGAGTCAGAAGCCTTGTTCACAGATGGCTGTTGTTTCAGAAATGATGAAGGGGGACTGAATGCAGGGTTCTCTGTGGTGATAAAAGAGGGATAAAAAAGTCAGAATTTAAAAAGCAGAGAAGTTGGAAGGCAGCAAATGAGTGATTAAGTGAGCTCATCCGTGTTCATCCACCAGGCCGTCAGGAAGCTGAACACTCTCCCTGCTCTTCCTCCGTTTCCCTCCCTGCCCCCCCCTCACTCACTCTGACCTCAGTATCTGCACCAGGCACCAGGCAGAACTGGACCGCCTACTTCGCACCAGGTCACTTTAATCAGACCGGAAAACTGTTGTACACTTAAACCAAACGTCATGCCATAACTTGTTTCTTTTTAACTTGCACTTTGTGTTTAAAATGTATTTATTGTGCAGCACCGAGGGTTTGAGAGGAACGTAATTTCAATTCTCTGTATGTGTCTCACATGTGGTAGAATTGACAATAAACTTGACTCTGACTCTCTGACTTAAGCTTTTGGTGAATCAGTACATCCCCAGGCACGGCTTTCCTGAAACGGTAAGATCTGATAATGGCACACATTTTAAGAACAGTGACCTGCAGCAGGTGGAAAGTATGCTGGGACTGAAGCATGATTTTGGAACAGTGCACCCTCAGTCACAAGGTAAGGTAGAGAAGATTATTCCGACATTAAAGCAGAAATTGGCCAAAATCTAAGGAAGGAACTAAAACTTTGGTCACAAGTTTATTAAAACAGGTGCAAAACAACCAAGGGAGGCGTGAAAGGCACCAGGACCCTCAAACGTGGAATGGTTTCTCCTGAAAGTCATCAAACCAAAGTGGTCAGGACCAAGGTGGACAAGTCCGTTCCAGGTCAACGAGAGGACTCCCCGTGCAGTTCGGCTGAAAGGCAAAAGCGACACCTGGTACCAGTGGTCACAGTGTGCTGCGACTCAGGAACCCAGCAGAAGCTGGATGGAGACTCAGGAGGGCTAGTCTGCTCTGACCTCAAGAAAGGGGCGGAGTAATCCCCTGGTCCAGAGCAGGGTCACAGGGTAGTCTACCCCTGTGACCTGAAGAAAGAAAAAATAAGTAAATAAAAGAAGTGTCAAATTTTTGATATCTGTAATGCTTTGCTTCTGAATTTATTGTACAGGTAATCCTAAAATATCACACTTTGAAGTTCTATAATGTGGCGTAGTGGATGGGGTTAGGTGTCTCAGGCCTTGTGAGTATACTCATCGTTAGCATCATATTAGGAGTAGGATGGTATTATGTAGTATTAGGATGTTTGGGAACTGGAAGAACCTGTTTGTTCTTCCCTCAGTCACTGTATTTGTTGCTGTTCTAGTCACATGTGGTTGTTACTGTTTTCCTTGTGTTAGATCTCTCTGCACCCGCCTGATCACCACGGCTGTGGAAGGTAAATCAGATCCATCCACTATGGTCTCTTTACTGGAGGTCAACGACAGTCCTGTTGATGACATTAAGTCCAGGGATTATATTTAGGGCTTCAGGTTGATCTCCTAGAGGAGGTCAAGAGGGGGAATTGTAGAAAATAAACTGACATTACGTGCTTGATTAATAAAAACCACCTGCTCATTGGTAGAGAATATATAATGACATTTAGTAACCAACTGCTTATTTATTCATTTGCAGAATTAAAGACATACTATGTGTTGTACCTGGGAGTGAAACTTGATGTTATGGAATAACTATCTGGTGGGTGAGATCACAAGGCTGTGACGCTGAATGTTGAAACTGTTCTAACGGGTTTGGTGTTTTGGTATAAAAGAGGACGACACCAGCAACATTCAGATCTCAGCTGTATGCCGGCTTTTACACATGCGTTGAGATCTCCAGACGTGTCTGCGCTCGTACAAGAATAAAGTTGGTTGTGAATGTTTAACATGTGTGTCTCTTTAGTACTCGGCGAGGCGGGGCTTGCAGGGGGCGGGGTTACTTATGAGCCCTTTTAACTGAGCTACTGAAGCTTTTTTCACCCGTTTGACTGCACGATCTCGAAGCGCAACTTTCTTTTCAGTTTGCAGTTTATTTTTCCTCCCAGGATTATGTTTCTCAACAGAGTCTCAACTATGATTAATCTCAGCTTTTTGTCGGTGATGTTAACGGCGCTTTTATGCACAAACCCTGCTGTCTCTGGTAAGTTTAGTTTTGTGTAACTTTACCGTGGTTGAATAGTTTTTGATAAATATAGATTTTAGCCTGATATAAAAGTGTGTATTTGAAGTCCAGTCCTACATTTGGAGGTTTTCGTTATTATGTCGTCATCAGCAGCTGTGGCAGTCGACGCATTAAAACGTTTAATCTAATACGGTCAAAACGACATAATCGGTTCTTAGGCTGAACAAAGGTTAACTGTGGACTGTGTAAACGTTAATTAATAATGGGGTCTCTCACGATGCTGAGGGCTTTGGAGTCAGACGGCTGCTGTAGATGTCCTGAAGTGAGGAGAGAGACACCAACCATCTTCTCAGCTGCTCTCACGGCACGTTGGAGAGACTTGAGGCAGGATGCGGTGCAGCTCCGTACCGCACGGTGATGCGGTGCAGCTCCGTACCGCACGGTGATGCGGTGCAGCTCCGTACCACACGGTGATGCGGCTGGTCAGGATGCGGTGCAGCTCCGTACCACACGGTGATGCGGTGCAGCTCCGTACCACACGGTGATGCGGTGCAGCTCCGTACCGCACGGTGATGCGGTGCAGCTCCGTACCGCACGGTGATGCGGTGCAGCTCCGTACCACACGGTGATGCAGCTGGTCAGGATGCTCTCGATGGTGCCTCTGTAGAAGGTGTACCTGATGGGGCCGGGGCTCCGGCTCTTCGCAGTTTTTGGAGGAGGTAGAGGCGCTGCTGTGCTCGGTCCGCCCGGTAGCAGGTCAGCTGGTCGAGCTGGATGGCGTGGTCCGGTATGCTGTCGTTGAGCCATGTTTCTCTCTCACGGTCCTCTCGGCGGAGCAGAGTAATCGGATGTGGTCCAGTTTGTTGTCCAGCGAACGAACGTTGGCCAACACGATGGAGGGAACCGTCGGTTTGTTCGGGTTCTCCGCCAGTCTCGTCCGGATACCGGCTCGCTTACCCCTCTTCTGCTTCCTGTTGCGCCGCTTGTGACGTTTCCATTGCGGCTGGGATTCAGGCGCGGGGGTCGGCGGCAGCGGTGGTTCCCGGAGCAGACCGCGGTCCCGAAGTTGGCCGGCGAGTTCAGAGGTCAGCTCGACGGTGTAGCTGTTTCCAACGTCGAGCAGAACCCCCGGCTGTACTTTAGTTTGGTGTACATATGACCTGTAAAAACACAACTTTGGTAACAAAAACACGAAAACGGCGAACCGTCGGGAGAGAGAGAAGCCGCAGCTGTACACGCGCCGCCATCCCGGAGTTCAGTAAACGTGACCTCAGTGCTTCTTTGGAGGGATGGATGTTATTCATCATTTTCAAATGTCTTTCTTTCACTTTTGGGGTGTTAAGGAAGTTTCATGAAGTCGGTTCCTAATTTAGTAACAATATTTTTTTCAAATTTCTGCAAAATATTATTTTTGTTCTGTCGCCCAGGAAATAATCTTTAATGAACCGATTCCTGATAAAAGAGTTGTTACATGTTTTGTCCACAAGAGGACATCCTTCAGCTGATAATGACGCATGACCTACAGTTCTCCTGCTAAAGTCCATCACAGGTAAACTTCAGGTGAAACTCACAGCTCTTCTAATGACCGTAAGAAACGGAAAAATCAGCGGTTATCGGTTTTGTCTCACAAAAGCAAAGGATTTCTACGTGTTGTCAAAAGTACATAAAGTAGACGGTTTGTTTTTATTAAAAAGAGTAAGTGTAAACCGGATCAGAAAAAGTAATGATTAAAAACAGACAACAGAGGAGCGTTTAAAGCGTTTTCATTTAGAGAGTATGATGAAGTTATTTCTGTTTTCAGATGAGTCCTACAGCAAACTGGGATCCACCGTTGTCCTCTCTCCAGGCTCATTTAAAGAGTATGATGAAGTTATTTTTATTTTCAGGTAAACCAGAGTCCTACAGGAAACTGGGCTCCACCGTCGTCCTCTCTCCAGGCTCCATCACTGACTCACTAATCGGCGTGACCTGGAGACATGGACAGGACCTGGTTGTGTTCTGGTTCAGACGTCATCCCACGTACTTTGGTATTTTTAAAGGTACAGTCACACATTTAACTTGAACCTAAAGTTCAACAACCGAGAGAGAAGTCTGGGTGCCTTGATTTAAAGGTTTTAGATGGTTTTATTTAATTTATATGAATGCTGGTATACTTTTTATTTTCCACATTAAAAATATATTAATCAGACCTGAAAAACATTTCAGGTTTAGTTTATAGAATCTTCATAGATTCAACATGAAATTTGTTGAACATAAAAATCAAAGATCACGGTGAGTTATCAGTAACGTATGGATCAAATCTTTTTATTGAACGAAGCCTTTCTCTGTTGGTGCAGTCTGATGCAGATCAAACAAAACTGTTGTAAAGTTTGACGTTTTAACGTGGGAGTCAGTGGAGATCAGGTGTCTTTTGGAGGCAGCCCCCGGTGGTCATTGAAGGAACTGCACGTATGTCTGGATGGTTAATTCAGGAAGGACGTATTCGCTTGGAGACATTGCAGCTCATCTTCTCGTGGAGAGACGATCTGAGTGCTGCTACAGTTGGTTCATTATCAGTTATGTTAAATCATAGGATGGTGTTGGTTCGTCGTGTGCTGCGTCTGGATGGATTTTTGTTCAGTAAATAATGGCACGGTGTTCCGTATAATGTCTTGTGAGAGCCAGAAGAACGCCCGTCTATGTTAAACCTCAGAGTGGACAGAGGTCCTTTCTATCTCACTTGACTGTGTGTTGACTTCAAGTAGTTTTCATATCTTAAAAACCGGTCCAGTGAGGACAAAATGCATCAAAACACCTTAATAATGGGATTCCTGTCATATTTGTAGACCACTGTTCCTTGGATACAACATCTGGAAATCTGACGCTCTTCAACGTGACTCATAAACACAGCGGCTCCTACACGGCGGTGATCAACCGCGAAGTCAAAGACACCACTGAAATTAGGATAATCTGTAAGTGCAGGAATTGTGACTCAAGTTTGGACGATTTTGTTTGTTTCCATCTGATTTCCAGAACATTTTCCTTCGTTCTCTTCCCGTCAGCTCCAGTCCCCAAACCTACTGTTTCTGCACGCTGCAACCATGAAAACACCAGCTGTCTTCTGACCTGTGAAGGAATCATCACTGATGACCATGGACCAGTCACAGTCTCCTGGACACGTGGTGACAAGGACGTTCCTGGAGACAAGACGCTGAACATCACAGAGGTACAAGCAGGATGAGGGCGTTAGTGGGTGAAAAAGATCCCTGATGAACAAGAATGTTGATAATCATCTGCTGCATCAAGTATATGTGCTCACTCTTATTTTACCAACCATAGTACTATAGGAGCCGTACGCGTCTGTGACGTTTGCCTAAAACAAATCCAACGTTTTATTTTCTCTGAAACACTTGACAAACTGTTGAGCTGTAGAAAAGACAGACGTACTTGAAGTCACACTGGCGGCTCGAGACGCGCCGGGCTGCCGTGTCTGCAGCTCAGCAACAGCAGCGCTGATGACGCCACCCTCCGCGTCTGTCCGTCTATCCGATGGCGGGACGGAAACTGCCACAGCAACACTGGTGAACTGTTTGGGTCGATAAAAAGAAAGTGGCAGTTGAATAAGTCTGATGTGGTTTCCTGGTCCCTCTGTTGTGGTTGGTGCAGTCTCCGATGGTTGTTCATCATTGTGGACTGTCTGCAGATATTTTCAAAGCTTTTCTCATGATTTATAGGAGAACGAGGAACGTGTCATCAGCTGTGTGTTGGAAAACCCTGTCAGCCGTGAGCGCAGCGAATCCCTGCTCAACCCTTTAAGTGGTGAGTTTCACACCAGGGTTTATTGGCTCCCGTCATCAATTCTGTCTGAGGAATCAAAATGTGACTGAACACCGAAGTCCACTGGAGTCAAACTCAAATGTTTCTGTGTTTTAGTGGAAGCAGAGAGCCGCACGGTCGTGGTTATAGTGCCGGGGATTCTGGTCCTGGTTGTCCTGGTTGTCCTGGTTGTCCTGGTTGTCCTGTATTTCATCTATAAAAGTAAGTACTCTTAAACATTTCTCCCGTCAGTGACAGAGTGGTGAAGCTTCAGACGCCGTCACGTTCAGCGTACTTCAGGGTTCATGTTTCCTCGTGTGACAGACAGACGACTGTTTTGATCACGACCCGTAAATCATCAATAGATGACATATTAGATCGTCTGGTCTCATGTATGAGTTATTTATATTGTATTTCTGCTTCTATACTGATACACAACATGGATCCAGCAGCTGGAGACTCGTCACCGTGACGGTAGTCTGAGTCCAGAAACGGTAAAATCAAACCCAGAAGTGACCCGGTTAACGTGGTGTTAAATCTTTGACAGGGAGACGAACAAATGCAGAAAACGAGCAGACGGACGCTACGGACAACAGGAATGTGGTCAGATATGGTGAGTAAAATGATTTCTTGTCCAACAGGAGATAAAATGTAAAGAAAAGCTGTAGTTTTACATCATAAATCACGAGCTCTGGTGTCGTTCTGGTGCTTTACGTCTGGATCTTTCATGACTCTGCAGCTCTGCCTGCAGTTCACTTTGACTCGTTTGTAAAGCCTAAAACCAAATTCATTTGTGATCCACCAACTTCCTTTGGTCAACAACTTGTCACAAACTGGAAGTGTTAAACAGACGTGATGTTTTTTATTGTTTTAAAGAAACGGGCGCACTACTGAGGACACCAACTAGAAATACGCAGAAATACGACTGTTTTGATCACGACCCGTAAATCATCAATGACAGGACAGATGGGAAATCAGGGATGGGTGTAGATTACTGGCACATATTAGACTTTTGATTCATCTTCAGGTGTTGACTTCAGCATTTACACGGCAAATGACAAAAAAGTGAGACGCACATACACATTGTTTGTTTTAATCCTCTTTTCCAAATGAAACCCAATGCCATCAAAGTTGGGAGGTGTAAAATGTACATCAGTAAGAGCAGAAAACGGTGATTTTAAAATCTCATAAACCCAGATTTTATTCCCAGAAAACTAAACGACAGACCAGATGCTGAAAGTGAAACAAGTTGTTCTTCATTCGTTTTGCTCCAGGACCAGGGACCTGCTGCAGGGGAGGACCAAGTCTAAAGGTCTCTCAGCTCTTTTCCACGTCATCATCTGGAGGAGTGACTGCTGAGAGTTCGGATGTTTCATGAAAATGATTCAACAGTTAAGTTGAAATGTTAAAGGGGAGGGGTGTTCGTGAGTGACAGAAGAACGACCCCACCCCAAAATCCAGCTGCAAAGATGTGGTGGAAAGGTGAACATTGGTATATGACCAAAGACATGGTCATGTTTTAACAGTAATTAAAACAAAAAAGTTAATTTAACGTTACATAAACTACAGGAACACGAGGTCCAAGCATTGAATCTCTCTGACGCGATATGGTTTTCATGAGGGTTATTTTTATTATATTTTTTTTTTTTTAATATTTTATTTTTAGGTTTAAGTGAACAGACGGTATAAAACACTGTGACAAAGACAAAAAGGTGAAAAGAACAGCATGACAACCCCCCCAAAAAACACGACAATTACTAGTAATAAATAAATAATAATATTAAAAGAGACACACAAAAAAAAAAAAAAAAAAAAAGCTTGCCAGATTACCATATTGTTTTTAGGATGAATATGTACATAAATGTTGCAGCCAGACAACTTGTACAAGAGACAAAAATGCAACAAGTTACATTTGTGAGTGACCCAGATCCAGCATCTCCCCACCCGAAGTCCTGTTGATCAGTACTGTAGTTCAAGTTATGGCGTGGTGGGCCAGGAAAGGTTTCCAAACAGTGTCGAATCTCTTCTGTGAGCCAGATCTGCAAAGTCGTATCCTGTCCAGCCGGATGGCATACACAATCTCATCCAGCCAATGTTCAAAGGAGGGAGGGTTTGTTGATTTCCAGTTCAGAAGAATAAGCTTTTTGGCCACCACCATTCCCAACTGTAGCGCTGTCTGTATATGCTGTGGCATTTGGGAAGTTTGAGAAGAACATCCTAATATGGCCAGGTGGCAATTCGGCTGAATATCTTTATTATACACGTCTGAGAAGCATTTAAAGATATTACACCAGAAACTGTGCAGCGATGGACAGAACCAGAATAAATGACCCAGCGTACCTTCCGATGTCTTACACCTATCACAATTAGCCGAGACGGCTGGAAAGATTTTGTTCAGCTTTGTCTTGGAATAATGCAGTCTGTGCAAAGCCTTAAACTGAATCAACCTGAGTCGAGAACTGATGGAGCACCGATGAATTTTGGGCAGTGCCTCATTCCAGAGGCCAACCGGGACCTCACAGTTCAAATCTCCAGCCCAAGCCTCTCTAATTGAGTCAGAGGGAACCACGGTGGAGAAACAGGAAACAAATTTAGATATGATCCGCTTGGAATTGGGGGGTAGCGAGAGATGCTCAAAGAGGGGGTGTGCCGCGGGGAGCTCCAGATGTGGACACCACTCTCTAACACAGTGTCTGACCTGAAGGTAACGGAAGAAATGAGAGCTAGGAATTCTGTACTTTGAACTAAGCAGCGTAAACGAAGCAAAGTGGCCATCAATGAAGAGGTCTGAAAAAGATCTAATACCCTTTTCTTTCCAGACAGTAAATGCTCCATCTTGTTGGCCAGGAATGAATGCATGATTCTGGCAAATGGGTGCCTGCATCGAGGCACTAGGAATCCGGCATGCTGTTTTTATCTGGTGTAGGATGCCAAGTGAATTTTTTAGAATAAAGCTATGTTGATGTATTTTGGATATTGGGGCAGAGCTTGAAAACAAAAGGGCTGGGAGTGATGACTTTTCTACAGTGTTAGCCTCCAGCTGCACCCATGAGGGAGTTTTCCCCACATCAAGACCCTCACCCTTCCAGTAGGTGAGGGCCCTAGCGTTAGCCGCCCAGTAGTAGTGTCTGAAGTTTGGTAGACCCAGACCCCCTTCTTTGGAAGGTTTTTGCAGATGAGCTTTAGATATTCGGTGGGTTTTATAGCCCCAGATAAATGGCAGTACTATTGAGTCAACCTTTTTGAAAAAAGATGCATTCAAATATACTGGTAAATTTTGAAATAGATACAGGAATCTAGGTAGGCTCACCATTTTAATAGCATTCACTCTGCCAATCATGGACAGGGGTAGCAATTTCCAGGTTTCAATATCGGCCTTAAGTTTTTCTAGGGCCTCAGTAAAATTTAATTTGAAAAGCTCCTCTGGGTTTCTGGTCAGTTTGAGTCCCAGTTAAATGATGCTGTTGTTTTTTATTCTAAAAGGTAGGTTGCTCAGAAAATCATTTGTAAAGTGGCCAGCTAATGGTACAAACTCGCTTTTTTCCCAATTTATGTTGTATCCAGAGATCTTCCCAAAAGAGTTCATATATTGTAATAGAATGGGGATGGATGTTGTTGGATCCGACAGACAGACCAGGAGGTCATCTGCATAAAGGGCAATTCGCGTCTCAGTTCCATTCAGCTTTATACCTGTGATATGTTGATGTTCCCTGATTCCTATGGCGAGGGGTTCCAGAGCGATATTAAACAGTAAAGGAGACAGAGGGTCTCCCTGTCGGACACCACGTTGAAGAGTGAATGGGCTAGATCTGTCACCATTAGTGAGGATGCAAGATCTAGGGTTAGCATATAATATTTTTACCCAGTTCGTAAATACATCCCCAAAACCGAATTTTATGAGTGTTGCTATGAGATAAGGCCATTCTATCATATCGAAGGCTTTTTGAGCGTCCAGAGCCAGTATAGCTGCCTTGTCTTCCTTCCCATATTTTGTATACATTAGGTTTAGAATTTTACGGACATTACAAAAGGAAAATCTATCTGGAACAAAGCCAGTTTGGTCTGGGTGTATGATACTTCCTACGTTCTTCCCAAGTCGGTTTGCTAGAACCTTTGTTATGATTTTCAGATCGCAGTTTAGCAGGGCTATGGGTCTATAGCTTCCTGGATCAGTCTCTTCTTTGTTTTTTTTTAATATAACGCAAAGGTTGGCATCATTAAGAGAGGGTGGAAGCCTTCTGTTCTTAAAACTATCTTGAATCATTTTAAGCAGAGGGGGTGCCAAAACCTCCTGAAAAGCTCTGAAAAATTCTGGACCAAACCCATCTGGACCCGGAGCCTTGCCATTGGGGAAAGATTTAATAGCTTCTCGCAGCTCAGACAGTGTAAAGTCGGAGTCCAAATCTTCCGTTATGTTTGCATCTAGTTTTGGGAAATTGAGTTTATCAAAAAAAACGATCATAATCATTCTGTGTTGCACTTGACTTGGAGGTGTAAATATCTGTATAGAATTGTCTAAATTCCTCATTAATGTCCTTCAAATTTGTGAGTAATTGGCCAGATTTGGATTTTATTTTATGGATGGCTCGTTTTGCTTGTTCTCCCTTCAGTTGTCTTGCCAACAATTTTTGTGGCTTGTCTCCTAATTCAAAATGTTTCCCTTTGATTTTCAGAAGTGTTTTACTGATTTGATCCCCCAGTAATGCGTTATATTCATATTTTAGCTTTATAATTTTATTGTAATCTGATTGCAGCAGTGTACTTCGATATAACTGATCTGTAGCTGATAGCTCCCTCTCAATTTCTTCTAGTTTCCCACGTTTGGCTTTGTTATTTGTTGCTTCATATGAAATGACTAATCCTCGTATATAAGCTTTAAGCGTTTCCCAAATGTCATTAACCTCTCCGTTGTCATTTATCTCCAGGAACTGCAGGATATCAGTTTTTAGCCGTTGTTTAAATGTCTGATCTTCTAGTAACAGAGGGTTAAGGCGCCAGCTGTAAGCTCTTCCGTGAAGGGGCAGCTTTAGACTGAGACTAACAGGGCTATGGTCAGATAATATTATGCCATGGTACTTAGTGTGGCTGATATTGGATATTAGTCCCGAGTCAACTAAGAAATAGTCGATCCGTGTGTAGGATTTGTGTACATGCGAGTAGAAAAAGTACTCACGGTCACTCGGATGTTGCAGTCTCCAAATATCTACCACATTCTTAAACTTCATCAAGCTGTTGACAGTTTGCACGGCGGAAATACTTGGGGCGGGGGCTGAAGATTGTCTGTCTAAGTATGGGTCCAGGTAGCAGTTAAAGTCACCCCCAATCAGAATGTGGCTTGAGTCGTTATCTGGGATGAGGTCAAATACCTTGCGAAAAAAAGCAGAGTCATCAACATTCGGTCCATAAATATTGACCAGTGTAACGGGGAATGAGTTTATCCATCTGGATACGATTATGAATCTGCCATTTGGATCGATTGTGGAAGACTGAAATAGAAAAGGCACGGTTTTACGGAAGAGAATAGCAACACCTCTGGCTTTTGATGTAAAGGGTGACGGATAGACTTGTGAGATCCAGTTAACCCTCAGAGTTCTTTGTTGAGTGGCTGAGACATGGGTTTCTTGCAGAAATACAATGTCAGGCTTTAGTGATTTCAAATAAGAAAATACTTTTCCACGCTTAATTGGGTGCCCTAGGCCCCGGACATTCCAAGAGACTAAGGACAGGGACTCTACGGTGCTATTTACATGAGGCGTCTTCTGCATGGCAGCAACACAAATACAGGACATTTGGTCTGGCAGCTCAAAACAAAACAAACAAACTGGACAAAAATGAATGAGAAGCAACAAGAAAAAATATTAAGTACTGGAACATGCAACAAAACACGTATAGAACATTTCCCCAAAACAGACCCCACCCAGTGCTTCCCCAAACGAAGCCGGGTTACCCCCATCCGGATCTGGAGCTGCTGTGTGGACAGTGCAAATGCCCTCCGCTCCTCATTAGCACAAATGAATAACATTCAACCATGAACCACCTTCACAACAATTGGAAATAATGTCCCTCTCATCATTTTGGTTTTTTTTTATTTATATATATATATATATTTTTTTTTTTTTAAACTCGCTCTCTGTTTTGCGTCGGTCAACTGATTCTCGCCGTTAAAAGTTTTGAGCGAGGAAAGATTCCGCCTCGGCCGGATCGGTGAATGATTTGACTTGCCCTTGGTGGTGAACCTGAAGTCTGGCCGGGAACCGCAGCGTGTGCCGGATATCTTTCGCCCTCAGCAGCTGCAGCACCTCACGGAAGCCGCGCCGTTGTTCCATTACCTCCGCGGTGTAGTCGGGGAAAATTAAAATCCGGTGGCCTTCGAGACCCATCTTGGTCTGTCTCCCCAGTCGCAAGATCTTTTCCTTGTCTTGGTAGAAGTGCACTCGGGCGATTATGGTTCGAGGTCTGGCGCCGTCAGCGGGTCTGGGCTGCGGGATACGGTGCGCTCTGTCGATAACAACCGGCTTCTCAAAGTTGTCGCCCCCCAGTAGTTTAGGGATGAGGTTGGTAACAAACTCGGTTGGTCTCCCTTTCTCCTCACCTTCCGGAACCCCAACAATTTTTATATTATTTCTTCTGGATCTTCCCTCAAGGTCCGACAGCTTAGCTCGCAGCTTTGTATTTTCAAGCTGGAGGCCCGCCACCGAAGTTTCCATGGCGGTGATGCGAACTTCGTGATCCGTAGCTTGGCTCTCGGTGGTGGATAGCCGTTCAGCTAACACCCGCTGGGCATTCAACAGGCTCTCGAAATTCTGCTCGAACTTGTCGAACCGCTCGTTGATGGACTCTAGAAGTTTGTCGGATATTTTCTGCCAAAAGAGTGGCAGGTCGTCCTCATCCTCGACTTGCCTGTCAGAGAGCGCAGCCGGATTCATCTTGCTGGGTTTTGAGCAGCTAGCGTTAGCCGCTGCCGCTCCCTTGACGCTTCGTGGATTCTTGTTGGACATATTTCAACCAGTGGTTAGTGGAGGAAGGAAACTAAATTGTCTGAGAAGGAGTCTAACAGTCCAATAAAGGAGTTTGAAGTTTAAATAGGTGGCAATAGTATTAATATATATGGCGTGCTACGGGGAGCTCAGAAAACACGTCCTACTCCTTATCCATCTCACTAGCGCCCCCATTTTTATTATATTTAACTCGAGCGCCTGTGGCAGCAAACATCAACCAAACCCAGTGTTTACATTCCAGTGTGGTCGTCTGATGGAGCAGACCCACATCTAGAAGGTCTGAAGCAGTTGCTTCTCAGCACAACGACCAAAGAAGAATCTGTCAAAGCTGATTGGAACGGTCGTGGATCATCAGCTGCAGCATCTACACCGTTAACACCTAGATTAGGTCATCACGTCGCCGCTAGGCTACATATGATCTCTGGCAATGAAAATGATCCCAAAACGCCTGTAGTTGGTGCTATAACTAAAAAACTAGAAATTCTTTATATTTTCAGACCAATATGGACGGGGCAGCACGGTGGATTAGTGGTCAGCACTGTGGCCTCACAGCAAGAAGGTTCCTGGTTCGATTCCCGGCCCGGTGGGTCTTTCTGTGTGGAGTTGGCATGTTCTCCCCGTGCTTACGTGGGTTCCCTCCGGGTACTCCGGCTTCCTCCCACGGTCCAAAAACATGCAGCGTAGGTTGATTGATCATTCTAAATTACCCGTAGGTGTGAGTGTGATTGGTTGTTTGTCTTGTATGTGGCGCTGCGATGGACTGGCGACCTGTCCAGGTGGACCCCTGCCTTTCGCCTACTATGCAGTCGGAGCAGTGCTGTGAAGGAGCAGCGGCTCCACCCCGAACTCCCTCCGGATGACTGAGCTTCTCACCCCGTCTATGAGGGAGCACCCAGCCACCCTGTGGAGGAAACAATTACATTCACTTTTCCAATTATGCCAAATACCTGATGATGTCATCCGGCGACTTTCCCACCGGATGACGACTTTTCCGGCGACTTTTCCTTACTGAGGAGTTGAGAAGAACTGCTGCAAAGAAACTGCTCCGAGGCAGTTCCTCTGATTTTCAGAAACACGGGAGACTTCCTCTCTCCTCTATATTCCAAACATAACAAAACCTGGGAGCCTGCTAGCCATGAATGTGTGCACCAAATGTAGTAAAAAACTAATCTAAAGGGGGCGTTGCAGCGTACAGACGTGAATATGTCACGAAGCTTTTTAAAAGGCAGGTTTACTTGTGGCATCAACGCTGTAAATGCAGCTGGTCAAACTCTGACCAGCCGGTTAACCGGTTTCGTCAGGATACAGGTGACATCATCTTGGTAGCACCTGACCTTCCAACCGTGGTTAACCCTTTGATGCACAACATATGCACACCCCTTTTAATGCACACTATGGGTCAAAAATGACCCCCATCAGTTTCGTATGTTATTGCATGCTGTCTGAGTGTTTCTTTGCTGCAGCCTTTGAAATCTGTATTTTATAATTTAACAATCCAAGTATTCTTTAAAAAAATCTTGTTTTTGATTGCCTCAAATCCTTATTTATATTTTACCTGGCATATCTTATGAACAAAAGTCATTTTTGTGATTCTACATCAAGTTTACACACATGGGTCAAAAATGACCCATTAATCTAAGTGCAATTAAAACATGAATATGCATACTACAATAATAATTTCCTTTAAATATTTATTTCAGATGTGATTTGAGCCAAACTACATTTATTACATGAAACCTTTTTTGTAACATCTGGTAGATAACTAAAAATGAACTTGTGAATGTGACCAGCATTAAATAGAAGAGAACATCACATCTGCAGAGCACAAATTGTCAATTCAGTTCTTATGATTCAACACAAGTATCACAAATGACCACTATACGTTTGTGCTCCTTGCACACAGGCTTCCTGCACTGGGAACAGCAGCTGCTGGCTTTTCGGTCTTTTGCAGATGGGCAAATCGCACACCTCTTCCTCTTGACCATGCCCCTGTCTTCTTGTGGTTGGGTGGTGGGTTGTTTTTCTACTCCACATCTTCTCATTGCCTCTATGATGTGCTTTTGAAGTGTAGCTGTGCCTTCCATGCGGCTCTTCATGTGGGGCATGATCAGCTCTTTTCCCAGCTCCTTGATGAACAGTCGGCGTGCATAAGTGACACCAGCCATGTAACCAGGGTGTTCTGCAGTGAAACTGGTGTAAGCATTGAGGGTGGCAATATCCAGCATATTGTACCACAGCACCATGGGCCACCTCCGTGTTCTCCGCTTGCATGTGTAGGTGCCAACCATCTGATCTGTTGTGTCCACTCCTCCTTTTGTTCTATTGTAGTATTGAATCACGTCGGGTTTTTTCTTCGGAGTGTCATCCACTGCTTTGTCATCATGCATTGTGCTCAGAAGGATAACAGCCTTTCCTTTCCTCTGCACATAGCTCACCATGGTCATGTTACCATTGCATCCAAACTCTGAGCTATGAATCATCCTTCTGAGAATGTTGTGAGATCTTATTCTGCTGGAAGTGGGGGGATTCTCATTCCAATAAGACCCCTTTTTACTTAGTCTATTGGACTGGGTCTGCATTTCCTCTTCTGAGGACTCATCATCAGATGAGTCACCTGTTTCTATGTCTTGTTCATCTAGGAGAGTTGGATTTGAAGACACAGCCATATCTCCAGTTTGGAGCAGTGGCACATAGGTCGGATCATCATCCTCATCCTCCTCAGATACTTCAGACTCAGAATCATTTCCTATTCCCTCTGGCTCTTCATCCAACATTCTTAGAACCATCTCAGCAGTAAATTTTTGATGACAAACATGCTAAAATTTCAAAGGTTCCCATTGAAGGCAGGTGGGTCATTTCTGACCCAACTGAGTAAAGTTGATTTAGAAATACAAAAGCTGTGCTTGTTCATAAAGTAAGAAACAGAACATAAATATGATGATTAGTTCTGAACAAAAACATGATATTTACTCAATATTTGTGATCGTAAAAAATAAAATACATATATTTCAAATATATGGCAAAGTAACACTCTTGCTTACATGAAATTACATTGAAACTAGATGTGGGTCGTTTTTGACCCATGTTGTGCATGTTGTGGGTAGTAATAAAAATGTCATTTTTATTCCAAAAATATGAAGATAAATAATAAAATAACAATGCTTAATGACAAAAAACAAGTTAATTGAGGAATACCTGGAATACTGAAACATAACATTGTGTTATTGCTCAGATACAGATGATAAAAACTTGGTTGGGTCACTTTTGACCCAGGCTGTGCATCAAAGGGTTAATCTAAAAATGGTCGGGTGGGCGGAGCCACCGAGTCTTGCAACTGGTTGGAACACGCCCAGCTGATGTCAGTCATCACAAGCCAGCTGTTTTAGCGTAGCATAGGAACTATTCCTGAGGATGAACTCACGTCAGTTCTGATTACAGCTGTCGTGACCCGTCCTCGTCTTAGAGGTCGCTCCTGAAACGTGGACGGCCCGGGGGAGAACACATCCGTCAGTTTCCTCGGTAGTTCCCAAATCAAACGCACCCCTTGCCGTTATTCCTAGTTTGGACATTTTGTGCCATTTTCAAGAAACTGACACTAAAAAAAATAGTTTGAGGTCATTCACTTGACTGTCTAAACCAATCAAATGTGTGGGTGTGGCTCCGTGTTGCTCATTGGCTGGTATCGTATGATGTCACAATCATATCTTTGAATTGATGGTCGATCTGAGATTTGTATACAGATCAAATGTTGTCCACGGAGCGTGCCATGAGTCACATGTCAACATTTCTTAGTCCAGTTACAAGTAAAAATGTGGCGTACTTTTACAAGGTTGTGCGTACTAAAGTGCCAGCTGACTGAACTGCATCAGGTCAGCGTTGCCGTGAATCTGCTTGGACCTCGTTGTTTCCTACTTGAAGATATTTGTAAAGTTGTATTCCACAAATCATTAGTATTACTAAAAAAACTGAACACAGTGTAGAGTCAGGTCAGCTCGCTGGTGGGGAGGAGCTATTATACTGAATGAAATAACATAAGCTGTTGACAAAGCTGTCTACGTACAAGGTGAGCTGCTTCTCTTGTATAACACGGTCTTCCTGTTTTCTAAAAAATTCCATCTACATTTTGTGAAAATAGGACTAGAAGATCATTTGCTCCTTGGAGGGAAGTTTTCTACCTGAAAGTTTCCCAACATCAACACTAGGGGGCAAACTACGCTCGTCAGATGGATTCAGGGACTGAACACAGAAACTGGAGCTGCGTGTTTAACATGCAATATTAAACTGTTACAGCACTCAACACTTACTCTGCTTTTACCACCAAACAGCAGTGCGGACGTCGCATTAAACAATCAGGTTGAACGCGGATGCGTCTTGAGAAATCCAGGCCCAAGCAGCCACTGCTTGGTAGCGCATGTGTTCACACCTGGAATTAAAATTCCTAAAAGTCCTGAGTAACTGGACCGGGAGTTTTGCTTGAAAAATAACTTTCTATGCTATTACATGAGTCATTTTTAAGGAATTTTATGAAACAGTCCCTGAATCCATGCAAGAAAGTGAAAACACTAAAATAAAATATATACGTGAACAAGAGATCGGATGTGAATCCGACCTGGAATATGTTCAGATCTCGCATCAACATTGGGATCTTGTGAACACAACTGACCACTGAATGTGATTTATATATTTATTTATTTATTTATTTTGTTCCCTTTCTTGTCAGTGTGGACATCGTGCTCACGCTGTATGTACGATGCACCGAAATTAGTCTCTGCTTTTAACCCATCAACTAGTTTCACTAGTGAGCAGTGGGGCTGCTAGAATTGGGAGTTGGGAGTTAAGGGCCTTGCTCAGGGGCCCCCAGTGATTTACCATTGTGGGCAGCCCTGGGCTGGAACCTGGGTCCTCCACACCCACCACTGTAACCACTAGGCCTCCACTCCCTGCAAACCTCCTCACTTTGGAGCATGAGGGCAATTCCCCTCTTTGTGCAAGTGTGGTGAGTAACAAACGGGGCAAGTCTATATATAACGCTATAAAGTATATATTTACATTTATTGTGTTTATTTTTTTGTTCATTTTTAAATACAATTTTCTTTGACTTAAAGTCCTCATTGTTCAACTGTAAGAAGTGCTGAGCGCTGCTAACAAGTTAAGACACTTTATTTTTGTATTTATAAAGAACTTTTTATTTTCATATTTATGTTGAAGGTTGTTTGTCCAACTGTTGCCAGGTTCTGTGGAGTCTCAGAAAAACTCCACAAACTGCAGTTTGGTATTAAATAAACGGTGTTGGGACGGAGACTGAAGCACAACCAGATATGTTCCTGCGAGCTGAAATTCAAAGATGGGTTCTCTGTTCTGACCACCATCAGCATGTTTACATCACTTGAGACCTTTTAAGATCAACTTGTGAAACCATCTTCAAAGATTTGATTCTGGTTTCGGTGTGTTTTTACAACCATTAAAACCCTGTTATACCAGATTCTAATGTTGTGCCACATCTCCGTTTTAGCCACGTTTGAATGTTTAATATTTGTTTTAGTAAAATATTTGTGTACAACTTTGCACTAATTGTTGAAAATAAACCAAATCGTTTACTGAGAGAGTTTCTGTCTGGTTTCTTGTAGTTCAGGTTAGTACAACTGATTTATTTGTAAATGTCTGTCTTTACGCAACTAAAGTATTTTTAACTATTAATATCTAAAGTGATCACAAGTGTGTAGTTGCATTTATGTTCAAATGACACTGATATAGTTCAGTTAGTTTTGGTCCTTCAGGTCTTTTATTCACACCAGCTCTGTTCGCTTCCCCTTAAATGGACCAACGTCTGATTTGACCTCGTCTAGACGTTCCCAGACTGCCGTCTCCACACTGAGCCGTTTGTCACCTCCCACACGGATCTTGGCGACACTGGAGACTGAAGCAGGAGCTGATCTTCTGACGGAGTAAACTACTACGGAGGGTCTCCGAGCCGGAGACAACAGATGTGTTGCAGTTATTTAGGACGCTCAGGATTATTGTAAAGTTATAAGATATAAGTTAGTTTTCTGTGTTTTAGAACTTCTGTTACAGCCGACCAAAGCTGATATTGATGTACCTGTGATTTAAACCACAGCTGATTCTCGTGAAAGATGATGAGGTTCGAGCTGCAGGACTGAGGCCCAGAGGAAGACCAGAGAGGAGCTTTCTGGAGTTAAAAGGGACACGAAGCTGGTTGGTGGGAGAAGAAGATGCACAGAGCGGGTTATGGAGGCAGATGATTCACTCTGGAGATCCCTGAAGACAGCGGCTGACAGGAAAAGAAGAAGAAGAAGCTGCCATGTGAAGCGCGTCTAACACGCAGCAAGAAAAGACATGATGAAAATGAATGTGTTACAGAAGACCTGTGTCCTTGTCACGTCACCAGGCATGACCACACCCACAATCACCTCACAATACCCCTCACCTGTTAGACACACCCAGATCGTGATGTCCTCAACACCTCAGGCCTCGGCTCTCCTCTTCCCCTCCAAAACCTCTGCAGCAGAACAAAGGGAAGCTCTCCAGTGAAGGCTTTCCTGGTGAAGACCAGTGGATCCATGAGGGATGTTTGGAGTTACGCGGGCCGGACCGGGACGGGCGTTTGAGCTGAGAGCGGCCCTACCCGACCCGCTCCGGCCCTGTCCGTCCCAGTCCGGCCCTGGTCGGCCCTACCCGACCCGCTCCGGCCCTGTCCGGCCCGGTCCGGACCAGCCAGCACGTCAAATGAACTGGTGAAAGCAAACAAGACACTTTGACGCTGGTTTAAACTGCTCTAAACTATTTCTTACACGGGAATAACGTGAGACCCACCTCTCCCTTCCTCCCCGCAGACCAACCCCCCTTAATTGGTTAAAAGAAACTGTAATATTAGATTATTTTATTGTTTTGTACAGGACCAAGTGTCCAAATCCACCGTTTCCCTTCCACCGTTTCCCGCCTTGCCCCCCCCTCACTCACTCTGATCTCAGTATCTGTATTTTGGCAGAACTGGACCGCTTGCTTTGCACCATGTCACTTTAAACAAACCGAAAAACTGTTGTTGTCATGTCACAACTTGTTTCTTGTCTCTTTTTAACCTGCACTTTATGTTTAAAATGTATTTATTGTGTAGCACCGAGGGTTTGAGGGTAACGCAATTTCGATTCTCTGTATGTGTCTCACATGTGGTAGAATTGACAATAAACTTGACTCTGACTGAAATCTCAGGTTTCTTATCCTGATTAAATAAAAGTAGATCAAATGGTTCTGGTTGACACCGGTCCGGTTCATCCTCGCACTTGGATTGTTAAAGCAGTTTCTCTTCACGTAATACTGAATAAATGTTTTTATTTAAGATGCCATGGTTGTTAGAAGGAATAAAAGTCGACGTGACAACAGAAAGTACATTTTTAGGAGGTCTGTCAGGATGGATCTTGTCTGAATAGACTTTATTTATCTGCTGCGTCATTTCACTTAACTTTCTTTTTCGTTTTGGTCCGAAGTCGAGGCGGTTCCCTCCGCTCCCGGAGACGCATTAGTTTTTATTTATAGTCTATTTATTCCCCCAGTATTACCCTTTTCAACAGACTATGAACTATGTTTAATAATCGTTGTAACTGCCTCTCATAAGCAGTTTAGTTATATGTCATTTCTTTAATTTTTAGCTATTTTGATTTTATTTTATTTTATTTATTTATTTATTTTTCTTTTCTCGTGTTGTTTCTAACTGTTTTACTGATGCGGAACTAATTAGCGCGAAATCGCGTTCCGACCCGGAAGGAGGATTAAGAGTAAGAATAGAGAAATAGAGCAACAGAGCAACAGAAGAGAGGTAAATAATAATAAGTAAAGTAGATAATTCTAGAAGAACAAGACAAGGAAGCAAGATAAGATTTAGCCCCTGTAAGAAGAAGTTTGAGGTTAGTTACGTGAATAAACAGTGCTGTAATGATCGTAACGGGTCGTAACTCAAACGGGTCATAGAGATATGTATTTTCTTTATGTAAGTTTGCATGTGTAATTATATTTTTGTACTGAGTATTAACAAGTTGTTCAGTTATGATGTGAACATGTATTTTATTTGTCTATTCTCTTTTATTATTTCTTTGTAACTCAGTTCTCACGGGATTGATTGAAGTGGATTAAACCCAGTTTCTAACCACGACCTCGTGCCTCAACTTCTTCTTAGAGGGTGCTACAATCGTATCTTTTTCGTCGTGACATTAGTGTTTTTATGTACAACGGACGCCGTGTTTGGTAAGTTTGTCCTTGTGTGTAAAGACTTCCGGAGGTCTATGGAGTGAAGCCTTTAAGGCATAAACGATCATAATGATTAAAAAAACGGTCTCCGGGAACATTTAATTCAAATCGATTTAATTTCGATGTGTCAACAAGACCAGAGCAGAAAATGTGACAAAAACAGACAACAGAGGAGCGTTTAAAGCGTTTTCAGTATGATGAAGTTATTTCTGTTTTCAGATGAGTCCTGCAGCAAACTGGGCTCCACCGTTGTCCTCTCTCCAGGCTCATTTAAAGAGTATGATGAAGTTATTTCTGTTTTCAGATGAGTCCTGCAGCAAACTGGGATCCACCGTTGTCCTCTCTCCAGGCTCATTTAAAGAGTATGATGAAGTTATTTCTGTTTTCAGATGAGTCCTGCAGCAAACTGGGATCCACCGTTGTCCTCTCTCCAGGCTCATTTAAAGAGTATGATGAAGTTATTTCTGTTTTCAGATGAGTCCTGCAGCAAACTGGGCTCCACCGTTGTCCTCTCTCCAGGCTCATTTAAAGAGTATGATGAAGTTATTTTTATTTTCAGGTAAACCAGAGTCCTGCAGGAAACTGGGACCCACCGTTGTCCTCTCTCCAGGCTCCGTGACTGACCCACTAATCAGCGTGACCTGGAGACATGGACAGGACCTGGTTCTGGACTGGTTCGGAGACGGTGATGCCTCGTGTTATCGTCATTTTAAAAGTACATTCACACATTATTAAGTTCAACAACCCAGAAAGAGGCGTCTGGAAGTGTTTAAGAGGTTTCTTAGAATGTAAAACTGAACTCACGAATCATTACGTCTTCGTCAGCTGAGCTTCACATTTACTTTTGAGTCATCTAATGACATTTTCACTTAATCTAATTACTTTTTTTAATTCAGTAAAACCTTAAAAATGCTAAATTATAGTAGGTTCATGTCGCCAGGTCGCGCAGAGCCTTTTAAACTCCTAATGGTGCTTGGCCTTAATTCACTCTCTTTCCTGATCACATTGTCGGGGTGATGGAGCGGCCCAGGCGGCGGCCGGGCGGGCCGGGCGGCTGCGGGGCGGGCCGGGCGGCTGCGGGGCGGCGCCGAGCGGGCCGCTCTCAACTCCATACGCCTGCTGCGTTAAAGGTCCCATAGAAGACCTGTTGTAATTCGTGTTCTGAGTCTCTAAATTGTGTTATTTTGACTAAGTTTGCGACGGGCCTCTTTCATGCCCCACTAGAACCCCCCCCCCCCCCCCCCCCCCCGCTTGGCCTCTACTGACAAGCTGAGGTCATTAACAGCTGTCAAAACTGTCAAAATCAACGTGTGCAAGCGCAATGGAAAACTGTAGACCAATTACAATTAAAATGATTTATAAACAGCCTTCCTTTATGTAGTGAGGAAACTTTTAGAACTTAAAGATTTTACAGGAGTCGGGTTCATTTCTGGAAGCAACAAATCTTGACGCCAAGTCCGAGTCACTGCTGCATCTTTGACACGTTTAATGGCTGTTTTAGTGAAGTCTGTCGTCACTCATTACGAAGTAGCGCCATAAATAAATTGGACAGTCGCTGGATTGTAAAACCGCTCCCACCTACGTTGACTTCCCACGTCTCTCCGTTAGACCTCCATTAAGCCCAGTGAGACCCAATGAAACCGGATATCTGGGGCTAGGGCTTCCCCAGATGGCCTAAACTGAGCTTCATGTGTCCTCCACAGTCCTCGTCCCTGGACTCTTTAGGTCAACTCGGATAACAGCAAAGCTGCTTTAGAGTTCAGGTCACTTGAGATTGACCCTCTTTCAGAGGACAGAAAACGCTGCATTAAACCACCGGTGTTGGTTCGTCGTGTGCTGCGTCTGGATGGATTTTTGTTCAGTAAATAATGGCACGGTGTTCCGTATAATGTCTTGTGAGAGCCAGAAGAACGCCCGTCTATGTTAAACCTCAGAGTGGACAGAGGTCCTTTCTATCTCACTTGACTGTGTGTTGACTTCAAGTAGTTTTCATATCTTAAAAACCGGTCCAGTGAGGACAAAATGCATCAAAACACCTTAATAATGGGATTCCTGTCATATTTGTAGGCCACTGTTCCTTGGATACAACATCTGGAAATCTGACGCTCTTCAACGTGACTCATAAACACAGCGGCTCCTACACGGCGGTGATCAACCACAAAGTCAAAGACACCACTGAAATTAGGATAATCTGTAAGTGCAGGAATTGTGACTCAAGTTTGGACGATTTTGTTTGTTTCCATCTGATTTCCAGAACATTTTCCTTCGTTCTCTTCCCGTCAGCTCCAGTCCCCAAACCTACTGTTTCTGCACGCTGCAACGATGAAAACACCCGCTGTCTTCTGACCTGTGAAGGAATCATCACTGATGACCATGGACCAGTCACAGTCTCCTGGACACGTGGTGACAAGGACGTTCCTGGAGACAAGACGCTGAACATCACAGAGGTACAAGCAGGATGAGGGCGTTAGTGGGTGAAAAAGATCCCTGATGAACAAGAATGTTGATAATCATCTGCTGCATCAAGTATATGTGCTCACTCTTATTTTACCAACCATAGTACTATAGGAGCCGTACGCGTCTGTGACGTTTGCCTAAAACAAATCCAACGTTTTATTTTCTCTGAAACACTTGACAAACTGTTGAGCTGTAGAAAAGACAGACGTACTTGAAGTCACACTGGCGGCTCGAGACGCGCCGGGCTGCCGTGTCTGCAGCTCAGCAACAGCAGCGCTGATGACGCCACCCTCCGCGTCTGTCCGTCTATCCGATGGCGGGACGGAAACTGCCACAGCAACACTGGTGAACTGTTTGGGTCGATAAAAAGAAAGTGGCAGTTGAATAAGTCTGATGTGGTTTCCTGGTCCCTCTGTTGTGGTTGGTGCAGTCTCCGATGGTTGTTCATCATTGTGGACTGTCTGCAGATATTTTCAAAGCTTTTCTCATGATTAATAGGAGAACGAGGAACGTGTCATCAGCTGTGTGTTGGAAAACCCTGTCAGCCGTGAGCGCAGCAAATCCCTGCTCAACCCTTTAAGTGAGTTTCACACCAGGGTTTATTGGCTCCCGTCATCAATTCTGTCTGAGGAATCAAAATGTGACTGAACACCGAAGTCCACTGGAGTCAAACTCAAATGTTTCTGTGTTTTACTGGGAGCAGAGAGCCGCACGGTCGTGGTTATAGTGCTGGGAATTCTGGTCCTGGTTGTCCTGGTTGTGGTTGTCCTGTATTTCATCTATAAAAGTAAGTACTCTTAAACATTTCTCCCGTCAGTGACAGAGTGGTGAAGCTTCAGACGCCGTCACGTTCAGCGTACTTCAGGGTTCATGTTTCCTCGGGTGACAGACAGACGACTGTTTTGATCACGACCAGTAAATCATCAATAGATGACATATTAGATCGTCTGGTCTCACGTATCAGTTATTTATGTTGTATTTCTGCTTCTATACTGATACACAACATGGATCCAGCAGCTGGAGACTCGTCACCGTGACGGTAGTCTGAGTCCAGAAACGGTAAAATCAAACCCAGAAGTGACCCGGTTAACGTGGTGTTAAATCTTTGACAGGGAGACGAACAAATGCAGAAAACGAGCAGACGGACACCATGAAGAAATGGAACTGGATCAGATGTGGTGAGTAAAATGATTTCTTGTCCAACAGGAGATAAAATGTAAAGAAAAGCTGTAGTTTTACATCATAAATCACGAGCTCTGGTGTCGTTCTGGTGCTTTACGTCTGGATCTTTCATGACTCTGCAGCTCTGCCTGCAGTTCACTTTGACTCGTTTGTAAAGCCTAAAACCAAATTCATTTGTGATCCACCAACTTCCTTTGGTCAACAACTTGTCACAAACTGGAAGTGTTAAACAGACGTAATGTTTTTTATTGTTTTAAAGAAACGGGCGCACTACTGAGGACACCAACTCCAAACGGCTCACCGGTGAACTCCCCAGGGCCGGACAACAAACCTGGTCAGTAAAAGGATCAAATCCACGAAAACGCCGTGCTCGAAGCCTCTGGACAGTCGTTTAGTTGGAATTTTAAGGTTTTTTCATTTATTACTCAGGGGAATAAGTTCAACACAAGTTTGACCACATGGTGGCAGCATGTTAGTCAGAGTCAGAGTCAAGTTTATTGTCAATTCTACCACATGTGAGATACATACAGAGAATCGAAATTGCGTTACCCTCAAACCCTCGGTGCTACACAATAAATACATTTTAAACACAAAGTGCAGGTTAAAAAGAGACAAGAAACAAGTTGTGACATGACAACAACAGTTTTTCGGTTTGTTTAAAGTGACATGGTGCAAAGCAAGCAAGTGGTCCAGATCTGCCAAAATACAGATACTGAGATCAGAGTGAGTGAGGGGGGGGCAAGGCGGGAAACGGTGGAAGAGAAGGGAGAGTGTTAAGTGTCCTGACAGCCTGGTGGACGAAGCTGTCCTTCAGTCGGCTGGTTCTGGCTCGGAGGGTCCGCAGCCTCCTCCCTGAAGGCAGCAGACTGAAGAGGCTGCGTGACGGGTGGGTGGGGTCTCTCACAATGCTGAGGGCTTTGCGAGTCAGACGGCTGCTGTAAATGTCCTGAAGTGAGGGGAGAGAGACACCAACGATCTTCTCAGCTGCTCTCACGACGCGTTGGAGAGATTTGCGGCAGGTTGCGGTGCAGGATCCGTACCACACGGTGATGCAGCTGGTCAGGATGCGGTGCAGCTCCGTACCACACGGTGATGCAGCTGGTCAGGATGCTCTCGATGGTGCCTCTGTAGAAGGTGTAGCTGATGGGGGCCGGGGCTCTGGCTCTTCGCAGTTTGCGGAGGAAGTAGAGGCGCTGCTGTGCCTTCTTGGCGAGTGATGCGGTGTTAACAGTCCAGGAGAGGTCCTCTGAGATGTGGACACCCAGGAACTTGGTGCTGCTCACCTTCTCCACAGCAGCACCGTTGATGGTCAGAGGAGCATGCTGGGTGTGTTGTCTCCTGAAGTCAACAACAATCTCCTTGGTCTTCTCCACGTTCAGGGAGAGATTGTTGTCGCTGCACCACTCAGCCAGGCGGCTCACTTCGCTCCTGTAGTTTGACTCATCGTTGTTGTTGATGAGACCCACCACAGTCGTGTCGTCCGCAAACTTTACGAAGAGGTTGGAGCTGTGAATCGGTGTGCAGTCGTGGGTCAGCAGGGTGAAGAGGAGGGGGCTCAGCACACATCCCTGGGGGGCCCCTGTGCTCAGTGTGATGGTGCTGGATGTGTTGCTGCCGACCCGTACTGCCTGTGGTCTCCCAGTCAGGAAGTCCAACAGCCAGTTGCACAGCGAGGTGTTGATCCCCAGCTGGTCCAGTTTGCGAACGAGCTGCTGGGGGATGATGGTGTTGAATGCTGAACTGAAGTCGATGAAAAGCATTCTTACATAAGCGTGTCTGGTGTCCATATGTGTGAGGGCTGTGTGGAGGGCAGTGGAGATGGCGTCGTCAGTGGACCGGTTGGAGCGATATGCGAACTGGTAGGGGTCCAGAGAGGGGGGGAGAGCAGCCTTGATGTGATGCATGACTAGCCGTTCAAAGCACTTCATGATGATGGGAGTCAGTGCGACTGGACGGTAGTCGTTGGAGCAGGAGGGAGATGACCGTTTTGGGACCGGACGGATGTTGGTGGCTTTGAAGCACGTGGGAACCACCGCCTGACTCAGTGACAGTTACAAGACGTGTCGGCGCCCGGCATGAAGCGAACTTCCGATGGGACCTCCACGGTGCTGTCAGTGGTCGCGTTTCCAGACCACTTTTTGCAAAAGAAAATTAAAACCCCGAATTTGCATAAAGGCGGCGCAGCGGGAGGCGGAGTTTCTACTGAACTTTTAAAGATGGTGGTTTGGGCACGAGACTCCGCCTCCTTGACGTCTCCCAGGGGAGGTCCCTCACGTGGTGGCGAGATGACATCTTCTGGTTCTCCAGGTAACATCCTGGCGTCCTCCTAGAGGATTGGGGAGCCGGAGGGGGTCCGGGCAGCTCTGGTGACGTTCCTGCTGCCTTCATTCCTAGAATCTGGATGGATGGTTTCTAGTTCTGAAAATGTTCAGATGTTTTAAAACCGGACGGCGGTCAGATGAATCACAAACTCCAACTGCTTATGGAAACCCTGGAGGCGGTGTCCTTCAGACGACAGAGGAGAGGGACCATCCAGTTCGGGGTCGCGTCGGCGCCTACAGTCATTCAGCAGCGTTCCCGCTCCACTGCAGCCACTTCGGATGTATTCTCTGATACTTGGCCGGGCGCCGCTCTGCCTTCGTCACATGCTTCTTTCTCTCTGGTCTTAGAGGTGTCAGTTGGTTCTGCCCTCAAAAAACCAGGAAAGTCAACTCCAGAGGAGCCAGGCCAGCTGTTATATAGAAGAGCAACCAAATGAGGATGACTGTCCCGGCGGCGATACGGTCACTGATATGCAACCGCAGTTTCTCTTCAGGACAAACCTGCTGCCGCTGTTCCAACATGAAGTTACCTGGAAGCTGTTTGAAGGGCTTCATACCGGGCTCACCTTCACTTCTGCTTATTTGTATCTTAAAGACCCAGGTGTGGTCTAAGGAGATGCTGGAATAAACGACGTGTCCACATGACTAAAACGCCAAACATCAGCAGCTCTTCACGCCGATAAAAGTCATTTCACTTGCAGCACTTGTCGCGTGTAAGTTGCTCATCGTTGTTTTTTCTCTTCAGATCCAGCTCAGGAGGAGGCGGGGCCGATTACAGCAGAGAAGGACCGGAGCTGAGGTTCTCACTACATTCTTACCACTCGTGATGCCGTTATTGGCGATGGCGTAACGAGTGTTGGGAGCAGTATTTCATGCTACAGCTGCATTTTTTGTACATTCACTGTATCTGGGGGGTTTTGACGTGTCCGAGGCATTTCGTTAAGACCTCAGGAAGTTGTCGGCTTGTGTAAAAAACAAAAAACACATCCATTTAAAGGTGAGCAAACTACAGAAAGATGGGTCCAAGCAGTCAGTCTCTCCAGAACCAGATTGTGTTTGTGAGCATCATTTTTATTCTAGTTACAAAAGTCTGTGGACACCTCACATCAACCAAAGCTAGGGTTTACTTTCCAGTCCGCCGTTTGATTTCTGGGCGTTTCTGACGGTTTCCGACGGGTTCTGACGGTTTCTGACGGTTTCTGGCGGTTTCTGACGGGTTCTGACAATTCCTGACGGTTTCTTGCTGTTTCTCACGATTTCTGACAGTTCCTGACGGGTTCTGACGGGTTCTGACGGTTCCTGACGATTTTTGACGGGCTCGGACGGTTTCTGACGGTTTCTGACGGGTTCTGACGATTTCTGACGGTTTCTGACGGTTTCTGACGATTTCTGACGGGTTCTGACGGGTTCTGACGGTTCCTGAAGATTTCTGACAGTTTCTGACGATTTCTGACGGTTTCTGGCGATTTCTGGCGATTTCTGACGGTTTCTGACGGGTTCTGACGGGTTCTGACGGGTTCTGAGGGGTTCTGACGGGTTCTGACGGTTCCTGACGGTTCCTGAAGATTTCTGACAGTTTCTGACGATTTCTGACAATTTCTGACAATTTCTGACAGGTTCTGACGGGTTTCTGACGGTTTCTGACGGGTTCCTGACGAGTTCTGACGGTTTCTGGCGGTTTATGACGATTCCTGATGGTTTCTGACGGTTCCTGACGGTTCCTGACGGTTTTTGACGGTTTCTTGCAGTTTCTGACGATTCCTGACGGTTTCTGACGATTCCTGACGGGTTCTGACGGTTTCTGACGGGTTCTGACGGTTTCTGACGGGTTCTGACGGTTTCTGACTAGTTCTGACGGTTTCTGACGATTCCTGACGGTTTCTGACGGGTTCTGACGATTCCTGACGGTTTCTGACGGGTTCTGACAGGTTCTGACGATTTCTGACGGTTCCTGACGGGTTCCGACGGGTTCCGACGGGTTCCGACGGTTCCTGACGGGTTCTGACGGTTCCTGACGGTTTCTGACTAGTTCTGACGGGTTCTGACGGTTTCTGACGATTCCTGACGGTTTCTGACGGTTCCTGACGGGTTCTGACGGGTTCTGACAGTTCCTGACGATTTCTGACGGGCTCGGACGGTTTCTGACGGGTTCTGACGGGTTCTGACGGTTCCTGACGGTTTTTGACGGTTCCTGACGATTCCTGACGGTTTCCGACGGTTTCCGACGGGTTCCGACGGGTTCCGACGGTTCCTGACGGTTCCTGGCGATTCCTGGCGATTCCTGATGGTTTCTGACGGTTTCTGACGATTCATGACGGTTCCTGACGGGTTCTCACGGGTTCTCACGGGTTCTGACGGTTCCTGGCGGTTCCCGACGGGTTCCGACGGGTTCTGACGGTTCCTGAAGATTTCTGACAGTTTCTGACGGTTTCTGACGATTTCTGACGGTTCCTGACGATTCCTGACGATTCCTGACGGTTTCTGACGGTTTCTGGCGATTTCTGGCGATTTCTGACGGTTTCTGACGGGTTCTGACGGGTTCTGAGGGGTTCTGACGGGTTCTGACGGTTCCTGACGGTTCCTGACGGTTCCTGAAGATTTCTGACAGTTTCTGACGATTTCTGACGATTTCTGACAATTTCTGACAGGTTCTGACGGGTTCTGACGGTTTCTGACGGGTTCCTGACGAGTTCTGACGGTTTTTGGCGGTTTATGACGATTCCTGACGGTTTCTGACGATTCCTGACGGTTTCTGACGGTTTCTGACTAGTTCTGACGGGTTCTGACAGTTCCTGACGGTTCCTGACGGTTCCGACGGTTTCTGACGGTTCCTGACGGGTTCTGACGGTTCCTGACGCTTCCTGACGGGTTCTGACGGTTTTTGATGGGTTCTGACGGTTTTTGACGGTTTCTGGCGGTTTCTGACGATTCCTGACGGGTTCTGACGGGTTCTGACGGGTTCTGACGGTTTCTGGCGGCTTCTGATGGGTTCTGATGGGTTCTGACGGGTTCTTACGGTTCCTGACGGGTTCTGACGGTTTCCGACGGGTTCCGACGGGTTCCGAAGGGTTCCTGACGGTTCCTGACGGGTTCTGACGGGTTCCGACGGGTTCCGACGGTTTCTGACAGTTCCTGACGGTTTCTGACGGGTTTTGACGGTTCCTGACGGTTTTTGACGGTTTCTTGCAGTTTCTGACGATTCCTGACGGTTTCTGACGATTCCTGACGGTTTCTGACGGGTTCTGACGGTTTCTGACTAGTTCTGACGGTTTCTGACGATTCCTGACGGTTTCTGACGGTTTCTGACTAGTTCTGACGGGTTCTGACGGTTTCTGACGATTCCTGACGGTTTCTGACGGTTCCTGACGGGTTCTGACGGGTTCTGACAGTTCCTGACGATTTCTGACAGTTTCTGACGGTTTCTGACGATTTCTGACGGTTCCTGACGATTCCTGACGATTCCTGACGGTTTCTGACGGTTCCTGACGCTTCCTGACGGGTTCTGACGGTTTTTGATGGGTTCTGACGGTTTTTGACGGTTTCTGACGATTCCTGACGGGTTCTGACGGGTTCTGACGGTTTCTGGCGGCTTCTGATGGGTTCTGATGGGTTCTGACGGGTTCTTACGGTTTCTGACGGTTTCTGACGGTTTCCGACGGGTTCCGACGGGTTCCTGACGGTTCCTGACGGTTCCTGACGGTTCCTGACGGTTCCTGGCGATTCCTGGCGATTCCTGGCGATTCCTGATGGTTTCTGACGGTTTCTGACGGTTTCTGACGATTCATGACGGTTCCTGACGGGTTCTGACGGGTTCTCACGGGTTCTGACGGTTCCTGACGGTTCCTGGCGGTTCCCGACGGGTTCCGACGGGTTCCTGACGGGTTCTGACGATTCCTGACGGTTCCTGACGGTTGCTGACGGTTCCTGACGATTTCTGATGGTTCCTGACGGTTTCTGACGGTTTCTGACGTTTCCTGAAGATTTCTGACGGTTCCTGACGGTTCCTGAAGATTTCTGACGGTTCCTGACGGTTCCTGAAGATTTCTGACGATTCCTGACGGTTTCTGACGGGTTCTGACGGGTTCTGACTGTAATGATGGAATGTTATGAATGACATGTAATGATAGAGATGACAAGGCGAGGTCGCTAGTAGGAGGTCCCGGACGGGAGATATATGTAACGAGGAAGATGTTAGGGACGCGGGAAACGTATGTATGTGAGCGGGCGATACTGAACAATAAAGGAGTGAACCCACCGAGAGTCCCGACGAGTATTTTGTCTGTAAGACGAACACAGACATTACATGGTGTCAGAAGAGCTCGGGAGTCGGGACGAAAGACATGGCGAAGTTTAACCCGCCAAGCGAGTTTAAGTTCGGGAACCCAGCAGAATGGCTGGAGTGGAGACTGCCGCTACCGGCTGGCGACCAAGCTGAATAAGGACGACGGCGAGATTCAAGTGAGTTCGCTGATCTATGCCATGGGCAGTGAAGCAGAAAAGATATTCGCTTCATTTGAATTTGCTGAGGTTGCTCATAAGAAGAACTTTGAGGTAGTTATGCAAAGGTTTGATGACTACTTTTATTCCAAGACGGAATTTCATACATGAGCGAGCGTGTTTCTACCAACGGAACCAAAAAACCGGAGAAACGGCTGAATTGTATATCAGGACATTGTATGACCTGGCTGAGCACTGTGAGTTCGGTGACAAAAGGGACGAACATATTCGAGACCGTCTAGTCGTTGGGATAGCAGACAAAGAACTTTCCCGCCAGTTCCAGATCAAAGCAGACCTGACGTTGGCACACGTGATCGAGCGCGTACGTCAGGCGGAGGAGATAACCCGACAGGTGAATCTCCAGAACAGCCAACCGGAATCTCAGCTGGCCAATGTCTCCGCTGTCAGCAAAACGGAGGGACAGCAGAGAAGAAAAATGCAGCGTCATGTACATAATAGTCACTATACCCATGGAAAAGAGGAATGTGACAGGTGTGGCAAACCACGCCACTCAGATCAAAGACATTGCCCTGCATTGAAAAGTAAGTGCAACAAGTGTCAAAAGCATGGACACTGGGAGCGTAAATGTCATTCTAAAGCAGTGAGAGAGGTCACAAGTCATCCGACGGAGCAGACATACTTCCTAGGAGCTGTAAACGGGGAGCATAAGGATTACACATGGAATGTAATTTTGCCCATAAACAAAGTGAGTGTAAACTTTAAAATTGACACAGGAGCTGATGCTACAGTTATCGATCAAGAGACATTCAGAAAGATGAGTCCTAAAAGGAAACTGCTGGCTCCTGACACACACTTTGTAAGCCCAGGAGGTGACCTCAGATGCATGGGACAGTTTCTGTGTGAAACAAGCTACAAAGGAAAAGGCTATACGTTTAATGTGTACGTGATAGAAGGAACAAGCTGCTTACTGGGTCGCAGAGAAGCTGTAAAAATGGGCCTAGTGAAGAGGATCGAGGAGGTCAGCGACGTGTTTGGATCTGGAGGTCTACTGAAAACTGAGCCAGTAAAAATAGCCCTGCGTGAAGATGCCCAACCATATGCAGTGCATACAACTAGGCGGATACCCTTGCCGCTGGTGCCATTGGTGAAGAAGGAACTTCAGCGCATGGAGGTAGAGGGCATAATTGAAAAGGTCACACAACCAACAGAATGGTGTGCTGCGATGGTACCGGTCCTTAAACCCAACAAACAAGGGGTCCGGATTTGCGCAGACCTCCGGAAACTGAATAAGGCTGTAAAGCGGGAGAAGTACATCATGCCCACCGTGGACGAGATACTACCTAAACTCACCGGATCAAAAGTGTTCACGTCGCTGGACGCAGCAAGTGGATTCTATCAGATTCCCCTGCATGAGGAGAGCAAGATACTGACCACCTTTATCACTCCATTTGGGAGATACGCTTTCCGTCGTCTACCATTTGGCATAACAAGTGCTCCAGAAATTTTTCAGAGGAAAATGGCGGAGACTCTAGCCAACCTGGAAGGTGTCGAGATCTTTATGGATGATGTCTTAATCCATGCAGAGACGGAGGAGCAACATGACCAACGCCTGGCAAAGGTTCTGAAAGTCATTGAGGCAGCAGGCCTCAAGCTGAACAGAGCAAAATGCAAGTTCAAACAACGAGAAGTTCGTTTCCTTGGTCACATAATCGACGAGACCGGTGTCAGAGCAGACCCGCAGAAGGTGGCTGGAATAGAGAAGTTTCCACAGCCACAAAATGTGACGGAACTCAAAAGGTTCCTAGGGATGGTTAACTACTTAGCCAAGTTTGTACCAGAACTGTCAACAATGGCTCACCCCTTGTATGAGCTACTGAAAGGACAGGTGGAGTGGACATGGGGGCCTGCACAAAGTGAGGCGTTCCGAAAGGTAAAGACTGCTCTGACTACCTCTCCAATACTCACCTTCTATGATGCCAGCAAGCCCACCCTGGTGTCAGCAGACGCTAGCAGCTATGGGCTAGGTGGCGTTCTCCTTCAGCAACACGGGGAACACTGGAAACCTGTGGCCTACTGTTCCAGACGACTCAGCGATGCAGAAAGAAGATATGCACAGATCGAAAAGGAGTGTTTGGCCAGTGTGTAGGTGTGTGAACATTTTGACAAGTACTTGTATGGACTTGACTACTTTAGGATGGTTACAGATCATAAGCCACTAGTACCTCTTATGAACAGCAAAGACCTGGACTGTGTCCCAGTCAGGTGCCAGAGGTTACTGATGAGATTCATGCGTTTTAATGCCAGAGCAGAGTATGCTCCAGGCAAAACCTTAATAGTAGCAGATGCGCTCTCTAGGAGCCCAGAACAGCGTTATGGCAATGAGGCCAGTCATGAAGATGTGGCAGCACATATTGAGATGGTCATGAGTCAGGTCCCAGCCACAACACACAGGATGACAGAGTTAAGACAGCACACAGAAAATGACAGGCAGCTACAGACAGTCTTAGGTTTCATCAGAAACGGGTGGCCTGAGTATGTAGACAGGATACCGGAGTCAATCAGGGATTTCTACCACGTTAGAGGAGAACTATCAGAGGTTGATGGCTTAGTCATCAGAGGCACACGCATTGTAGTTCCCACAGAAATGAGGGAGATTATATTGAGGAGAATCCATGATGGACACCAAGGGTTGGTTAAGTGCAGAGAAAGAGCTAATCAGTGGGTGTGGTGGCCCAGGATGTCTGAGGAGATTGTGACAACAGTGCAGCAGTGTGCATTCTGCAGAGAAAATAAAGGTGCACAGAGAAAGGAGCCATTAATGCCGAGTGAGCTCCCGTCAAGGCCGTGGCAAAAGGTTGCCATAGATTTGTTGGAGTTTAGGAAGCAACACTATTTAGTGGTATCAGACTATTACTCCAGATACCTGGAAATATTGAATCTTCCCACAACTACCAGCTGTCAGGTTGTAGCCAAGCTGAAAGCCACGTTTGCACGTTTCGGCGTACCGGAAGTGCTCATGAGTGATAACGGACCCCAGCTAGTTTCTGTAGAGATGAGGGAGTTCAGTCACGAATATGATTTTGTTCATGTCACGTCAAGCCCCCACTACCCACAGAGTAATGGTCAGGCTGAGAGGGCGGTTCAGACAGCTAAGGGCATTTTGAGACAGGAGGATCCGCTTCTCGCCCTAATGTCGTACAGAGCCACACCTTCCTCTTCTACAGGAGTCAGTCCTGCGGAACTGCTGATGGGCAGGAAAATGAGAACGACGTTACCAACCCTACAGGACAACCTGAAACCGGGATGGCCCGAGGCGGAGGAGATCCGACAGGCGGATGCAGCAGCTAAGCAGAAGCAAGCTCACTACTATAACAGCAGACATGGAGTGAGACCTTTACCTCCACTGAAGCCGGGGGACCCGGTGCTCACTAAACTGGATGGACAGAAAGGATGGACAACGTCTGCCGTGGTCCACAGTTCCAGCTCTACTCCAAGGTCCTACGTCGTGGAAACAGAACAAGGGGAGTGCTACAGGAGGAACAGACGACACCTGCAGTCCGTCCCATCACCACTCAAACCTGTTGGTGAGAACGCTGACCAACCCACATCTGAAGATGTGCGGGATGTGAGGATGCAACAAACCTGCACACCTTCCCCAGAGACGGGTACAGTCACTCGCTCAGGCCGAGTGAGCAAAGCCCCAGTCAGACTAGATTGGTGATTCTGAACGTTGGGGGGGGGGGGGGGGAGATTAGCAAGAGCTAAAATATGTATATTTTCTTTGTTGATGTGGTCGAGCAGCTGTTTCCGTTGTCATTTTGCTGGAACCATTTTGTAAGAAAATGAGGGGAAGAGAAGGAAGAATGTTTAATGCTTAGAATGTTTATTTTAGGTAATAGTATTAAGCCTAGAGGATATATAAGGCAGTTGAGTCATAACGAGGACAACTGTACACACAAAAAAAAGTTATTTGGGTCACTAAGAGTTCCGAGTACCCAAAACATCATTACTTGAGGGGGGAAATGTAATGATGGAATGTTATGAATGACATGTAATGATAGAGATGACCAGGCGAGGTCGCTAGTAGGAGGTCCCGGACGGGAGATATATGTAACGAGGAAGATGTTAGGGACGCGGGAAACGTATGCATGTGAGCGGGCGATACTGAACAATAAAGGAGTGAACCCACCGAGAGTCCCGACGAGTATTTTATGTCTGTAAGACGAACACAGACATTACACTGACGGTTTCTGACAGTTTCTGACGATTCCTGACGATTCCTGACGATTCCTGACGATTCCTGACGATTCCTGACGGTTTCTGACAGGTTCTGACGGTTTCTGACAGGTTCTGACGGTTTCTGACGGTTCCTGACGATTTCTGACGGGTTCCGACGGTTTCTGACGGTTTCTGGCGGGTTCTGGCGGTTTCTGGCGGGTTCTGATTGGTTCTGACGGTTTCTGACGGTTTCTGACGATTTCTGACGGGTTCCGACGGTTTCTGGCGGTTTCTGACGGTTTCTCACAGTTTCTGATTGGTTCTGACGGTTCCTGACGGTTCCTGACGGTTCCTGACGGGTTCTGACGGTTCCTGACGGTTTCTGAAGGGATCTGACGGTTTCTGACGGGTTCCGACGGTTTCTGGCGGGTTCTGACGGTTTCTCACGGTTTCTCACGGTTTCTGATTGGTTCTGACGGGTTCCTGACGGTTTCTGAAGGGTTCTGACGGTTTCTGACGGGTTCCTGACGGTTCCTGACGGGTTCCTGACGGGTTCTGACGGTTCCTGACGGTTCCTGACGGGTTCTGACGGTTCCTGACGGTTCCTGACGATTCATGACGGTTTCTGACGATTTCTAACGGTTCCTGACGGGTTCTGATGGGTTCTGACGATTCCTGACGGTTTCTGACGATTTCGGACGGTTTCTGACGGGTTCGGACGGTTTCTGACGGGTTCTGACGATTCCTGACGGTTTCTGACGATTTCTGACGATTCCTGACGGTTTCTGACGGTTCCTGAAGGTTCCTGACAGTTCCTGAAAATTTCTGACGGTTTCTGACGATTTCTGATGGGTTCTGACGGGTTCTGATGATTTCTGACGGCTTCTGACGGCTTCCTGACGGTTTCTGACGGTTTCTGACGGTTTCTGACGGGTTCTGACGATTCCTGACGATTCCTGACGGTTTCTGACGATTCCTGACGGTTCCTGACAGTTCCTGAAAATTTCTGACGGGTTCTGACGAATCCTGGCGGTTTCTCACGGTTTCTGGCGGGTTCTGGCGGGTTCTGACGGGTTCTGACGATTCCTGACAATTCCTGACGGGTTCTGACGATTCCTGACAATTCCTGACGGGTTCTGACGATTCCTGACGGTTTCTGACGATTTCTGACGATTCCTGACGGTTTCTGACGGTTCCTGAAGGTTCCTGACAGTTCCTGAAAATTTCTGACGGTTTCTGACGATTTCTGATGGGTTCTGACGGGTTCTGACGATTTCTGACGGCTTCTGACGGCTTCCTGACGGTTTCTGACGGGTTCTGACGATTCCTGACGATTCCTGACGGTTTCTGACGATTCCTGACGGTTCCTGACGGTTCCTGACAGTTCCTGAAAATTTCTGACGGGTTCTGACGATTCCTGGCGGTTTCTCACGGTTTCTGGCGGGTTCTGACGGGTTCTGACGATTCCTGACAATTCCTGACGGGTTCTGACGATTCCTGACGGTTTCCGACGATTTTCGACGGTTTCCGACGGGTTCCGACGGGTTCCGACGATTTTCGACGATTTTCGACGGTTTCCGACGAGTTCCTACGGGTTCCGACGGGTTCCGACGGGTTCCTACGGTTTCCGACGATTTCCGACGGTTTCCGACGGGTTCCGATGGTTTCGGACGGGTTCCGACGATTTCTGAAGATTTCTGACGTGTTCTGACGGTTTCTGGCGGGTTCTGACGATTCCTGACGATTCCTGACGGGTTCCGACGATTTTTGACGGGTTCCGACGGGTTCCGACGATTTCCGACGATTTCCGACGATTTCCGACGGGTTCCGATGATTTCCGACGATTTCCGATGGTTTCCGACGGGTTCCGACGATTTCTGAAGATTTCTGACGGGTTCCGACGGGTTCCGACGGTTTCCGACGATTTCCGACGGTTTCCGACGATTTCCGACGATTTCCGACGGGTTCCGACGGGTTCGGACGGTTTCCGACGGGTTCCGACGATGTCCGACGAGTTCCGACGGGTTCCGTCGGTTTCCGACGGTTTCCGACGGTTTCTGACGGGTTCTGACAATTTCCGACGGGTTCCGTCGGTTTCCGACGGGTTCCGACGGTTTCCGACGGTTTCCGACGGTTTCCGACGGGTTCCGACGATTTCTGACGATTTCTGACGATTTCTGACGATTTCCGACGGGTTCTGACGGGTTCTGACGGTTTCTGACGATTCCTGACGAGTTCTGACGGTTTTTGACGATTCCTGACGAGTTCTGACGGTTTCTGACGGTTTCTGACGATTCCTGACGGTTTCTGACGGTTTCTGACGGTTTTTGGCGGTTCCCGACGGTTACCGACGCTTTTTGACGCTTTTTGACGCTTTCTGACGGTTTCTGACGGTTTCTGACGGTTTCTGACTGGTTCTGACGGTTTCTGACTGGTTCTGACGATTTCTGACGATTTCTGACGGTTTCTGACGGTTTCTGACGGTTTCTGACGGTTTGTGCTGGTTCCTGACGATTCCTGGCCGTTTCTGGCTGTTTCCGACGGTTCCTGAGGGTTCCTGAGGATTCCTGAGGATTCTTGAGGATTCTTGATGGTTTCTGACGATTTCTGACGGTTTCTGACGATTTCTGACGAGTTCCTGACGGTTCCTGACGATTTCTCACGGTTTCCGACGATTTCTCACGGTTTCTGACGGTTTCTGACGGGTTCTGACGGTTTCTCACGGTTTCTCACGGTTTCTGACGATTTCTGACAGTTTCTGACGGTTTCCGACGGTTTCTGACGTGGGGCGATAAACAGAAAAATTGTTGGACGATCACTTTTTAAACTTTTTTAAAATTCATTTTTTACTTGTTTAAAAACACGTCCTAAGTTACGTTTTTTACTTGATAGTTGTCATGTACCACATCTGTAACCAAGCGGCCGGTTACAGATGTGTAATTGGACTGATTTGGAACGAGATGAATTGTCTTCCTGATCGTGATCCAAACTCAACAAAACTTGGTACCGATACAAATCGTGTTGATTGATTTGCTTTTTGAAGCGTGAAAGTTCCACGTTTCTGACGGTTTCTGACGGTTTCTGACGGTTTTTGGCTGTTCCCGACAATTCCCGACGGTTACCGACGCTTTTTGACGCTTTCTGACGCTTTCTGACGCTTTCTGACGGTTTCTGACTGGTTCTGACGGTTTCTGACTGGTTCTGACGATTTCTGACGGTTTCTGACGGTTTCTGACGGTTTCTGACGGTTTCTGACGGTTCCTGACGGTTCCTGACGATTCCTGGCCGTTTCTGGCGGTTTCCGACGGTTTTTGACGATTCCTGAGGATTCTTGATGGTTTCTGACGATTTCTGACGGTTTCTGACGATTTCTGACGGTTTCTGACGGTTTCTGACGATTTCTGACGGTTTCCGACGATTTCTCACGGTTTCTGACGGGTTCCGACGGGTTCCGACGGGTTCCGACGGGTTCCGTCGGTTTCTGACGATTTCTGACGGGTTCTGACGGGTTCTGACGGGTTCTGACGGGTTCTGACGGGTTCTGACGGGTTCTGACGATTTCTGACGGTTTCCGACGATTTTCGACGGTTTCCGACGGGTTCCGACGGGTTCCGACGATTTTCGACGGTTTCCGACGGGTTCCTACGGGTTCCTACGGGTTCCGACGGGTTCCGACGATTTCCGACGGGTTCCGATGGTTTCGGACGGGTTCCGACGATTTCTGAAGATTTCTGACGTGTTCTGACGGTTTCTGGCGGGTTCTGACGGGTTCTGACGATTCCTGACGGGTTCCGACGATTTTCGACGGTTTCCGACGGGTTCCGACGGTTTCCGACGATTTCCGACGGGTTCCGACGATTTCCGACGGTTTCCGACGGGTTCCGACGGGTTCCGACGGTTTCCGACGATTTCCGACGGGTTCCGATGATTTCCGATGGTTTCCGACGGGTTCCGACGATTTCTGAAGATTTCTGACGGGTTCCGACGGGTTCCGACGGGTTCCGACGATTTCCGACGGGTTCCGACGATTTCCGACGGGTTCCGACGGTTTTTGACGATTCCTGAGGATTCTTGATGGTTTCTGACGATTTCTGACGGTTTCTGACGATTTCTGACGGTTTCTGACGGTTTCTGACGATTTCTGACGGTTTCCGACGATTTCTCACGGTTTCTGACGGGTTCCGACGGGTTCCGACGGGTTCCGACGGGTTCCGACGGGTTCCGTCGGTTTCTGACGATTTCTGACGGGTTCTGACGGGTTCTGACGGGTTCTGACGGGTTCTGACGGGTTCTGACGATTTCTGACGGTTTCCGACGATTTTCGACGGTTTCCGACGGGTTCCGACGGGTTCCGACGGGTTCCGACGATTTTCGACGGTTTCCGACGGGTTCCGACGATTTCCGACGGGTTCCGACGGGTTCCGACGGGTTCCGACGGGTTCCGACGGTTTCCGACGGGTTCCGACGATGTCCGACGAGTTCCGACGGGTTCCGTCGGTTTCCGACGGTTTCCGACGGTTTCTGACGGGTTCTGACAATTTCCGACGGGTTCCGACGGTTTCCGACGGTTTCCGACGGTTTCCGACGGTTTCCGACGGGTTCCGACGATTTCTGACGATTTCTGACGATTTCTGACGATTTCTGACGATTTCTGACGATTTCCGACGGGTTCTGACGGGTTCTGACGGTTTCTGACGATTCCTGACGAGTTCTGACGGTTTTTGACGATTCCTGATGAGTTCTGACGGTTTCTGACGATTCCTGACGGTTTCTGACGGTTTCTGACGGTTTTTGGCGGTTCCCGACGGTTACCGACGCTTTTTGACGCTTTTTGACGCTTTCTGACGGTTTCTGACGGTTTCTGACGGTTTCTGACTGGTTCTGACGGTTTCTGACTGGTTCTGACGATTTCTGACGATTTCTGACGGTTTCTGACGGTTTCTGACGGTTTGTGCTGGTTCCTGACGATTCCTGGCCGTTTCTGGCTGTTTCCGACGGTTCCTGACGATTCCTGAGGATTCTTCATGGTTTCTGACGATTTCTGACGATTTCTGACGGTTTCTGACGATTTCTGACGAGTTCCTGACGGTTCCTGACGATTTCTCACGGTTTCCGACGATTTCTCACGGTTTCTGACGGGTTCTGACGGGTTCTGACGGTTTCTCACGGTTTCTGACGGTTTCTGACGATTTCTGACGGGTTCTGACGGTTTCTCACGGTTTCTCACGGTTTCTGACGATTTCTGACGGGTTCTGACGGTTTCTGACGGTTTCCGACGGTTTCTGACGTGGGGCGATAAACAGAAAAATTGTTGGACGATCACTTTTTAAACTTTTTTAAAATTCATTTTTAACTTGTTTAAAAACACGTCCTAAGTTACGTTTTTTACTTGATAGTTGTCATGTACCACATCTGTAACCAAGCGGCCGGTTACAGATGTGTAATTGGACTGATTTGGAATGAGATGAATTGTCTTCCTGATCGTGATCCAAACTCAACAAAACTTGGTACCGATACAAATCGTGTTGATTGATTTGCTTTTTGAAGCGTGAAAGTTCCACGTTTACATTATGAAATGAATCTGTTACTATACACCGGACGCTTCTGCTTTTACAGTAGATGAGTCTAGATGCCACATTGACCAACGGACCAGACTGGGAGGACTGAACCTCTGAAGCGCGTCGGGCGTTGTTCTCTGTGGACGTGACTGAAAACCACAGGAAGCCAGGTGCTCTCTAACGACCCTAAAGATACCTCACATATATTCAGCTGAAATGCACGACCTGGACCTTAAAAGGAGCGAAAACTGCTGCTGATGATGATGAGTTTTTACTGATGAGTTTCATTATTTTTAACGGATTATTTGCGTTTAAATGATCTGCAGCCTGACTGTCAGTTATCACCTTTTGTTGAGTCTAAGTAAAAAGGCCCAAACTGCAGTCTGGTATCAAATGTGTGTCTAAGCAGTGTTGGGATGAAAACCGAAGTTTCCAGAGCTTCAACTCTGGTTCAGGGCTTTTCTTTGTTGCTGCCATTAAAACTGTCTATGATCCCAACAAATTACTGTTTTTATGTTAATTTGTTAATAAAATGTTTTCTAAAAGAGTGTGTATAATTTAGTTTCTGTAGTTCTGCTTATTGCAGCTCTAAATGTTTATTTAAATCTACACGATGACCTGAATGTGATGATGATGATGATGATCGGGGGGGGGCCCCTGACCCTCCCGGTCCTCCCGGTCCTCCTGTCCTCTACTCATTACCTGTATTAACTGCACCTGTTTGAACTCGTTACCTGTATAACAGACACCTGTCCACACATTCAGAGTGGGCCTCCATGCAGGATCTCACCTCAGTGATCATGAGAAAAGTGAGGGATCAGTGCAGAACTACACGAGAGGACCTGGTCAATGACCTGAAGAGAGCTGGAACCACAATATGAAAGGTTACCGTTGGTAACACACTAGGCTGTCCTGGATAAAAACCTGCAGCTCACACAAGGTCCCCCTGCTCAAGCCAGTCCATGTCCAGGCGCGCCTGATGTCTGCCCGTGACCGTCTGGATGATCCAGAGGAGGGATGGGAGAAGGTCATGTGGTCTGGTGAGACCAAAATGAAGCGTTCTGGTCTAAACTCCACTTGCTGTGTTTGGAGGAAGAAGGATGAGTACAACCCAGAACACCATCCCAACCTGGAAGCATGGAGGTGGAAGCATCATTCTTTGGGAATGTTTTTTTGCAAAGAGGACAGGGTGACTGTCTCGTATAGAGGGGAGGATGGATGGGGCCACGTATTGCCAGATTATGGGTAGTCGGGTCTACCAGCAAGGAGTGGCTCCATAAGAAGCATCTCCAGGTCCTGGAGGGGCCTAGTCTCCAGACCTGAGCCCACTAGAGAATCTGTGGAGAGAGCCGAACCTCGGCGTTGCCCAGCAACATTCCCGAATCCTGTATTTAAAGTAGAAGAAATGTTGACCCTCAGCAGCCGCTTCATTACACCTGCCAACCTGAAGTGGATGTGAACCGCAGACGTGGAGGCCGCTGAAGACGGCTGACATCAAAGGTATCTGTAAGCGAAGGAATTGGCTGCTTCGTTTGCTTCCCATCTGTTTCAGGAACATTTTCATTTGTTCATCATTTGTTCTCGTCCCGTCAGCTCCAGTCTCCACAGGCTGCAACACTGAAAAGCCCTGCTGTGTTCTGAGCCGTGAAGGCAGCGCTGATGCCCTTGGAGTTTCCTGGACGGAGGACATGAGACGGAAACGTCACACAGGTACGATCAGACTGGTGTAAGTGGGTGCAACAGGTCAGTATCAGACAAGGATTTGTTGTGACCTGTTTAAGTTCTTGTACTTTTAAAAAAAAATCTGATTAATGAGAATCTACTGCATAAAATACATGTGCAAACTTTTACCATAAAAAAAGTATGAACAGAACCGATGACGAAGGGCAGCCCTGCCGGAGTCCAACCTGCACTGGGAACAGGTTTTACTTACTGCCGGCAATGCCAACCAAGCTCCTGCTCCGGTCCTACAGAGACCGAACAGCCCATAGTAAAGGGTCCCAGACCCCGTACTCACGGAGCCCCCCCCCCACAGAAAACCACAAGGTACACGGTTGAATGCTTTCTCCAGATGCACAAAGCACGTGTAGACTGGTTTGGCATACTCCCATGAACCCTCCAGCACCCTGCGGAGGGTATAGATGCATGCATGCAGTCATTCCCATCCATTTCCAGTGAGGGTTGAAGTCCTTCTCTGGACAGCTCTGACGCCTTCAAAGGACAAAAGTGAAGCCGTGCACTGCTGTTGAATAGAACCGCTGATATTTTACTGCAGAAGAAGAACCATAAATGATTATCACTGTTGGAAATGGTTAATGTAATTAAATACAACTTCACATACGATCAGTTAAACGCAGCTTCCATGAAGTAAATGCCTTTAGACTCATACGTAGCAGAGTGGGGAGACGTCTGGTGGACAGACAATTTAGATGCTACAACTTGGAGGAACATAAAATATTTCTGCAACATTCATATCCAGAATTTCTGTGTAAACTTTTGACCAGAACAAATGCAAACAGTATAACAGCCAGGATTGTAGAAAAGTGTGATAAAGTAAGGACCTGATGCCGCTCGTCCACAGTGGACCAAGGTCCAGTTGCTCTCGAGCAGACTGGTTCTAGAACCGGTACTGTCTTTGTTTCCTATGTGGATCTAGAATCAGTTAGTCTGGACCATCAGGAACTGAAACCCTGGTGATTCAAGGAGGGTAATCGTAGTAAAATAAGTTTATGACTTCTAAAGAAGCACTGAATGTAAAAATTGTGTAATATGGTTTTTTTTGTTTGTTTTATATTATAAACCCATCATTCATGTTTTACTTGAGCATATTTAGATTTGTCTTTTTTTTTTTTTCTTCTTTTCTTTCTCCCCAACCAAAAAAAAAAAAAAATTTAAATAATTTTTTAAAGAAATCTTGAGAATTAACTAGTACCAGTGATGGCTCGGGACCAGTCCTCCGAAGGCCCGCCAGCCTCCGGTTCAGCACTGGACAGCTCCTGGGTGGCCCTGACCTCATGCACACTTCAGGACCAGAGGCGCTGACGGGGTTTCTACAACCGATGACTAAGCTGCTGAAGCCCTCTAGCATCCATGGAGACCCGTCCCCAGGTGAACATGTGGTTTTAACATCTTCATGTGGCACGGTCGGCATCTGCGAGCGCGGTTTCCGTTCCGTCCACTCGTGCACTGCCGTGCTTTGCAGTAGGTTTGAGGTGTTTTTTTTCCAGACTTGTTGGTGGACATTAGGTCCAAACATCTCCAACTTTGTCTCATTGTTCCAGAAGTCTTCAGGTGTGTTCAGGTGCAGTTTTGTGAACCTCCGCTGGATTTGCATGTTCTCTTTGGACAGAGGTTTTCTCTGCAGAGGAAATTTGCTGGGACCCACAGCACACACTAATAGGAATACCTAACTTTATGTACATTTCTTCTCAAAGGAGTGTCAGAGGAATATTGTGGGATATTTCATCTCTCTGTAAATATTGGTTCCGTCTTGAATATAGTTTACACAATTATTTAAATGCAAACCTGGCAACAAACGTTGATTCTGATTGATGGTTTTAGGGTAGAAACTATGCAAAGCTGCTTCAGATGTTCTCTCTGACAGAGAGGTGACACAGAGGTTGCTGCGCTGCGAGGTGTCGTAAGCGCTGCTAGATTCTGAATCTGTGGACCAAATCCTTCCACGTCCGACGCTCCAACAGGTCATGAACGGGGAGAAGTCATCCGTGGACTGAAGAGACTGGAGAGAATAAATTCTTTAATTTTGTTGTCTCTATCTGCATCCTGAAAGTGTGACTCAAGACCAAAACATTATTTATTTATATCAGTCTAAGAACTGTCCGTAAACCGTATCCCAGTTGTAGTCAACATTAATAGCAAATAAAGTTGTTCTGGTCAAAAATGTACCCTAACTTTGGACATGAATATCACCAAATATTAAATGTTTACATTTGTATGTTTGTTTTTATTTTGCCATGTGATCTAAATCGTCTGTCCACCAGAGGGCTCCCTACTCTGTTAATTATAACCAAACATGTTCGCTTCACCGAAGCTGTGTGAAGAGCAGCTTCAAACTGCCTGTATAGAAGTTGCGTTTTATTCCTGTTTTGGTTCTGAAGGGAATTCAAAACAAGGTTAGGGTGAAAACTTGACCCCAAAGACAATGGCTCTGCACAAAAAAAGCCTACAAAGTGCAGGCGATGCAGGAAAGGTTTCTATCCATGACTGTGTTGAACTGAGAGTTTTAAAATAATATAAAAATCAGTTTACCAAAGTACATTCAGCAGTGTATGTTGGCATCTTCTGAAGTTTGCCTTTAAAGAATTTGGGTTTGCGTCTCTCTCTCTGTGTCTCTCTCTCCGCCTCTCTCTCTCTCTCTCTCTCTCTCTCTCTCTCTCTCTGTTTATTTATTATAAAACTCTTATTTTATAAAGCCCGTGTGGAAGTCGTGTTGTCCTGCCGTTAGTTCCCGCTGTTGTGCGTAAAGGTGCACAGTTCCTCCCCAGGTGTTCGGGACGTGGCGGAAAGATCGTTAACTCCGGTTTATTTACCTGCTTCAAGCTGCAGTTTGTCTGCTGGAGATGAGAAGACCTTTTCAAAGAATCTGTAACTGATTTGATGTAGTTTTTCAGTGACAGCATCAACCCGTCCAGGCGACAGGTGGTCCAGGATGAGCGCTCGGACCTCCGCGGTCGTGTTGCTGCTGGCCACACTGATCGCGTCTCACGGCGCAGGTAAATGTATTTAACTACTATATTTGAACCTTTCAGGATGCAGAAACGAGTGTTTTCCATCGATGAAGTCATTTAAATGTTGAGTTCCTCCTTGTCCGTCTTGGATGCAAATAAGTGAACTCAAAAGTTGTTTGTTGGTCTTTGGCTGGGATCCAGGTAATGTGGAACCCTGGACTAGTTTATTGGGATCTTTAATAACTCTTCAGATCCCCTGCCCTCACAGACACTAATTCTCCGTTTGTTTGCTCAGGTGGATTTAGGTGTGAAGGATGTGAATCTTGCTCTGACCTGTTTCCAAGTCTTGATGTTATTTGTTTAAGTTGCTGCCTTTATTGTATTTGCTGGATTTTTCTGTGCTTGCGTGTTGAATTAGGTCCCAGAGCTTGTTGATTTAGTTTGATTCAGTACAGGGATGGGTCTAGACTTTACGGGAGCCGAGGGCGCAGACAAACAGTGGCCCCCCGCGGAACTCCAACCTCATACAATCACCAGGCTCCACAAATGGACTGTACACGAAGAACTGGACGAACCCTCGGCCGTGTCAGACACGAGCTTTCTGGAGATGCGCTTTTGAAACCTGCTTTTGCTTCTACTGAGTGTCGCAGGTCCGGAAACCCACCGGAACACACCCACTTTGTTTCAGTCTCTTAGCTGTTTTATTTTGGCGGGTCTGGCTTATGTTAATCTATGATGTTTATTAATATGACATTAATTGTGATCAAATCTGTTCAAACATCTTCATTTCAAGAATCACTAAACAACGTGAAATGAGTGCTGGTCCCGACGTTGTCTTGACTGCTAATGAGGTGACGTAACAAACCTGAATTTGGGTTTTGTGGGTTTCCTACGTTGCTTACGTCAGCAGTTGGGGAGGTTTTTCAATCGATCTTCAGTCGATCAAATTGCAGCTACACAGATACGAAACTGTACGTGGAACAGTTTCAAAGCCTCTCCTGGTTCTGGGAACTGGTGTTCCAGGTGTTCCAGGGTTCCCGCGTGTTGTTGGTCCTCACACAGAGAAATGAATCGCTGCCCTTTTATAGACAGATCCCCGGTGCTTTAATACCTGTACAGTCCCCCTTTTGTCTTTTCCTTTCCTTTTTTTAATAATTGTGTGTCTGAAGGTCTGAATCTTTCCTCCCGCCGTGCTGCTAAACAGAGTTTGTTCCCGCTGTCGCTTCACGCGCTCAAGATCGTGCTGGTTAATCTAACACAGACATAAAGCACCAGATATCAGGAATCAAACATAAACACAAGCGATGAAGGGCTACACAGGAACCACGAACAAACAAACACTAGTGGTGCAAAACAGGACTAAAATGATTATAAAAATGATTATTAAAACATAGCTGAGAGAACTATATACAGAAGATAGAAACATCCAACGATGAACAATATAATGATATATTTTAGCCATTTGGGACATGTTAAGGTTTCAGTCAGATGATTTGTGAAAGTGTAGTCTTTGTAAACGGTGTCAGGTTTGTTGTAATAGTCTGGATTGGTCCAATCTGACCTTGTAACGTTCTGAAAGGAATAATTGGAAAGCCTCGGTCTTGGCTCTGGTATGATACACTCTTCATCTGTATAGAGAGAGAATGGATGGCTTTTGGTGTGGTATGCTGTGTCAACTGCTTCATGGTGTTTTTTCAAGACAATAGGGTGTTAATTAAAGAGAAGACAGAGGAAAGGGGGAGGAGCTTTCTATTCTCTATTACATACCTGAGTTTTTGAGGGTGTGGGGGCAGTATTTAAAAAGTTATCTTTGTAATAATATGCATTGAAGTATTTAAGTACTCATGCATGTTCATATATATACATATACACATACACACACACACACACATCCATCCACATATATACGGAAATACCTACATAAACATACTTATTTGTGCATATAAATACCTACATATACAAAAATATGATAACAACAACAACAACAACAAATCATTTACATATCTTCATTCTGCACCCATGTCCTCCTGGGCTTGTCAGGCTCCTTGCGGTGGTGGTTTGACTTGAAGGGAATGTGGGGCCGGTGGCCACCTTCTCCTCTGCCCCGCTCTGCTGGTTGGGTCGGCTGCGGCCGCCTCCGGGGGGGCATGGGTTGGCCTAGGGGCAGGAGAGCATGGGGGCGATGACCGGTGACGATGGGAACCAACAAGGGATTTGTAAGATTAACTACTTTAGTAAAGTTAAGAATAATTATTTAAAGGAAGGAGATATGTAAATGATTTAAGGGTTTAGAGTGCTGAGACCACTTTAAACCAGGTTGAGGCCAAAAACCACAATGTGCAGACTGCTCAAACTTGCATTAAATTAAATCTTGGATTATGAATCTTAAAAAAAAAAACAGATTTTGTGATATATATGGAATCTATATTTCATTTGTGTAGGTGCAAAATAGGTCAATTAACCTTTTGTGACAGCCTCACCCCCTTTGTTCAGATGCAAATCATAAACCAAAAACCTGGACTACTACCAGGGTCATTTCGTTGTTTTTTGACAGTCAGACCAACTTAGACCAGGTCTCAATTAAATAAATATCTTAAAAATACAAATTACCATTAAAAATAAAGATTTCTACAAAGGGATGGAAATCCAGGGGGTCTTCTGGGGCCTGTCTCAGCCCACTAAAGGTAAAAACCTGGGGTATGCCCTGGACTGGTTTCCTGTAGGGGTACAGGTCTCCAGCAACCCTCACGATGTTCTGTGCTTTTATTTTTACTTCTTAAGTGGTTTTACTTTACCGTCAAAGAGAGTAAAATATTTCAGAGGACATAGTTGTTTCAGGAACAGGAATTAAGGCGTAAACAATGTAGAAAATAAACTGATATTACACGCTTGCTTAATAATAAATACCTGCTTGTTTCTAAAAAAATATGACATTGCATAATTAATAATAACCAGCTGCTTATTTATTCATTTGCAGAGTTAAAGGACATCATACCATGTGTTCAAAATGTTCTAAAAGGTTTGGTGTTGTGGTATAAAAGAGAGACAACACCAGCAAAAGAGAGATCTCATCTATATGCCGGCTTTTGCACATGCTTTCAGATCTCCAGATATATCTGTACATGAACAGTGTCTCTTTCCTATAAAAGAACTCAGCGAAGCTGGGCTTCAACATTTTGGGGGGGTTGTCCGGGATGGGAAAAGACTCCAGGAAAATTGGACGGAGTACTGACTGTCCTTCTTGGATGGATCAAGTCTGGGCTGCCCACAACTAAAAGTTAAGCAGAAAAGCTTTTACCAACATTTCTGCAATTGGACTTGATTCAAATCAAAGAGTTGATTCTAATAAGAAGGGAAGACGGTAAGAAAAATAATTTTTACAGAGTGAGTGTGAATGTGAGTGTGCTTGTCTCCAGGAGCGACAGACTTGAGTGAAACGGTGTCTTGATCTAGATTCAGTGTTGTTTTTTTCTGAAACCCCCACGGGGTCGATGGACAGGAAACAAAAACTGAATAAGATCTGGCTGTTGACCTCTAGACAGGGGAATATGGACGGAGACTTTGACCGGTGAACAAGAGATAATAGGTGGGGGAGTCAAGAAAAAACGGGAGCAGGATTGGAAGTCGTCGTCGGTGCAAATAAGTAATTTGGAGTAAGTTTTGTCCTCCTAAACAGGAAGGAAAAAAGATACAGGAAGTTTGGGGAAAAATAAATAAGAATATAAAATTAAAAAAAATAAGATTAATAGAAATATTTTTTAAAGTAATAAATATTATTACATAACGATAAATAATAATAAAAAATAGCTGGAAGTACGAAAAGCTAACAGGTGATGAAAAGGAAAGTTTGAAGAAACTTCTGTGGCAAAAGGAAGAGGAGTGCAGGAAGAGAAGAGATAATCTTGGCAAACAACCAGAAAAGCAAGTATTTATAATAGAGAAAGGTATAAGAGTTTACTGCTTTTTCTCTGCGCTGACACAACATTATTTTGTCATGTTCAGGTCAGGATATTGATGGTAAACTTTCTGCTGGTTGCAGCAGCCTCAGAGGACAAATTCGTTCCAGCTGTCATGTACGAACAAAAACGGTATCAGCAACACGTGAACATGCTGCCTCTGTAAAAGCTGATAAATACAGTTCAACAACAGAACAACGTAAAATTGCAGAAGTCCTGGACACCACTACAGCAACTTTACTGTAATTTAGGCCAATTATTTATATCCGGTCTGCAAGGATTCCTTAAAAATACACTGCTTATTTTTGTGTGTGACTTTTCAAGTAATGATAAAATACTATAGAAGAAGAAAGAACAGAGAAACAAATAATAGCCGCAGTAGTTCCCCAATCAGGACCAGCAGGATTTGCACCAGCACCCCCTGGACCATGGGGACCGCCCACACCATGTAGGATGGGTTTTATATGCCTCCTGGCTGTAGACAGCCACGTGGCAGAGGGGGACAAAGAGGAGGACGGGGCTCTGGGCCTCGAGGGTATGGCCGCCGAGAGGGGGACGGTGCCTGCTGCATCTGTGGTCAGCTGGGGCACTGGGCTCGCAACTGTCTCCAGAACCAAATACAGGGCCGAGGCCGAGGGCCCAAAGGACGGGGAAAACACACCCTGGAGGCAGAGTGGGTGCAGCAGACCCTCTCTTGCCTATGCAAGTCAAAGGTCGTGAGCTGCCTTTTCTGGTTGATATGGGAGCAACTTTCCCATCAATGAACTCTCCATTGCAGAAAGAAGAAACATCTGACACCACGGTTGAAGGTCTGGGTTTCTCGGTTGTGCAGAATCTGCCTGTTTCCATCCCACTTTTCACCTCAGCGAGCAAACAGACTTCAACTCACTGGAATGTTGTGTCTCCATCGGTGCCTGTGGGTCTGTTGGGAAGACTTGCTCATTAAACTCTGAGCCATTATTCTATGCGGACCTGATGGACTGATTGTTGCCATGTCGAGTATCCTCCGGGTCATTAAGGGGCCAATGGTTGGTTAAGCCTTTGCAGAAACAATATGCTGACATCTACTGTGGAGTTCTTGCTCCGGAGGGCCCGGAGGGGTTGGGTTGCTTTCTACGTTGTCGAAGTGAAGTCCCCTGGATCTCCCTGTTACAGCCTACATCCCTCCACCTGATTCTCCTCATGTGACGTTGTCCTATGATAAAGATAATACTGAATAATATTAGATTCTTTTACCACCTTGAAACAATCTTTGGCACAAGCCGCTGATTCACCGTCCCTAATTATGACAAACCCTTCTTTCTAGATGTTTCTGTTTCAGAAACAAGGGGGGCATAGACAGGTTATGTATGTGAGTGTAATGTTGGACAAATCTGAAAAACCACACCCAAAATGCACTCGGCATGCAGCTGGTGTTGCAAAAAGGATTCATAAGACACACAGCATAGTGACGTATGTAAACTCACAGACATGCAAAGTGAATCAGAATCAGAAATCAGAATCAGAAAAAGCTTTATTGCCAAGTAAGCCTGCGCATACAAGGAATTTGTTTCAGTGTTAAAGTGTCAAAGAGGGAATTTCTTGGGTGCCAGGGGTCCAGAGTGATTTTCTGAGCTCTTTTCCTCACTCTGGATGTGTATAGTTCCTGAAGGGAGGGCAGGGGAGCACCACTAATCCTCTCAGCAGTCCGGACCGCTCTCTGCAATCTTCTGATGTCTGATTTAGTAGCCGAGCCAAACCAGACAGTTATTGATGCGCACAGAACAGACTCGATGAGAAGAACTGTCTCAGCAACTCCTAGTAGGTTAAACTTCTTCAGCTGGCGAAGGAAGTACAACCTTTGTTGGGCCTTTTTAACAATGGAGTCTATGTGAGTGACCCACTTCAGGTCCTGGCAGATGAAGCATCCCAGGAACTTGAATTTCTCCACTGTAGCCACGGTGCTGTCCATGATGGTGAGTGAGGACAGTGCCGGGGGGTTCCTCCTGAAGTCCACTATCATCTCTACAGTTTTAAGCTTGTTCAGCTCCAGGTTGTTGCGACTGCACCAGACAGCCAGCTCTTTTACCTCCTGTCTGTAGGCAGACTCGTCACCGTCCCGAATGAGGCCGATAACCGTGGTGTCGTCAGCAAACTTCAGGAGCTTGACAGAGGTGTCTTTAGAGGTGCAGTCATTGGTGTGGAGGGAGAAGAGCAGTGGGGAGAGAACACAACCCTGAGGGGCGCCGGTGTTGGTGGTGCGACTACTTGATGCGAAATTCCCCAGCCTCACCAGCTGTTGGCTGTCTGTCAAAAAGCTGGTGATCCATTGACAGATAGAGCTGGGAGCAGAAAGTTGGTTTAGTTTGGTGTGGAGGAGTGAAGGAATGATGGTGTTAAAGGCCCAACTGAAGTCCACACATAATGCAGATGCACCTAACTTGGCTTTAACTCCTAAGGGCCCGGTTTGGAGGCAGAGTACATTCCTGAGTCAGAAGCCTTGTTCACAGATGGCTGTTGTTTCAGAAATGATGAAGGGGGACTGAATGCAGGGTTCTCTGTGGTGATAAAAGAGGGATAAAAAAGTCAGAATTTAAAAAGCAGAGAAGTTGGAAGGCAGCAAATGAGTGATTAAGTGAGCTCATCCGTGTTCATCCACCAGGCCGTCAGGAAGCTGAACACTCTCCCTGCTCTTCCTCCGTTTCCCTCCCTGCCCCCCCCTCACTCACTCTGACCTCAGTATCTGCACCAGGCACCAGGCAGAACTGGACCGCCTACTTCGCACCAGGTCACTTTAATCAGACCGGAAAACTGTTGTACACTTAAACCAAACGTCATGCCATAACTTGTTTCTTTTTAACTTGCACTTTGTGTTTAAAATGTATTTATTGTGCAGCACCGAGGGTTTGAGAGGAACGTAATTTCAATTCTCTGTATGTGTCTCACATGTGGTAGAATTGACAATAAACTTGACTCTGACTCTCTGACTTAAGCTTTTGGTGAATCAGTACATCCCCAGGCACGGCTTTCCTGAAACGGTAAGATCTGATAATGGCACACATTTTAAGAACAGTGACCTGCAGCAGGTGGAAAGTATGCTGGGACTGAAGCATGATTTTGGAACAGTGCACCCTCAGTCACAAGGTAAGGTAGAGAAGATTATTCCGACATTAAAGCAGAAATTGGCCAAAATCTAAGGAAGGAACTAAAACTTTGGTCACAAGTTTATTAAAACAGGTGCAAAACAACCAAGGGAGGCGTGAAAGGCACCAGGACCCTCAAACGTGGAATGGTTTCTCCTGAAAGTCATCAAACCAAAGTGGTCAGGACCAAGGTGGACAAGTCCGTTCCAGGTCAACGAGAGGACTCCCCGTGCAGTTCGGCTGAAAGGCAAAAGCGACACCTGGTACCAGTGGTCACAGTGTGCTGCGACTCAGGAACCCAGCAGAAGCTGGATGGAGACTCAGGAGGGCTAGTCTGCTCTGACCTCAAGAAAGGGGCGGAGTAATCCCCTGGTCCAGAGCAGGGTCACAGGGTAGTCTACCCCTGTGACCTGAAGAAAGAAAAAATAAGTAAATAAAAGAAGTGTCAAATTTTTGATATCTGTAATGCTTTGCTTCTGAATTTATTGTACAGGTAATCCTAAAATATCACACTTTGAAGTTCTATAATGTGGCGTAGTGGATGGGGTTAGGTGTCTCAGGCCTTGTGAGTATACTCATCGTTAGCATCATATTAGGAGTAGGATGGTATTATGTAGTATTAGGATGTTTGGGAACTGGAAGAACCTGTTTGTTCTTCCCTCAGTCACTGTATTTGTTGCTGTTCTAGTCACATGTGGTTGTTACTGTTTTCCTTGTGTTAGATCTCTCTGCACCCGCCTGATCACCACGGCTGTGGAAGGTAAATCAGATCCATCCACTATGGTCTCTTTACTGGAGGTCAACGACAGTCCTGTTGATGACATTAAGTCCAGGGATTATATTTAGGGCTTCAGGTTGATCTCCTAGAGGAGGTCAAGAGGGGGAATTGCAGAAAATAAACTGACATTACGTGCTTGATTAATAAAAACCACCTGCTCATTGGTAGAGAATATATAATGACATTTAGTAACCAACTGCTTATTTATTCATTTGCAGAATTAAAGACATACTATGTGTTGTACCTGGGAGTGAAACTTGATGTTATGGAATAACTATCTGGTGGGTGAGATCACAAGGCTGTGACGCTGAATGTTGAAACTGTTCTAACGGGTTTGGTGTTTTGGTATAAAAGAGGACGACACCAGCAACATTCAGATCTCAGCTGTATGCCGGCTTTTACACATGCGTTGAGATCTCCAGACGTGTCTGCGCTCGTACAAGAATAAAGTTGGTTGTGAATGTTTAACATGTGTGTCTCTTTAGTACTCGGCGAGGCGGGGCTTGCAGGGGGCGGGGTTACTTATGAGCCCTTTTAACTGAGCTACTGAAGCTTTTTTCACCCGTTTGACTGCACGATCTCGAAGCGCAACTTTCTTTTCAGTTTGCAGTTTATTTTTCCTCCCAGGATTATATTTCTCACCAGAGTCTCAACTATGATTAATCTCAGCTTTTTGTCGGTGATGTTAACGGCGCTTTTATGCACAAACCCTGCTGTCTCTGGTAAGTTTAGTTTTGTGTAACTTTACCGTGGTTGAATAGTTTTTGATAAATATAGATTTTAGCCTGATATAAAAGTGTGTATTTGAAGTCCAGTCCTACATTTGGAGGTTTTCGTTATTATGTCGTCATCACCAGCTGTGGCAGTCGACGCATTAAAACGTTTAATCTAATACGGTCAAAACGACATAATCGGTTCTTAGGCTGAACAAAGGTTAACTATGGACTGTGTAAACGTTAATTAATAATGGGGTCTCTCACGATGCTGAGGGCTTTGGAGTCAGACGGCTGCTGTAGATGTCCTGAAGTGAGGAGAGAGACACCAACCATCTTCTCAGCTGCTCTCACGGCACGTTGGAGAGAGTTGAGGCAGGATGCGGTGCAGCTCCGTACCACACGGTGATGCGGCTGGTCAAGATGCGGTGCATCTCCGTACCACACGGTGATGCAGCTGGTCAGGTTGCGGTGCAGCTCCGTACCACACGGTGATGCGGCTGGTCAGGTTGCGGTGCAGCTCCGTACCACACGGTGATGCGGCTGGTCAGGTTGCGGTGCAGCTCCGTACCACACGGTGATGCAGCTGGTCAGGATGCTCTCCATGGTGCCTCTGTAGAAGGTGTACCTGATGGGGGCGGGGCTCTGGCTCTTCGCAGTTTGCGGAGGAAGTAGAGGCGCTGCTGTTTCTTCTTGGCGAGTGATGCGGTGTTAACAGTCCAGGAGAGGTCCTCTGAGATGTGGACACCCAGGAACTTGGTGCTGCTCACCCTCTCCACAGCAGCACCGTTGATGGTCAGAGGAGCATGCTGGGTGTGTTGTCTCCTGAAGTCAGCAACAATCTCCTTGGTCTTCTCCACATTCAGGGAGAGATTGTTGTCTGCACCACTCAGCCAGACGCCTCACTTCTCTCCTGTAGTTTGACTCATCGTTGTTGTTGATGAGACCCACCACAGTCGTGTCGTCCACAAACTTTATGAAGAGGTTGGAGCTGTGCATCGGTGTGCAGTCGTGGGTCAGCAGGGTGAAGAGGAGGGGGCTCAGCACACATCCCTGGGGGGCCCCTGTGCTCAGTGTGATGGTGCTGGATGTGTTGCCGCCGACCCGTACTGCCTGTGGTCTCCCAGTCAGGAAGTCCAACAGCCAGTTGCACAGCGAGGTGCTGATCCCCAGCTGGTCCAGTTTGTGAACACCTGCTGGGGGATGATGGTGTTGGATGCTGAACTGAAGTCGATGAAAAGCATTCTCACATAAGCGTTTCTGGTGTCCATATGTGTGAGGGCTGTGTGGAGGGCGGTGGAGATGGCGTCGTCAGTGGACCGGTTGGAGCGATATATCCAACCGGTCCACTGTAGGCTGTCGTGTTGTTGGTGTAGACTTGGTCCAGAATGTTGTCTCCTCGCGTGGGGAACTTGATGTGGTGGTGAAGATTTGAAAAGATGGTCCTTGGGTCTGCGTGGTTGAAGTCCCCCGCCAGGATGAGGAAGGCCTCAGGGTGGGCTGTCTGCTGCTCGCTGATCCGCTGGTACAGCTCGGTCAGCGCCTCTCTCCTGGTGTTGGTGGAGGGGCTGGGGGGGGTGTAAACAGCAGTGAGGAGTATGACCGAGTATTTGCGCGGTAGATAGAAAGGACGACATTTAATAATCATAAACTCCGCCAGGGGTGAGCAGTGTTTGCAGACCACCACAGCATCTCTACACCAAGCATCACGGAGGAAAACACAAAGGCCGCCGCCGCGGCCCTTACCTGCCTCGGTGTGTGCTCGGTCCGCCCGGTAGCAGGTCAGCTGGTCGAGCTGGATGGCGGGGTCCGGTATGGTTGAGCCATGTTTCTCTCTCACGGTCCTCTCGGCGGAGCAGAGTAATCGGATGTGGTCCAGTTTGTTGTCCAGCGAACGAACGTTGGCCAACACGATGGAGGGAACCGTCGGTTTGTTCGGGTTCTCCGCCAGTCTCGTCCGGATACCGGCTCGCTTACCCCTCTTCTGCTTCCTGTGGCGCCGCTTGTGACGTTTCCATTGCGGCTGGGATTCAGGCGCGGGGGTCGGCGGCAGCGGTGGTTCCCGGAGCAGACCGCGGTCCCGAAGTTGGCCGGCGAGTTCAGAGGTCAGCTCGACGGTGTAGCTGTTTCCAACGTCGAGCAGAAACCCCCGGCTGTACTTTAGTTTGGTGTACATATGACCTGTAAAAACACAACTTTGGTAACAAAAACACGAAAACGGCGAACCGTCGGGAGAGAGAGAAGCCGCAGCTGTACACGCGCCGCCATCCCGGAGTTCAGTAAACGTGACCTCAGTGCTTCTTTGGAGGGATGGATGTTATTCATCATTTTCAAATGTCTTTCTTTCACTTTTGGGGTGTTAAGGAAGTTTCATGAAGTCGGTTCCTAATTTAGTAACAATATTTTTTTCAAATTTCTGCAAAATATTATTTTTGTTCTGTCGCCCAGGAAATAATCTTTAATGAACCGATTCCTGATAAAAGAGTTGTTACATGTTTTGTCCACAAGAGGACATCCTTCAGCTGATAATGACGCATGACCTACAGTTCTCCTGCTAAAGTCCATCACAGGTAAACTTCAGGTGAAACTCACAGCTCTTCTAATGACCGTAAGAAACGGAAAAATCAGCGGTTATCGGTTTTGTCTCACAAAAGCAAAGGATTTCTACGCGTTGTCAAAAGTACATAAAGTAGACGGTTTGTTTTTATTAAAAAGAGTAAGTGTAAACCGGATCAGAAAAAGTAATGATTAAAAACAGACAACAGAGGATCGTTTAAAGCGTTTTCAGTATGATGAAGTTATTTTTATTTTCAGGTAAACCAGAGTCCTACAGGAAACTGGGCTCCACCGTCGTCCTCTCTCCAGGCTCATTTAAAGAGTATGATGAAGTTATTTTTATTTTCAGGTAAACCAGAGTCCTACAGGAAACTGGGCTCCACCGTTGTCCTCTCTCCAGGCTCCATCACTGACTCACTAACCAGCGTGACCTGGATACATGGACAGGACCTGGTTGTGGACTGGTTCAGACAATTTCTCACGTACTATGGTATTTTTAAAGGTACAGTCACACATTTAACTTGAACCTAAAGTTCAACAACCGAGAGAGAAGTCTGGGTGCCTTGATTTAAAGGTTTTAGATGGTTTTATTTAATTTATATGAATGCTGGTATACTTTTTATTTTCCACATTAAAAATATATTAATCAGACCTAAAAAACATTTCAGGTTTAGTTTATAGAATCTTAATAAATTCAACATGAAATTTGTTGAACATAAAAATCAAAGATCACGGTGAGTTATCAGTAACGTATGGATCAAATCTTTTTATTGAACGAAGCCTTTCTCTGTTGGTGCAGTCTGATGCAGATCAAACAAAACTGTTGTAAAGTTTGACGTTTTAACGTGGGAGTCAGTGGAGATCAGGTGTCTTTTGGAGGCAGCCCCCGGTGGTCATTGAAGGAACTGCACGTATGTCTGGATGGTTAATTCAGGAAGGACGTATTCGCTTGGAGACATTGCAGCTCATCTTCTCGTGGAGAGACGATCTGAGTGCTGCTACAGTTGGTTCATTATCAGTTATGTTAAATCATAGGATGGTGTTGGTTCGTCGTGTGCTGCGTCTGGATGGATTTTTGTTCAGTAAATAATGGCACGGTGTTCAGTATAATGTCTTGTGAGAGCCAGAAGAACGCCCGTCTATGTTAAACCTCAGAGTGGACAGAGGTCCTTTCTATCTCACTTGACTGTGTGTTGACTTCAAGTAGTTTTCATATCTTAAAAACCGGTCCAGTGAGGACAAAATGCATCAAAACACCTTAATAATGGGATTCCTGTCATATTTGTAGACCACTGTTCCTTGGATACAACATCTGGAAATCTGACGCTCTTCAACGTGACTCATAAACACAGCGGCAACTACACGGCGGTGATCAACCACGAAGTCAAAGACACCACTGAAATTAGGATAATCTGTAAGTGCAGGAATTGTGACTCAAGTTTGGACGATTTTGTTTGTTTCCATCTGATTTCCAGAACATTTTCCTTCGTTCTCTTCCCGTCAGCTCCAGTCCCCAAACCTACTGTTTCTGCACGCTGCAACGATGAAAACACCCGCTGTCTTCTGACCTGTGAAGGAATCATCACTGATGACCATGGACCAGTCACAGTCTCCTGGACACGTGGTGACAAGGACGTTCCTGGAGACAAGACGCTGAACATCACAGAGGTACAAGCAGGATGAGGGCGTTAGTGGGTGAAAAAGATCCCTGATGAACAAGAATGTTGATAATCATCTGCTGCATCAAGTATATGTGCTCACTCTTATTTTACCAACCATAGTACTATAGGAGCCGTACGCGTCTGTGACGTTTGCCTAAAACAAATCCAACGTTTTATTTTCTCTGAAACACTTGACAAACTGTTGAGCTGTAGAAAAGACAGACGTACTTGAAGTCACACTGGCGGCTCGAGACGCGCCGGGCTGCCGTGTCTGCAGCTCAGCAACAGCAGCGCTGATGACGCCACCCTCCGCGTCTGTCCGTCTATCCGATGGCGGGACGGAAACTGCCACAGCAACACTGGTGAACTGTTTGGGTCGATAAAAAGAAAGTGGCAGTTGAATAAGTCTGATGTGGTTTCCTGGTCCCTCTGTTGTGGTTGGTGCAGTCTCCGATGGTTGTTCATCATTGTGGACTGTCTGCAGATATTTTCAAAGCTTTTCTCATGATTTATAGGAGAACGAGGAACGTGTCATCAGCTGTGTGTTGGAAAACCCTGTCAGCCGTGAGCGCAGCAAATCCCGGCTCAACCCTTTAAGTGGTGAGTTTCACACCAGGGTTTATTGGCTCCCGTCATCAATTCTGTCTGAGGAATCAAAATGTGACTGAACACCGAAGTCCACTGGAGTCAAACTCAAATGTTTCTGTGTTTTACTGGGAGCAGAGAGCTGCACGGTCGTGGTTATAGTGCTGGGAATTCTGGTCCTGGTTTTCCTGGTTGTCCTGGCTGTCCTGGTTGTCCTGGTTGTCCTGTATTTCATCTATAAAAGTAAGTACTCTTAAACATTTCTCCCGTCAGTGACAGAGTGGTGAAGCTTCAGACGCCGTCGCGTTCAGCGTACTTCAGGGTTCATGTTTCCTCGTGTGACAGACAGACGACTGTTTTGATCACGACCCGTAAATCATCAATAGATGACATATTAGATCGTCTGGTCTCACGTATAAGTTATTTATGTTGTATTTCTCACCAATGAAGTGATTTCTGCTTCTATCTTTGACAAATGCAGGAAACGAGCAGACGGACACCATGAAGAAATGGAACTGGATCAGATGTGGTGAGTAAAATGATTTCTTGTCCAACAGGAGATAAAATGTAAAGAAAAGCTGTAGTTTTACATCATAAATCACGAGCTCTGGTGTCGTTCTGGTGCTTTACGTCTGGATCTTTCATGACTCTGCAGCTCTGCCTGCAGTTCACTTTGACTCGTTTGTAAAGCCTAAAACCAAATTCATTTGTGATCCACCAACTTCCTTTGGTCAACAACTTGTCACAAACTGGAAGTGTTAAACAGACGTGATGTTTTTTATTGTTTTAAAGAAACGGGCGCACTACTGAGGACACCAACTAGAAATACGCAGAAATACGACTGTTTTGATCACGACCCGTAAATCATCAATGACAGGACAGATGGGAAATCAGGGATGGGTGTAGATTACTGGCACATATTAGACTTTTGATTCATCTTCAGGTGTTGACTTCAGCATTTACACGGCAAATGACAGAAAAGTGAGACGCACATACACATTGTTTGTTTTAATCCTCTTTTCCAAATGAAACCCAATGCCACCAAAGTTGGGAGGTGTAAAATGTACATCAATGAGAGCAGAAAACGGTGATTTTAAAATCTCATAAACCCAGATTTTATTCCCAGAAACCTAAACGACAGACCAGATGCTGAAAGTGAAACAAGTTGTTCTTCATTCGTTTTGCTCCAGGACCAGGGACCTGCTGCAGGGGAGGACCAAGTCTAAAGGTCTCTCAGCTCTTTTCCACGTCATCATCTGGAGGAGTGACTGCTGAGATTTCGGATGTTTTCATGAAAATGATTCAACAGTTAAGTTTAAGTGTTAAAGGGGGCGGGGTTCGTGAGTGACAGAAGAACGACTCCACCCCAAAATCCAGCTGCAAAGATGTGGTGGAAAGGTGAACGTTGGTATATGACCAAACACATGGTCATGTTTTAACAGTAATTAAAACAAAAAAGTTTATTTAACGTTACATAAACTACAGGAACACGAGGTCCAAGCATTGAATCTCTCTGACGCGATATGGTTTTCATGAGGGTTATTTTTATTATATTTAACTCGAGCGCCTGTGGCAGCAAACATCAACCGAACCCAGTGTTTACATTCCAGTGTGGTCGTCTGATGGAGCAGACCCACATCTAGAAGGTCTGAAGCAGTTGCTTCTCAGCACAACGACCAAAGAAGAATCTGTCAAAGCTGATTGGAACGGTCGTGGATCATCAGCTGCAGCATCTACACCGTTAACACCTAGATTAGGTCATCACGTCGCCGCTAGGCTACATATGATCTCTGGCAATGAAAATGATCCCAAAACGCCTGTAGTTGGTGCTATAACTAAAAAACTAGAAATTCTTTATATTTTCAGACCAATATGGACGGGGCAGCACGGTGGATTAGTGGTCAGCACTGTGGCCTCACAGCAAGAAGGTTCCTGGTTCGATTCCCGGCCCGGTGGGTCTTTCTGTGTGGAGTTGGCATGTTCTCCCCGTGCTTACGTGGGTTCCCTCCGGGTACTCCGGCTTCCTCCCACAGTCCAAAAACATGCAGCGTAGGTTGATTGATCATTCTAAATTACCCGTAGGTGTGAGTGTGATTGGTTGTTTGTCTTGTATGTGGCGCTGCGATGGACTGGCGACCTGTCCAGGTGGACCCCTGCCTTTCGCCTACTATGCAGTCGGAGCAGTGCTGTGAAGGAGCAGCGGCTCCACCCCGAACTCCCTCCGGATGACTGAGCTTCTCACCCCGTCTATGAGGGAGCACCCAGCCACCCTGTGGAGGAAACAATTGCATTCACTTTTCCAATTATGCCAAATACCTGATGATGTCATCCGGCGACTTTCCCACCGGATGACGACTTTTCCGGCGACTTTTCCTTACTGAGGAGTTGAGAAGAACTGCTGCAAAGAAACTGCTCCGAGGCAGTTCCTCTGATTTTCAGAAACACGGGAGACTTCCTCTCTCCTCTATATTCCAAACATAACAAAACCTGGGAGCCTGCTAGCCATGAATGTGTGCACCAAATGTAGTAAAAAACTAATCTAAAGGGGGCGTTGCAGCGTACAGACGTGAATATGTCACGAAGCTTTTTAAAAGGCAGGTTTACTTGTGGCATCAACGCTGTAAATGCAGCTGGTCAAACTCTGACCAGCCGGTTAACCGGTTTCGTCAGGATACAGGTGACATCATCTTGGTAGCACCTGACCTTCCAACCGTGGTTAATCTAAAAATGGTCGGGTGGGCGGAGCCACCGAGTCTTGCAACTGGTTGGAACACGCCCAGCTGATGTCAGTCATCACAAGCCAGCTGTTTTAGCGTAGCATAGGAACTATTCCTGAGGATGAACTCACGTCAGTTCTGATTACAGCTGTCGTGACCCGTCCTCGTCTTAGAGGTCGCTCCTGAAACGTGGACGGCCCGGGGGAGAACACATCCGTCAGTTTCCTCGGTAGTTCCCAAATCAAACGCACCCCTTGCCGTTATTCCTAGTTTGGACATTTTGTGCCATTTTCAAGAAACTGACACTAAAAAAAATAGTTTGAGGTCATTCACTTGACTGTCTAAACCAATCAAATGTGTGGGTGTGGCTCAGTGTTGCTCATTGGCTGGTATCGTATGATGTCACAATCATAGCTTTGAATTGATGGTCGATCTGAGATTTGTATACAGATCAAATGTTGTCCACGGAGCGTGCCATGAGTCACATGTCAACATTTCTTAGTCCAGTTACAAGTAAAAATGTGGCGTACTTTTACAAGGTTGTGCGTACTAAAGTGCCAGCTGACTGAACTGCAGCAGGTCAGCGTTGCCGTGAATCTGCTTGGACCTCGTTGTTTCCTACTTGAAGATATTTGTAAAGTTGTATTCCACAAATCATTAGTATTACTAAAAAAAACTTGAACACAGTGTAGAGTCAGGTCAGCTCGCTGGTGGGGAGGAGCTATTATACTGAATGAAATAACATAAGCTGTTGACAAAGCTGTCTACGTACAAGGTGAGCTGCTTCTCTTGTATAACACGGTCTTCCTGTTTTCTAAAAAATTCCATCTACATTTTGTGAAAATAGGACTAGAAGATCATTTGCTCCTTGGAGGGAAGTTTTCTACCTGAAAGTTTCCCAACATCAACACTAGGGGGCAAACTACGCTCGTCAGATGGATTCAGGGACTGAACACAGAAACTGGAGCTGCGTGTTTAACATGCAATATTAAACTGTTACAGCACTCAACACTTACTCTGCTTTTACCACCAAACAGCAGTGCGGACGTCGCATTAAACAATCAGGTTGAACGCGGATGCGTCTTGAGAAATCCAGGCCCAAGCAGCCACTGCTTGGTAGCGCATGTGTTCACACCTGGAATTAAAATTCCTAAAAGTCCTGAGTAACTGGACCGGGAGTTTTGCTTGAAAAATAACTTTCTATGCTATTACATGAGTCATTTTTAAGGAATTTTATGAAACAGTCCCTGAATCCATGCAAGAAAGTGAAAACACTAAAATAAAATATATACGTGAACAAGAGATCGGATGTGAATCCGACCTGGAATATGTTCAGATCTCGCATCAACATTGGGATCTTGTGAACACAACTGACCACTGAATGTGATTTATATATTTATTTATTTATTTATTTTGTTCCCTTTCTTGTCAGTGTGGACATCGTGCTCACGCTGTATGTACGATGCACCGAAATTAGTCTCTGCTTTTAACCCATCAACTAGTTTCACTAGTGAGCAGTGGGGCTGCTAGAATTGGGAGTTGGGAGTTAAGGGCCTTGCTCAGGGGCCCCCAGTGATTTACCATTGTGGGCAGCCCTGGGCTGGAACCTGGGTCCTCCACGCCCACCACTGTAACCACTAGGCCTCCACTCCCTGCAAACCTCCTCACTTTGGAGCATGAGGGCAATTCCCCTCTTTGTGCAAGTGTGGTGAGTAACAAACGGGGCAAGTCTATATATAACGCTATAAAGTATATATTTACATTTATTGTGTTTATTTTTTTGTTCATTTTTAAATACAATTTTCTTTGACTTAAAGTCCTCATTGTTCAACTGTAAGAAGTGCTGAGCGCTGCTAACAAGTTAAGACACTTTATTTTTGTATTTATAAAGAACTTTTTATTTTCATATTTATGTTGAAGGTTGTTTGTCCAACTGTTGCCAGGTTCTGTGGAGTCTCAGAAAAACTCCACAAACTGCAGTTTGGTATTAAATAAACGGTGTTGGGACGGAGACTGAAGCACAACCAGATATGTTCCTGCGAGCTGAAATTCAAAGATGGGTTCTCTGTTCTGACCACCATCAGCATGTTTACATCACTTGAGACCTTTTAAGATCAACTTGTGAAACCGTTTTCAAAGATTTGATTCTGGTTTCGGTGTGTTTTTACAACCATGAAAACCCTGTTATACCAGATTCTAATGTTGTGCCACATCTCCGTTTTAGCCACGTTTGAATGTTTAATATTTGTTTTAGTAAAATATTTGTGTACAACTTTGCACTAATTGTTGAAAATAAACCAAATCGTTTACTGAGAGAGTTTCTGTCTGGTTTCTTGTAGTTCAGGTTAGTACAACTGATTTATTTGTAAATGTCTGTCTTTACGCAACTAAAGTATTTTTAACTATTAATATCTAAAGTGATCACAAGTGTGTAGTTGCATTTATGTTCAAATGACACTGATATAGTTCAGTTAGTTTTGGTCCTTCAGGTCTTTTATTCACACCAGCTCTGTTCGCTTCCCCTTAAATGGACCAACGTCTGATTTGACCTCTTCTAGACGTTCCCAGACTGCCGTCTCCACACTGAGCCGTTTGTCACCTCCCACACGGATCTTGGCGACACTGGAGACTGAAGCAGGAGCTGATCTTCTGACGGAGTAAACTACTACGGAGGGTCTCCGAGCCGGAGACAACAGATGTGTTGCAGTTATTTAGGACGCTCAGGATTATTGTAAAGTTATAAGATATAAGTTAGTTTTCTGTGTTTTAGAACTTCTGTTACAGCCGACCAAAGCTGATATTGATGTACCTGTGATTTAAACCACAGCTGATTCTCGTGAAAGATGATGAGGTTCGAGCTGCAGGACTGAGGCCCAGAGGAAGACCAGAGAGGAGCTTTCTGGAGTTAAAAAGGACACGAAGCTGGTTGGTGGGAGAAGAAGATGCACAGAGCGGGTTATGGAGGCAGATGATTCACTCTGGAGATCCCTGAAGACAGCGGCTGACAGGAAAAGAAGAAGAAGAAGCTGTCATGTGAAGCGCGTCTAACACGCAGCAAGAAAAGACATGATGAAAATGAATGTGTTACAGAAGACCTGTGTCCTTGTCACGTCACCAGGCATGACCACACCCACAATCACCTCACAATACCCCTCACCTGTTAGACACACCCAGATCGTGATGTCCTCAACACCTCAGGCCTCGGCTCTCCTCTTCCCCTCCAAAACCTCTGCAGCAGAACAAAGGGAAGCTCTCCAGTGAAGGCTTTCCTGGTGAAGACCAGTGGATCCATGAGGGATGTTTGGAGTTACGCGGGCCGGACCGGTACGGGCGTTTGAGCTGAGAGCGGCCCTACCCGGCCCGCTCCGGCGCGCTCCGGCCCGCTCCGGCGCGCTCCGGCCCTGTCCGTCCCGGTCCGGCCCGGTCCGGCCCTACCCGACCCGGTCCGGCCCGGTCCGGCCCTACCCGACCCGGTCCGGCCCGGTCCGGACCAGCCAGCACGTCAAATGAACTGGTGAAAGCAAACAAGACACTTTGACGCTGGTTTAAACTGCTCTAAACTATTTCTTACACGGGAATAACGTGAGACCCACCTCTCCCTTCCTCCCCGCAGACCAACCCCCCTTAATTGGTTAAAAGAAACTGTAATATTAGATTATTTTATTGTTTTGTACAGGACCAAGAGTCCAAATCTCAGGTTTCTTATCCTGATTAAATAAAAGTAGATCAAATGGTTCTGGTTGACACCGGTCCGGTTCATCCTCGCACTTGGATTGTTAAAGCAGTTTCTCTTCACGTAATACTGAATAAATGTTTTTATTTAAGATGCCATGGTTGTTAGAAGGAATAAGAGTCGACGTGACAACAGAAAGTACATTTTTAGGAGGTCTGTCAGGATGGATCTTGTCTGAAGAGACTTTATTTGTCTGCTGCGTCATTTCACTTAACTTTCTTTTTCGTTTTGGTCCGAAGTCGAGGCGGTTCCCTCCGCTCCCGGAGACGCATTAGTTTTTATTTATAGTCTATTTATTCCCCCAGTATTACCCTTTTCAACAGACTATGAACTATGTTTAATAATCGTATCTTTTTCGTCGTGACATTAGTGTTTTTATGTACAACGGACGCCGTGTTTGGTAAGTTTGTCCTTGTGTGTCTATGGAGTGAAGCCTTTAAGGTAGTGGTCCCCAACCCCCGGGCCGCGGACCGGTACCGGTCCGTGGCTCAATCAATACCGGGCCACACAAGAGAGGGGAATAGAGAGTTTGTGAGTGTCTGGCATGCAAACATACAGGAGATTCATTCACGGGCGACCAGAGAGTTTTAACTTATAATAGCGTCATATTGTCGGAGCAATGTGCTAATAACGACAGCCCCCCCCCCTCCAGTCTGTGGTAAATTGTCAAGCGTTGACCGGTCCGCAGTTAGAAAAAGCGATCATACTGATTAAAAAAATGGTCTCCGGGAACATTTAATTCCATTCGATTTAATTTCGATGTGTCAACAAGACCAGAGCAGAAAATGTGACAAAAACAGACAACAGAGGATCGTTTAAGGATCCACAGTTGTCCTCTCTCCAGGCTCATTTAAAGAGTATGATGAAGTTATTTTTATTTTCAGGTAAACCAGAGTCCTGCAGGAAACTGGGCTCCACCGTTGTCCTCTCTCCAGGCTCCGTGACTGACCCACTAACCAGCGTGACCTGGAGACATGGACAGGACCTGGTTCTGGACTGGTTCGGAGACGGTGATGCCTCGTGTTATCGTCATTTTAAAAGTACATTCACACATTATTAAGTTCAACAACCCAGAAAGAGGCGTCTGGAAGTGTTTAAGAGGTTTCTTAGAATGTAAAACTGAACTCACGAATCATTACGTCTTCGTCAGCTGAGCTTCACATTTACTTTTCAGAGTCAAGTTTATTGTCAATTCTACTACATGTGAGACACATACAGAGAATCGAAATTACGTTCCTCTCAAACCCTCGGTGCTACACAATAAATAAATTTTAAACACAAAGTGCAAATTAAAAAGAGACAAGAGACAAGTTATGAAATGACATTTGTACAACAGTTTTTCGGTTTGATTAAAGTGACCTGGTGCAAAGCAGTCGGTCCAGTTCTGCCAAAAGTGCCTGATGCAGAAACTGAGATCAGAGTGAGTGAGGGGGGCAGGGAGAGTGTTCAGCGTCCTGACGGCCTGGTGGACGAAGCTGTCCTTCAGTCTGCTGGTTCTGGCCCGGAGGGTCCGCAGCCTCCTCCCTGATGGCAGCAGACTGAAGAGGCTGTGTGACGGGTGGGTGGGGTCTCTCACGATGCTGAGGGCTTTGCCAGTCAGAGGGCTGCTGTAAATGTCCTGAAGTGAGGGGAGAGAGACACCAACGATCTTCTCAGCTGCTCTCACGATGCGTTGGAGACACTTGCGGCAGGTTGCGGTGCAGGATCCGTACCACACGGTGATGCAGCTGGTCAGGATGCTCTCGATGGTGCCTCTGTAGAAGGTGTACCTGATGGGGCCGAGGCTCTGGCTCTTCGCAATTTGCGGAGGAAGTAGAGACGCTGCTGTGCCTTCTTGGCGAGTGATGCAGTTTTAACAGTCCAGGAGAGGTCCTCTGAGATGTGGACACCCAGGAACTTGGTGCTGCTCACCCTCTCCACAGTGGCACCGTTGATGGTCAGAGGAGCATGCTGGGTGTGTTGTCTCCTGAAGTCAGCAACAATCTCCTTGGTCTTCTCCACATTCAGGGAGAGATTGTTGTCTGCACCACTCAGCCAGGCGGCTCACTTCGCTCCTGTAGTTTGACTCATCGTTGTTGTTGATGAGACCCACCACAGTCGTGTCGTCCACAAACTTTATGAAGAGGTTGGAGCTGTGCATCGGTGTGCAGTCGTGGGTCAGCAGGGTGAAGAGGAGGGGGCTCAGCACACATCCCTGGGGGGCCCCTGTGCTCAGTGTGATGGTGCTGGATGTGTTGCCGCCGACCCGTACTGCCTGTGGTCTCCCAGTCAGGAAGTCCAACAGCCAGTTGCACAGCGAGGTGCTGATCCCCAGCTGGTCCAGTTTGTGAATGAGCTGCTGGGGGATGATGGTGTTGAATGCTGAACACTCCACACTCCAATGACTCTGCGTTGTGTTTTGTTGGTATGGTTGTTTGTCCGGAATGCACTGACGAGGCAAGAGTCAAACACACAGTGCTCAAGGGCGTGGCTCAGACCGCACCGTTTATTTGAAGTTGGTCAGCCGACAGCTCCACAGTGCTTACCTTCCAAACCGCAAACAAACACTGATTAGGCGCATGCACCGCTCCCACCTCTGTTGACTTCCCATGTCTCTCCGTTAGACCTCCATTAAGCCTAGTGAGACCCAATGAAACCGGATATCTGGGGCTAGGGCTTCCCCAGGGCTTCCCCAGCTTCATGTGTCCTCCACAGTCCTCGTCCCTGGACTCTTTAGGTCAACTCGGATTGATAGAGTTCAGGTCACTTAAGATTGACCCTCTTTCAGAGGACAGAAAACGCTGCATTAAACCACAGGTGTTGGTTTGTCGTGTGCTGCGTCTGGATGGATTTTTGTTCAGTAAATAATGGCACGGTGTTCCGTATAATGTCTTGTGAGAGCCAGAAGAACGCCCGTCTATGTTAAACCTCAGAGTGGACAGAGGTCCTTTCTATCTCACTTGACTGTGTGTTGACTTCAAGTAGTTTTCATATCTTAAAAACCGGTCCAGTGAGGACAAAATGCATCAAAACACCTTAATAATGGGATTCCTGTCATATTTGTAGACCACTGTTCCTTGGATACAACATCTGGAAATCTGACGCTCTTCAACATGACTCATAAACACAGCGGCTCCTACACGGCGGAGATCAACTACAAAGTCAAAGACACCACTGAAATTAGGATAATCTGTAAGTGCAGGAATTGTGACTCAAGTTTGGACGATTTTGTTTGTTTCCATCTGATTTCCAGAACATTTTCCTTCGTTCTCTTCCCGTCAGCTCCAGTCCCCAAACCTACTGTTTCTGCACGCTGCAACAATGAAAACACCCGCTGTCTTCTGACCTGTGAAGGAAACATCACTGATGACCAAGGACCAGTCACAGTCTCCTGGACACGTGGTGACAAGGACGTTCCTGGAGACAAGACGCTGAACATCACAGAGGTACAAGCAGGATGAGGGCGTTAGTGGGTGAAAAAGATCCCTGATGAACAAGAATGTTGATAATCATCTGCTGCATCAAGTATATGTGCAGGCGGTTTTCTTTTACCAATCCAAATATTCCAACGGCAGCTGATGGAAACTTGGTTTTAGTCAAAATGTGAATAAAGTTTAAAGGGAAACTTTGGAGTGCTTTGCATGGACAAACCTCCGTGACGTCGCTCTCTGGTTTTCCAATTACTGGTGTTTAAGTCCATTTTCGAGGTGCAGAACCCAGCACGAGTCAACAGTCAGAATAAACCAGCCTGACCTCCGTCACCAGAACAGAGCTATTTTAGTTTAATTTTTTAAACAAAAAAAACTATTTAACTTATTCCTGGCCCTACTGAAGTCCACGATCATCTCCTTTGTCTTTCCACATCCAACTTAAGACGATTGTTCCTACACCAGGCCACAAAACGGTCCACCAATGTCTGCTCTCAGTCACTTGTCCATCACCCCTGCAGAGTAATCTGAGTATTCCTGCAGATGACAGGACTCCTGCAACCTGTCCTGGAAGTCTGAGGTGTGCAGCAGGAAGAGGAGTGGTGACAGTTCAGTTCCCTGTGGTGCTCCTGTGCTGCTGACCACCTGGTCTGAGACACAACCAGTAATCCCGGTGGTCGTGGAGGCGTCTACCTGTGTCTTCTGGAGTTTCTTATGTAGAAATGCAGGCTGGGTGGTGTCAGATGCACTGGAGAAATCAAAGTTCATGATCCTCACAGCCCTGCCTGCTCAGTCTAGATGACGGTGGGTTCATTGAAAAAGGTGTATGACGGCATCTTCGACTCGAGCCCCAAGACAAGAAGCAAACTGCAGTGGGTCCAGGAAGGTGATTGTTTGCTTATTCAGGTGGGACAAATAAAGTTTCTCCAGGACTTTCGTGATGTAAGATGTTGGGGTTCCAGGTCTCTAGTCGTTAGGAGAAGACGACTGTGTCCAGACTTCATCTGTCTGGTCCTCCTGCTGTCTGATGTGGTTTCCTGGTCCCTCTGTTGTTGTTGGTGCAGTCTCCGATGGTTGTTCATCATTGTGGACTGTCTGCAGATATTTTCAAAGCTTTTCTCATGATTTATAGGAGAACGAGGAACGTGTCATCAGCTGTGTGTTGGAAAACCCTGTCAGCCGTGAGCGCAGCGAATCCCTGCTCAACCCTTTAAGTGGTGAGTTTCACACCAGAGTTTATTGGCTCCCGTCATCAATTCTGTCTGAGGAATCAAAATGTGAATGAACACCGAAGTCCACTGGAGTCAAACTCAAATGTTTCTGTGTTTTAGTGAGTGGAGAGAGCCGTACGGTCGTGGATATAGTGCCGGGGATTCATGTCCCGGTTGTCCTAGTTGTCCTAGTTGTCCTGGCTGTCCTGGTTGTCCTGGCTGTCCTGGTTGTCCTGTATTTCATCTATAAAAGTAAGTACTCTTAAACATTTCCCCCATCAGTGACAGAGTGGTGAAGCTTCAGACGCCGTCACGTTCAGCGTACTTCAGGGTTCATGTTTCCTCGTGTGACAGACAGACGACACTGTTTTGATCACGACCAGTAAATCATCAATAGATGACATATTGGATCGTCTGGCCTCACGTATAAGTTATTTATGTTGTATTTCTGCTTCTATACTGATACACAACATGGATCCAGCAGCTGGAGACTCGTCACCGTGACGGTAGTCTGAGTCCAGAAACGGTAAAATCAAACCCAGAAGTGACCCGGTTAACGTGGTGTTAAATCTTTGACAGGGAGACGAACAAATGCAGGAAACGAGCAGACGGACGCTACGGACAACAGGAATGTGGTCAGATGTGGTGAGTAAAATGATTTCTTGTCCAACAGGAGATAAAATGTAAAGAAAAGCTGTAGTTTTACATCATAAATCACGAGCTCTGGTGTCGTTCTGGTGCTTTACGTCTGGATCTTTCATGACTCTGCAGCTCTGCCTGCAGTTCACTTTGACTCGTTTGTAAAGCCTAAAACCAAATTCATTTGTGATCCACCAACTTCCTTTGGTCAACAACTTGTCACAAACTGGAAGTGTTAAACAGACGTGATGTTTTTTATTGTTTTAAAGAAACGGGCGCACTACTGAGGACACCAACTCCAGACGGCTCACCGGTGAACTCCCCAGGGCCGGACAACAAACCTGGTCAGTAAAAGGATCAAATCCACGACAACGCCGTCCTCGAAGCCTCTGGACAGTCGTTTAGTTGGAATTTTAAGGTTTTTTCATTTATTACTCAGGAGAATAAGTTCAACACAAGTTTGACCACATGGTGGCAGCATGTTACAAGACGTGTCGGCGCCCGGCATGAAGCGAACTTCCGATGGGACCTCCATGGTGCTGTCAGTGGTCGCGTTTCCAGACCACTTTTTTGCAAAAGAAAATTAAAACCCCGAATTTGCATAAAGGCGGCGCAGCGGGAGGCGGAGTTTCTACTGAACTTTTAAAGATGGTGGTTTGGGCACGAGACTCCGCCTCCTGGACGTCTCCCAGGGGAGGTCCCTCACGTGGTGGCGAGATGACATCTTCTGGTTCTCCAGGTAACACCCTGGCGTCCTCCTAGAGGATTGGGGAGCCGGAGGGGGTCCAGGCAGCTCTGGTGACGTTCCTGCTGCCTTCATTCCTAGAATCTGGATGGATGGTTTCTAGTTCTGAAAATGTTCAGATGTTTTAAAACCGGACGGCGGTCAGATGAATCACAAACTCCAACTGCTTATGGAAACCCTGGAGGCGGTGTCCTTCAGACGACAGAGGAGAGGGACCATCCAGTTCGGGGTCGCGTCGGCGCCTACAGTCATTCAGCAGCGTTCCCGCTCCACTGCAGCCACTTCGGATGTATTCTCTGATACTTGGCCGGGCGCCGCTCTGCCTTCTTCACATGCTTCTTTCTCTCTGGTCTTAGAGGTGTCAGTTGGTTCTGCCCTCAAAAAACCAGGAAAGTCAACTCCAGAGGAGCCAGGCCAGCTGTTATATAGAAGAGGAACCAAATGAGGATGACTGTCCCGGCGGCGATACGGTCACTGATATGCAACCGCAGTTTCTCTTCAGGACAAACCTGCTGCCGCTGTTCCAACATGAAGTTACCTGGAAGCTGTTTGAAGGGCTTCATACCGGGCTCACCTTCACTTCTGCTTATTTGTATCTTAAAGACCCAGGTGTGGTCTAAGGAGATGCTGGAATAAACGACGTGTCCACATGACTAAAACGCCAAACATCAGCAGCTCTTCACGCCGATAAAAGTCATTTCACTTGCAGCACTTGTCGCGTGTAAGTTGCTCATCGTTGTTTTTTCTCTTCAGATCCAGCTCAGGAGGAGGCGGGGCCGATTACAGCAGAGGAGGACCGGAGCTGAAGTTCTCACTACATTCTTACCACTCGTGATGCCGTTATTGGCGATGGCGTAACGAGTGTTGGGAGCAGTATTTCATGCTACAGCTGCATTTTTTGTACATTCACTGTATCTGGGGGGTTTTGACGTGTCCGAGGCATTTCGTTAAGACCTCAGGAAGTTGTCGGTTTGTGTAAAAAACAAAAAACACATCCATTTAAAGGTGAGCAAACTACAGAAAGATGGGTCCAAGCAGTCAGTCTCTCCAGAACCAGATTGTGTTTGTGAGCATCATTTTTATTCTAGTTACAAAGGTCTGTGGACACCTCACATCAACCAAAGCTAGGGTTTACTTTCCAGTCCGCCGTTTGATTTCTGGGCATTTCTGACGGTTTCTGACGGTTTCTGACGGTTTCTGACGATTTCTGACGGTTTCTGATGGTTTCTGACGGGTTCTGATGGTTTTTGACGGTTTTTGACGATTCCTGACGGTTTCTTGCTGTTTCTGACGATTTCTGACAGTTCCTGACGGGTTCTGACGGGTTCTGACGGTTCCTGACGATTTCTGACGGGCTCGGACGGTTTCTGACGGTTTCTGACGGGTTCTGACGATTCCTGACGGTTTCTGACAGTTTCTGACGATTTCTGACGATTTCTGACGGGTTCTGACGGGTTCTGACGGGTTCTGACGGTTTCTGACGATTCCTGACGGTTTCTGACAGTTTCCGACAGTTTCCGACGGTTTCCGACGGGTTCTGACTGTTTCTGGCGATTTTGACGGTTTCTGACGAGTTCTGACGAGTTCTGACTGTTTCTGGCGATTTTTTGACGGTTTTCTGGCGGTTTCTGACGATGTTCTGACGGTTCCTGACGATTCCTGACGGTTTCTGACGGTTTCTGACGGTTTCTGATTGGTTCTGACGGGTTCTGACGGGTTCTGACGGTTCCTGACGGTTCCTGACGGTTCCTGACGATTTCTGACGGGTTTGGTCGGTTTCTGACGGTTTCTGACGGTTTCTGACGGTTTCTGACGGTTCCTGACGGGTTCCGACGGGTTCTGACGTGGGGCGATAAACAGAAAAAATTGTTGGACGATCACTTTTTAAACTTTTTAAAATTCATTTTTAACTTGTTTAAAAACACGTCCTAAGTTACGTTTTTTACTTGATAGTTGTCATGTACCACATCTGTACCAAGCGGCCGGTTACAGATGTGTAATTGGACTGATTTGGAACGAGATGAATTGTCTTCCTGATCGTGATCCAAACTCAACAAAACTTGGTACCGATACAAATCGTGTTGATTGATTTGCTTTTTGAAGCGTGAAAGTTCCACGTTTACATTATGAAATGAATCTGTTACTATACACCGGACGCTTCTGCATTTACAGTAGATGAGTCTAGATGCCACATTGACCAACGGACCAGACTGGGAGGACTGAACCTCTGAAGCGCGTCGGGCGTTGTTCTCTGTGGACGTGACTGAAAACCACAGGAAGCCAGGTGCTCTCTAACGACCCTAAAGATACCTTGCATATATTCAGCTGAAATGCACGACCTGGACCTTAAAAGGAGCGAAAACTGCTGCTGATGATGAGGAGTTTTTACTGATGAGTTTCATTATTTTAACAGATTATTTGCGTTTAAATGATCTGCAGCCTGACTGTCATGTTATCACCTTTTGTTGAGTCTAAGTAAAAAGGCCCAAACTGCAGTCTGGTATCAAATGTGTGTCTAAGCAGTGTTGGGATGAAAACTGAAGTTTCCAGAGCTTCAACTCTGGTTCAGGGCTTTTCTTTGTTTGCTGCCATTAAAACTGTCTATGATCCCAACAAATTACCTGTTTTTATATTATTTGTTAATAAAATGTTTCTAAAAGAGTGTGTATAATTTAGTTTCTGTAGTTCTGCTTATTGCAGCTCTAAATGTTGATTAAATCTACACGATGACCTGGATGTGATGATGATGATGATGATGATGATCGGGGGGGCTCCTGACCCTCCTGACCCTTCCCGTCCTCCTGTCTTCTACTCATTACCTGTATTAACTGCACCTGTGTTGAACTCGTTACCTGTATAACAGACACCTGTCCACACATTCAGAGTGGGGGCTACCATGCAGGATCTCACCTCAGTGATCATGAGAAAAGTGAGGGATCAGTGCAGAACTACACGAGAGGACCTGGTCAATGACCTGAAGAGAGCTGGAACCACAATATGAAAGGTTACCGTTGTAACACACTAGGCTGTCCTGGATAAAAACCTGCAGCTCACACAAGGTCCCCCTGCTCAAGCCAGTCCATGTCCAGGCCCGCCTGATGTCTGCCCGTGACCGTCTGGATGATCCAGAGGAGGGATGGAGAGAAGGTCATGTGGTCTGGTGAGACCAAAATGAAGCATTCTGGTCTAAACTCCACTTGCTGTGTTTGGAGAGAGAAGGATGAGTACAACCCAGAACAACCATCCCAACCTGGAAGCATGGAGGTGGAAGCATCATTCTTTGGGAATGTTTTTTTTGCAAAGAGGACAGGGTGACTGTCTCGTATAGAGGGGAGGATGGATGGGGCCACGTATTGCCAGATTATGGGTAGTCGGGTCTAACCAGCAAGGAGTGGCTCCATAAGAAGCATCTCCAGGTCCTGGAGGGGCCTAGTCTCCAGACCTGAGCCCACTAGAGAATCTGTGGAGAGAGCCGAACCTCGGCGTTGCCCAGCAACATTCCCGAATCCTGTATTTAAAGTAGAAGAAATGTTGACCCTCAGCAGCCGCTTCATTACACCTGCCAACCTGAAGTGGATGTGAACCGCAGACGTGGGAGGCAGCTGAAGACGGCTGACATCAAAGGTATCTGTAAGCGAAGGAATTGGCTGCTTCGTTTGCTTCCCATCTGTTTCAGGAACATTTTCATTTGTTCATCATTTGTTCTCGTCCCGTCAGCTCCAGTCTCCACAGGCTGCAACACTGAAAAGCCCTGCTGTGTTCTGAGCCGTGAAGGCAGCGCTGATGCCCTTGGAGTTTCCTGGACGGAGGACATGAGACGGAAACGTCACACAGGTACGAGCAGACTGGTGTAAGTGGGAGCAACAGGTCAGTAACAGACAAGGATGTTGTGACCTGTTTAAGTTCTTGTACTTTTAAAAAGAAATCTGATTAATGAGAATCTACTGCATAAAATACATGTGCAAACTTATTTAAAATACTCCAACAACATCATCAAACAAATATGTCATCTTTTGCCATCAAAATTTCACTGAATTATAAGAAAAATCTTTTAAATTGTGTTCATGTGTGGTGTGATATTCATAATTTACATTAAAATGTTTGGTTTTTGGGGTAAACCCAAACACATTTCCTTTCGGGACAATGAGGTTTCTCTTTGTCAGACCCGTTTGCTGTTGACGGGTAGCACAACTACTGGGTTCCCATGAAGAGCCAAACAAAACTTATTTATTCCTCACTGGAACATTAGGGAAGTTTTATTTCAGAATTTTTTTTTCTTCTGAACATGAATCTTAACAATCAAAAGTGTTTAATTACCAGCGCTAATAAGTAAGATTTCATTAACACCTTTTCCCCCCAAAATACATTATTTGTTTAACAAAGAGTTTCCTGCGGAGGAAACTCATTTCAGCCGCTTGTATCCGTGATCTTGTTCTTTAGGTCAATACCCAAAGTTCATGACCACAGGTGAGGGTGGAAGCGTAGATTGACGGTAAATCGAAAGCTTCTCCATGCGACTCAGCTCCTTCTTCACCACGACGGTTCGGTACTTCGACCACATAGCTGCAGACGCTGCACCAAATCCGGCTGCCGGAGTCCAACCTGCACTGGGAACAGGTTTTACTTACTGCCGGCAATGCCAACCAAGCTCCTGCTCCGGTCCTACAGAGACCGAACAGCCCATAGTAAAGGGTCCCAGACCCCGTACTCACGGAGCCCCCCCCACAGAAAACCACGAGGGACACGGTTGAATGCTTTCTCCAGATGCACAAAGCACATGTAGACTGGTTTGGCATACTCCCATGAACCGTCCAGCACCCTGCGGAGGGTATAGATGCAGGCATGCAGTCATTCCCATCCATTTCCAGTGAGGGTTGAAGTCCTTCTCTGGACAGCTCTGACTCCTTCAAAGGACAAAAGTGAAGCCGTGCACTGCTGTTGAATAGAATCGCTGATATTTTACTGCAGAAGAAGAACCATAAATGATTATCACTGTTGGAAATGGTTAATGTAATTGAATACAACTTCACATACGATCAGTTAAACCCAGCTTCCATGAAGTAAATGCCTTTAGACTCATACGTAGCAGAGTGGGGAGACGTCTGGTGGACAGACAATTTAGATGCTACAACTTGGAGGAACATAAAATATTTCTGCGACATTCATAACCAGAACAAATGCAAACCGTATAACAGCCAGGATTGTAGAAAAGTGTGATAAAGTAAGGACCTGATGCCGCTCGTCCACAGTGGACCAAGGTCCAGTTGCTCTCGAGCAGACTGGTTCTAGAACCGGTACTGTCTTTGTTTCCTATGTGGATCTAGAATCAGTTAGTCTGGACCATCAGGAACTGAAACCCTGGTGATTCAAGGAGGGTAATCGTAGTAAAATAAGTTTGACTTCTAAAGAAGCACTGAATGTAAAAATCGTGTAATATGGTTTTTTTTTGTTTGTTTTATATTATAAACCCATCATTCATGTTTTACTTGAGCAAATTTAGATTTGTCTTTTTTTCTTCTTTTCTTCTTCCCCAACCAAAAAAAAAAAAATTTTAATAATTTTATAAAGAAATCTTGAGAATTAACTAGTACCAGTGATGGCTCGGGACCAGTCCGCCCGCCAGCCTCCGGTTCAGCACTGGACAGCTCCTGGGTGGCCCTGACCTCATGCACACTTCAGGACCAGAGGCGCTGACGGGGTTTCTACAACCGATGACTAAGCTGCTGAAGCCCTCTAGCATCCATGGAGACCCGTCCCCAGGTGAACATGTGGTTTTAACATCTTCATGGCACGGTCGGCATCTGCGAGCGCGGTTTCCCTTCCGTCCACTCGTGTACTGCCGTGCTTTGCAGTAGGTTGGAGGTGTTTGTTTCCAGACTTGTTGGTGGACATTAGGTCCAAACATCTCCAACTTTGTCTCATTGTTCCAGAAGTCTTCAGGTGTGTTCAGGTGCAGTTTTGTGAACCGCCGCTGGATTTGCATGTTCTCTTTGGACAGAGGTTTTCTCTGCAGAGGAAATTTGCTGGGACCCACAGCAGACACTAATAGGAATACCTAACTTTATGTACATTTCTTCTCAAAGGAGTGTCAGAGGAATATTGTGGGATATTTCATCTCTCTGTAAATATTGGTTCCGTCTTGAATATAGTTTACACAATTATTTAAATGCAAACCTGGCAACAAACGTTGATTCTGATTGATGGTTTTAGGGTAGAAACTATGCAAAGCTGCTTCAGATGTTCTCTCTGACAGAGAGGTGACACAGAGGTTGCTGCGCTGCGAGGTGTCGTAAGCGCTGCTAGATTCTGAATCTGTGGACCAAATCCTTCCACGTCCGACGCTCCAACAGGTCATGAACGGGGAGAAGTCATCCGTGGACTGAAGAGACTGGAGAGAATAAATTCTTTAATTTTGTTGTCTCTATCTGCATCCTGAAAGTGTGACTCAAGACCAAAACATTATTTATTTATATCAGTCTAAGAACTGTCCGTAAACCGTATCCCAGTTGTAGTCAACATTAATAGCAAATAAAGTTGCTCTGGTCAAAAATGTACCCTAACTTTGGACATGAATGTCACCAAATATTAAATGTTTACATTTGTATGTTTGTTTTTATTTTGCCATGTGATCTAAATCGTCTGTCCACCAGAGGGCTCCCTACTCTGTTAATTATAACCAAACATGTTCGCTTCACCGAAGCTGTGTGAAGAGCAGCTTCAAACTGCCTGTATAGAAGTTGCGTTTTATTCCTGTTTTGGTTCTGAAGGGAATTCAAAACAAGGTTAGGGTGAAAACTTGACCCCAAAGACAATGGCTCTGCACAAAAAAAGCCTACAAAGTGCAGGCGATGCAGGAAAGGTTTCTATCCATGACTGTGTTGAACTGAGTGCAAAGTCTGTGACAGGCAGATATGCTTCTTAACTGGAGGAAACGGTCTCGTTCGGGAAGTCCCTTCAGACGTCACCAGGAGGTAAATCCAAGAGGCATCACTCCCAGGCTGGTCGGTTCATTTCCTTCAGACATACACAAATATACAGTTTTATGAGTGGACATGCTGCTGCACTGAAAGCGTCGCCGTGTACAACGTTGGAAGTTCTTCTTGGCAACAGTGGATGACAGCAGTGTTCGGGACGGCACGTTTCCCGAACTATTACTGATCTGTGTCCAGCTCAGTAATAGTTCCCTTCCAACTGCAACACGACTGGCTTGTAATTATCATGTCTAACACTGTGTAGCAGCTAAAAGAGCTCATTTGACACGTCATACAACCATCCATGTAAGCCACATCGTAAGTTCAATGACCTCCAGAGATCGGCAGCACAAATGTGCCTCGGGTAAATGTCCAGAAATGACGTGGTCCAGACATGTCAAGGTGAAGAGGCGTCTCAGAGCGACGTTCCACTGAAGGCTGCTGGAGAGCCGAACACGACCTGTCCCTTAGAAGGAAACGGGATGTTTACGGCACTTATTTCATGTTGTTCAGGTCAAATAGCTTCTATCATGAGCCTGTTAGGAATGAATCTTTGGAATCTCTTTGGAAAGAGAAACAGAGGTGGGCATTCTTCTTCTAGCAGGTCGATGGGAGGACAGGCCGTCATGTTGGGTTTTGTTGCTTAAAAAGATTTGACAGGCGCTCCTAAAGGTTGCGCTCGTTCATAAAAAAGCCGTCTAAGACGAGTCTTCCTGAGCTCTGACAGCTGAGAGGGAGAAGATGGATGGGACTGAACTTGAACGTGCCAGAGTGAAGAGGGAGCGAGCAGAGACGGAATGACATTGGAAAGTGGGCGTACTCTGACATGTGCAGACAGGACTGAAACTGAAATGAGGAGCGGGGGATCCAGACGGGGAGGGATTCTTCTGTTCAGTCATCTGATTCGGGACATGCGGAGGACATGTTCTGACAGTCCCAGAAGCTCGGCCTCAGTCGGAGCTGTTACGGAACAAAGGGAAAATCTGTCAGACTATAACCAGCATTTGCAGCAGTCTAGGCGTCACTCCAACAGTTTATTCCGTTTATTTTTCCGTGTGTTTGATCTTGTCTTTTGTTGGACTGATTTTATCTGATTGATAAAATGACACAGTTCACAGAAAGTTAGAAGATCATCTTAGATTCTGAACGACATGCTGCCATGTGGACACCACAGCAACAACGTGCAGCTGTAATAAGCGCCTTGACGTTAATGCGGTTTATTGATCCGTCCTTCTATCCCACTTCTGATTATCAGCGTTGGCTCGCAGAGAAAGGAGGCCCAGACCTCCCTCTCCCTGGTCGCCTCCTCCAGTTCTTCTGGGAGGACACCGAGATGTTCCCGGGTCAGATGAGGCGCATCTATCTCTAGGCCTTAAACCTGGGTAGATATCCCCAAAACCCCTCTCTAGGGGAGACCTCATGAGATGCCAGAACCAGTTCAACTGGCTCCTGTAGAAGCGGCGGCTCTACTTCAGCGTAGGAGCTGGTAAACGGAGATCCCTAACTGACTGCAGACGCTGCACCAATCCATCTGTCCCACTCCATCCATCACCCGCGTGGGAACAAGACCCTGAGATGCTGGGACCCCTCCTCCTGAGGGCCTCTCTCCCAGCCGGGAGAGGACTTCCTACCCTTTTCTGACTGAGAACCCCGGTGGCAGATTCGTGTTTGATTCACACTGAAGGTATTAATCAGAGAACTCGGTGTCCCTCACCTGGACGAGGGTTACCGTCAGACTTTGGGGCCTTGGACCCACATGGGTTGGGTGGGATGTGTGGTGGAAATTTTATATTACAGCCCTTACTTTCTGTATAATTCTTTGGATGCAGTTTTACCTTTGACCAACTCCCTCTACATGAGGAAGCAGATCCCCCCCCCTTCCCCACACACCACTTCACATCCTGACTCCAGCCTGATAAACGACACCTTCTCTGTACTTTTGGCGACGTGAACAAAAGAACGTCGCCACAAGGACTGCCGGTCAGAAGACACGTCTATTGTAAAATGCATATCTCTTTGTCACGAAAACAGATATGCCCAGACGTGGAGCATATGCTCCTTTGTCATTGAATGTGCGCGCTCCGGACGCGGAGCAAAACTCCTTTGTCATGAAATGAGCGCGCCCTCACTGTAAAGCGCGAGCGCCCTTTTAATGTATGTAATGCCTTTGTCCGGAAATTCATGGTTTCTGTATAAAAGACGCCTCCCTTCAGTTAGCGGCAGGACTCTGCAGATCCCTCCACTCTGTTTATTTCCGGTTGATTTCAAATAAACGAGTGTACGAAGACAGTAGACTTTTTACTCTTTCTTCCACCGACTATTTTTTCCACGACAGATGTGGTTTGGGTAACGGCCGAGGGTCTGGACCTTGACTTGCTGACCCCTGGCCTCCAAACCTGGCTCAGTTTATTGATTTTGATGAATTATCAGAAGAACCACTAACTTGAGTCAGAATATATCAGTGGGCTGTAACGGTTGTTTGTGAAGGTCATTTAAATTACCCACACTTTGTATTTTTCTATAATATTCTGGTAAAGTGGAACAGTTACAGACTATAATATGCAAAATCAAATAAACTGGAACAGACCTAGTCAAGTGATTTAAACAGAAAATAATCAAGAAATGTAAAATAAAACTGTAGTATAATAAACAACATTTACTAATTATATTTGCACGCTTTAACTGTTTGAATTTCTGTTCGTTATCAGAGCTGCAGTGGCGCGTGTACTCGGGTACAAGCTGCAAATACTTCCTTACTTCTGGTGTGTCGTGGTGGGAGGTAAAGACGGATCTGTCATCTTTGAAACCCGTTCTCTTCAGTCGACGCCGTGGACAGGTGTCGCTCTGCAGCTTAACGTCTGAACAGACAAAATACACAGAAAACTGGATCATAAGCTCCACAATCTGCAATATCTGTGCAAATATTCGACTGTCCGTCACATTGTGGTGTTTCAGAGACGTTTCCATGTTGTTGTTTCCAGCTCTGCTGAATCTTCTGACTCATTAGTTGGTTGATGAAGTTGGTTTATGGTTTGTTTATGAGTGCTCAGACCTCATGGATGTATCTGAAAGGTGGTCCTTGGGCCTCCTGGCTCTGGTCCAGTTAGACTCAGGAGAGAACGAATTTACGATGCATTTTAGCCACAATAAAAACAGCAGAGTAACAACTGTAAAGGAATAAAAAAGAACGTATAACAACCAGGACACAGAAAGGAGGCAGTACAAACATAATAATAATGTGTATGTACGTGCAAAACAGTTGGTAGTTAGGAGACAAATGAAATGATAAATTGATATATAGAGGTAGATAGTCTGGCTGAGGTCTGCTCAGCATAAGCACAACAAAGTGTTTGTTTTTAGCGTTAAGAGTCTGAGGTCTTTGCAGGCGTTCAAAGGTCTGATGGCGGTTTGGGTCGCAGTTCTGCGAGGCAGGCTGCGGCATCTTCAGCCTGAGAGGAGGGGGACGGTCCGTGACAGGGGAAAGTGGGATCCTGCTGATTCTTGGTGCCGTTGACAGACAGCCAGCTCCCCGACCGCGGTGGTACCGCTGCACCGGTCTACAGACAGCTGAACCTCCTCTCGGTACCGCTTTTCCTCGCCGTCCTGGTTGAGACCCTGGATGAGACCCGCCACCACAGACGCGTATATCTGAGCCGAAGCTTCACGGACCCCCCCCCCCCTTGTCTTTGTGAATGTTAATCTGCAATACCGTAATGACGTTACCGTAATGACGGCGAGGAGAGATTCCTGCAAGTCGGTGTAATGTGGCCCTAATGGCCCCTCATGCTCCCACACCTCACATTGGACACGCACTGGTGCTGCTTGTATGTAATTGACTTTGGCTCAAAGTAAAGAAAACTTTTGAATGAAACGGGCTCCTTTTGTAACATACAGAACCGTAATTCAGCGTGGCAGTGGATGACGTCACCGCCGTCGACGTGCGAGGATGCGCTCAGGACGCTTCATTGATGAGTGTCGAGTTGCTGCTTGGCTTTAAGTTTCTGTTTAGCGACGGTCGACCACGGACATGTTGTTAATCTGTACTTTTACACAGAGTTTTAAAATAATGTCAAAATCAGTTTACCAAAGTACGTTCAGCAGTGTATGTTGGCATCTTCTGAAGTTTGCTTTTAAAGAATTTCTCTCTCTCTGTCTCTGTCTCTCTCTGTCTCTCTCTGTCTCTCTCTCTCTGTCTCTCTCTGTCTCTCTCTCTCTGTCTCTCTCTCTCTCTCTCTGTCTCTCTCTCTCTGTCTCTCTCTCTCTCTGTCTCTCTCTCTCTCTCTCTCTCTCCGTCTCTGTCTTTGGCCGGAAGTGTTTACTATAAAACTCTTATTTTATAAAGCCCGTGTGGAAGTCGTGTTGTCCTGCCGTTAGTTCCCGCTGTTGTGCGTAAAGGTGCACAGTTCCTCCCCAGGTGTTCGGGACGTGGCGGAAAGATCGTTAACTCCGGTTTATTTACCTGCTTCAAGCTGCAGTTTGTCTGCTGGAGATGAGAAGACCTTTTCCAAGAATCTGTAACTGATTTGATGTAGTTTTTCAGTGACAGCATCAACCCGTCCAGGCGACAGGTGGTCCAGAATGAGCGCTTGGACCTCCGCGTTCGTGTTGCTGCTGGCCACACTGATCGCGTCTCACGGCGCAGGTAAATGTATTTAACTACTATATTTGAACCTTTCAGGATGCAGAAACGAGTGTTTTCCATCGATGAAGTCATTTAAATGTTGAGTTTCTCCTTGTCCGTCTTGGATGCAAATAAGTGAACTCAAAAGTCTTGTTTGTTGGTCTTTGGCTGGGATCCAGGTAATGTGGAACCCTGGACTAGTTTATTGGGATCTGTAATAACTCTTCAGATCCCCTGCCCTCACAGACACTAATTCTCCGTTTGTTTGCTCAGGTGGGTTTAGGTGTGAAGGATGTGAATCTTGCTCTGACCTGTTTCCAAGTCTTGATGTTATTTGTTTAAGTTGCTGCCTTTATTGTATTTGCTGGATTTTTCTGTGCTTGCGTGTTGAATTAGGTCCCAAAGCTTGTTGATTTAGTTCGATTCAGCACAGGGATGGGTCTAGACTTTACGGGAGCCGAGGGCGCAGAGAAACAGTGGCCCCCCGCGGAACTCCAACCTCATACAATCACCAGGCTCCACAAATGGACTGTACACGAAGAACTGGACGAACCCTCGGCCGTGTCAGACACGAGCTTTCTGGAGATGCGCTTTTGAAACCTGCTTTTGCTTCTACTGAGTGTCGCAGGTCCGGAAACCCACCGGAACACACCCACTTTGTTTCAGTCTCACTTAGCTGTTTTATTTTGGTGGGTCTGGCTTATGTGAATCTATGATGTTTATTAATATGACATTAATTGTGATCAAATCTGTTCAAACATCTTCATTTCAAGAATCACTAAACAACGTGAAATGAGTGCTGGTCCCGACGTTGTCTTGACTGCTAATGAGGTGACGTAACAAACCTGAATTTGGGTTTTGTGGGTTTCCTACGTTGCTTACGTCAGCAGTTGGGGAGGTTTTTCAATCGATCTTCAGTCGATCAAATTGCAGCTACACAGATATGAAACTGTACGTGGAACAGTTTCAAAGCCTCTCCTGGTTCTGGGAACTGGTGTTCCAGGTGTTCCAGGGTTCCCGCGTGTTGTTGGTCCTCACACAGAGAAATGAATCGCTGCCCTTTTATAGACAGATCCCTGGTGCTTTAATACCTGTACAGTCCCCCTTTTGTCTTTTCCTTAACTTTTTTTAATAATTGTGTGTCTGAAGGTCTGAATCTTTCCTCCCGCCGTGCTGCTAAACAATCGGAGTTTGTTCCCGCTGTCGCTTCACGCGCTCAAGACCGTGCTGGTTAATCTAATACAGAGTTCAATAGTTTCCATTTAGTCACGCAAGACGACACCAGCGCACAACAAGTCTCGGTTGTTAGTCCTTTGTGGACGGGGAGATCCCCCCCCCACGTCCCCTCGAGCGCGGACAACTCCGGTCTTGATTCACATAGTTGGAGAAATGCTGCATGTTTATTTCATTGTTCATTTTCTCTGCTTGTAGGTTTTTCACACCATTTTCAAAAGTGTCTTTTTATCGTTGATTGCTGTTCCACAAATGCAGCTGCCGTTTTATTTAGTTGGGTTGATGTTTGGTAGATGCACCAACTGACCAGCTGCTGGCTGGAAGCGGACTTTTTTTTTTTTTTTTGTCTGATCAGTATTTAAACAATATTGGGTATTTGCTTAAATGTTTTTTCGTTTATCAGTACAGGCATCACATGCACAGCCGTGACTTGATTTTGTATTGCTTTATTTGACTTATTTTCCTGTCACGGGGCTGATCTTTGCTGCGTTTTTAAAGTTCCAGAAACAAAACGCAGTCGCAGGGAAGGTGATTTTTAAGTGAGCACAGTAAGTGTGCAGCCTTGGAGCGACGGAATCGTGAACAGATGTTCAGATAAAGAGCGCGTGTCAGCGTGGACGAGCGTGAGTGACACGAACGTGCGTTGGCCTAGTGGATGACGACTAGGCATGCCTGACAGCATCTGTGCACGCGCCGCAGCAGCGGGACGGAGGTCAGGTGTGTGAGATGTGGGGGTGTGACGGGACAAAAGGGGCGGTCCCGCAGCCGCTGAAGAGCTGCTGCGGCACACTTCCACGTCAGTAAGGCAGGACAAGGCTGCTGTAATTAATACCATTATTAAATGTGTACAAAGAGAAGAAGGCAAAAGAAACATGTTGTGGAGGAGCATCGATCAAAACCTTCAGGAAAACAAAAGTTAAACCGGCGTCACCCTGCTGAGCATGCTCAGTGTGATGAAGCTCTGAGAAGAAGTCTGCAGCCAGCAGCCTCTGCTGTCGTTCTAGTCTGATTTTTTTTTATTTAGTTCTGCAGGTTTCCTTGTGTGAGAGAGTGAAGGGGAAGGTGCTCTAACAACAAACTTAGGACTTGAGACAGATTCTGCAGACTAAAACTGCAGTGAAGCGCAGAAAGACGGATAAAGACAGAAGATTGTGGTGGGTGTTTGTGATTAGTGTGTGTGTGTGTGTGTGCGTGTGTATTTTAGTGCGTGTGCGTGTGATGTTTTGTGGTCATGTTGGCTGTAACCCCCTGATTAGTCCGAGAGCTGAAGCAGTCAGAGCTACAGAGACACATGAAGCAGTGATGTTGACCTCCAACACAAGTTCGGCAACAACCCGTGGTCCCAACCACAACTTCGGGTTGAACCACAGCTGGTTCTGCTGTGTTGGGTCGGTGTCATGCCCCAGACCTCCTCCAACATACTGCCTTCGCTCTCCACACACGGGGGCACCAGCCAGCAGGGCCACCACACACCTGCAGCACCGAGGAGACGGCACAAAGGTGGGGAGGGAGGGCCACCAGCCTCGATCCCCGCCCGCAGCCCCCTGCCCAGGAAGCACAAGGCAGAAAGGAGGAACTGGAGCCACGGGGCAGAGTCCAGATCCACCCCACACCGTGGCCAGGGGAGGAACTGCAACTGCTGTCAACAACTGGGTTACACTCGGCTTTGAAAAGGTTGGCCATGAGATGAGACTCGTCCTCATGTTGCTAAAACACACTCGATCATATTATTTTTCCTGGCTCTGGTTTCTCTCCGTGTGCGTGCACACCCGCCTCTGCCCACAAACTCGATGCCGACATCACACCCGCTCAATTATGCAGGGACAGTACGAATATGCAGACCTGCTTCACAAGAACTCAGGTTTGTGCGTTCTACATGGAGCTGTGGGTTTTATGTTCCGTCGAGTCCGGCGGGTCTGTTTGTAGGAACTCGATAAGAGAACCAGGGGTTGGTTTGAAACGTTGAAAACATGGATCTGCCAAATAACAAAGCTATCAAACATTAATTCTGGTAAACTGCTCATTTACTTTGTGCACTGGATGTGAATGTGAGATAAACCAGCATTTACACCCTCTTTGTTTTCCTTTCCTGCATTTAGCTCCTCTTAGATTTGCAGTTTTGAGGCCTCAGGCCCGGGTGGCCGAGCAGCTTTTCCTGCAACAGTCCAGCCTGTATTTCATCGAAGCAGACAACAAGTCGGGGTGGTGAAGGACTCTGCACTGTCCTGCTCTAAATGAGCGTCCGTGGCTGCATCAGGCTGCAAACAGAAAAGGGTGAAGCGTAAGTAGCTGAGAGGGAGGCGGCTCGTAGTTTCCTGAACGCAGCAGCCTGTCAGAACACGAACAAACTTCTGAACAATCACAAATGTCTGTGTTGCGTTTCAGAAGAACATTTCATTGGCTTCTGTTTTCAGCTGTTAGTTCCTCCAGGCGACTGTTAGTCTGGTTGTGGAAGCGTCAGACCATCAGTGTAGCTGCATCTCGCCATGAAAACTAGTTAACTAGAAACAAAGTTAGAAGAGCGACAGAGCGACTCAGTGGACGTCATTCCAATGCATTGATTATTATTAGAGAAAAAGAAAAGATTTCCCTACAGGTGTTTCAAAACCATCAGAAACGAATCATTTATAATGTAATCATTAAGTACACACTTTATTTTTCATCTGGAAGCCAATCTGAGCTGCTTGTTAATATGAAACACCTGAAGTCGGGGTGTCGTGTTGGACCTGACATTTGTTTCCACATCCCACCATTAATGACGCGCTCGGCTGAGTGCAGCACTTTGACGATAAAGTTAAATGACTGTAGAAAACTTGTCTGGCTCAGTTACTTCAGGACAGAAGTGTTTTATTTTGTTCCTTTCTGATACTGATTCTGGCACCTGGGCCTTGGGTATGAGCCAAGAGAGAAGTGCTGCTTTGCTTAGGTTTGATGGCGTTTATTCCACCTGTCTTTGGGTGAACAGCAGTGTTTACACCCCGAACAGGTCGTCAGGTTGACTTGGACTCATTAATTCACCCAACGTGGGATCTTTTTGATAGTGGGAGAAAGCTGGAGTACCCAGAGAAAACCCAAATGGAAAACGGGGAGAGAAAAAGCACCAGATATCAGGAATCAAACATAAACACAAGCGATGAAGGGCTACACAGGAACCACGAACAAACAAACACTAGTGGTGCAAAACAGGACTAAAATGATTATAAAAATGATTATTAAAACATAGCTGAGAGAACTATATACAGAAGATAGAAACATCCAACGATGAACAATATAATGATATATTTTAGCCATTTGGGACATGTTAAGGTTTCAGTCAGATGATTTGTGAAAGTGTAGTCTTTGTAAACGGTGTCAGGTTTGTTGTAATAGTCTGGATTGGTCCAATCTGACCTTGTAACGTTCTGAAAGGAATAATTGCAAAGCCTCGGTCTTGGCTCTGGTATGATACACTCTTCATCTGTATAGAGAGAGAATGGATGGCTTTTGGTGTGGTATGCTGTGTCAACTGCTTCATGGTGTTTTTTCCTATATGTACAGTGTTTTTCATCTTCAGCTATATCTTTGTTTTCATATTTAGCCATGTTTTTAACTATACATGCAGCTCTGTCTTCGATTTCGTCTGCAGCTCTGTCTTCGATTTCGTCTGCAGCCCTGTCTTCGCTTTCGTCTGCAGCCCTGTCTTCGCTTTCATCTGCAGCCCTGTCTTCGCTTTCGTCTGCAGCCCTGTCTTCGCTTTCGTCTGCAGCTCTGTCTTCGCTTTCGTCTGCAGCTCTGTCTTCGCTTTCGTCTGCAGCCCTGTCTTCGCTTTCGTCTGCAGCCCTGTCTTCGCTTTCGTCTGCAGCCCTGTCTTGGATTTCAGCTGCAGCCCTGTCTTCGATTTCGTCTGTAGCCCTGTCTTCGATTTCGTCTGTAGCCCTGTCTTCGATTTCGTCTGTAGCCCTGTCTTCGCTTTCGTCTGTAGCCCTGTCTTCGCTTTCGTCTGCAGCTCTGTCTTCGCTTTCGTCTGCAGCCCTGTCTTCGCTTTCGTCTGCAGCCCTGTCTTCGCTTTCGTCTGCAGCCCTGTCTTCGATTTCGTCTGTAGCCCTGTCTTCGCTTTCGTCTGCAGCCCTGTCTTGGATTTCGTCTGCAGCTCTGTCTTCGATTTCGTCTGCAGCCCTGTCTTCAAATGGATCTTTAAAGATATTTTCAACTATCTCCTCCGTTTCATCGTCATTAAAAAAGGGACTCAAGAGTGTCCTGACACCTTTTGTGACTAAGTATCCCACAGCAAAACCTACAATTAGAATTGGCATGTTTCTGTTGTATTGAAATTGACTCGAGTGATAAACTCAAAAGAGGTCTGTCTTCAACAAATCTGTGTGTGAAAGTGAGTTCCTCATTTCACCTCGGAACTTTTAGAATCAGCTGTGCTGATGTCATAAAGGTTCTGAGATGAGGTCATTTGTTTCCATGACAACCCAACAGGAGGGGGGGGGGGGTTCCCCTAAATTAGAAGAATTCTTTAAGCTTTTTATTTCTTCTTTTTTTCCTCTTTGAGCTCCATTAGTGTGTTTCTGTTTCTTGTTTTTTGCTCATCTCCATGACGACTGAACTGCTTTGAGATGACGCCTAACCCCACCCCACCCCCGCTCTGTTAGCTAAACTGTCGTTGTTTACATTTGCATTTAAATCATTTTTTAGTAGTTAACCCATGTTTTATACATCTGTTTGTAATGTATTTTATTCGTACACAATAGCTAGACGAAGTGGTTGCAGAGTAAAGACATCCAAATCCTTTATAAATTGTAAGTCTTTATTTAAAAAAGAGTAAATAAATGAAAATAATAAAATACAAGTCAAGCTCCATTCTCACTTAGGAATAAAATGGTTTTTATTGTGACCCCAAGTATTTTTCTGACCTCAGCGCTCCCCCAGTGGCTTCCTGTCTGAGGTGCTGCTGCCCTCCTCCCACCGAGAGATGCTGCTGGTCAGCATACTCTCAACGACGACTTTGTAGAAGGCGGTGAGGATTGATGAGCTGATTGATGTGCTCTCGTTAACCTCTGCAGGAAGGGGAGGTGCTGGTGAGCCTTTTTAACAATGAAGGAGGTGTGCAGGTAGCAGGTGAGGTTGTCATCTACGTGGACCCCCAGGACCTCGATATGTGGGACTTTTGTTTCCACATCCCACCATTAATGACGCGCTCGGCTGAGTGCAGCACTTTGACGATAAAGTTAAATGACTGTAGAAAACTTGTCTGGCTCAGTTACTTCAGGACAGAAGTGTTTTATTTTGTTCCTTTCTGATGCTGATTCTGGCACCTGGGCCTTGGGTATGAGCCAAGAGAGAAGTGCTGCTTTGCTTAGGTTTGATGGCGTTTATTCCACCTGTCTTTGGGTGAACAGCAGTGTTTGAACCCCGAACAGGTCGTCAGGTTGACTTGGACTCATTAATTCACCCAACGTGGGATCTTTTTGATAGTGGGAGAAAGCTGGAGTACCCAGAGAAAACCCAAATGGAAAACGGGGAGAGAAAAAGCACCAGATATCAGGAATCAAACATAAACACAAGCGATGAAGGGCTACACAGGAACCACGAACAAACAAACACTAGTGGTGCAAAACAGGACTAAAATGATTATAAAAATGATTATTAAAACATAGCTGAGAGAACTATATACAGAAGATAGAAACATCCAACGATGAACAATATAATGATATATTTTAGCCATTTGGGACATGTTAAGGTTTCAGTCAGATGATTTGTGAAAGTGTAGTCTTTGTAAACGGTGTCAGGTTTGTTGTAATAGTCTGGATTGGTCCAATCTGACCTTGTAACGTTCTGAAAGGAATAATTGGAAAGCCTCGGTCTTGGCTCTGGTATGATACACTCTTCATCTGTATAGAGAGAGAATGGATGGCTTTTGGTGTGGTATGCTGTGTCAACTGCTTCATGGTGTTTTTTCCTATATGTACAGTGTTTTTCATCTTCAGCTGTATCTTTGTTTTCATATTTAGCCATGTTTTGAACTATACATGCAGCTCTGTCTTCAATTTCATCTGCAGCTCTGTCTTCGATTTCGTCTGCAGCTCTGTCTTTGCTTTTGTCTGCAGCTCTGTCTTCGATTTCGTCTGCAGCTCTGTCTTCGATTTCGTCTGCCGCTCTGTCTTCGATTTTGTCTGCAGCTCTGTCTTTGCTTTTGTCTGCAGCTCTGTCTTTGATTTCGTCTGCATCTGTCTTTGCATCTGCTCTAAAACCCAACGTCATGCCATAACTTTTCTTTTTAATTTGCACTTTGTGCTTAAAATGTATTTATTGTGCAGCACCGAGGGTTTGAGAGTAACGTAATTTCGATTCTCTGTATGTATCTCACATGTAGTAGAATTGACAATAAACTTGACTTTGACTTTGATTCGTACACAACAGCTAGACGAAGTGGTTGCAGAGTAAAGACATCCCAATCCTTTATAAATTCTAAGTCTTTATTTAAAAAAGAGTAAATTAATGAAAATATTAAAATACAATAATCATATATTTTATCCATTTGCAACATGTTAAAATTGTATGTATCAAAATCAAACACTTCATGGTGTTTTTTCCTATATGTACAGTGTTTTTCATCTTCAGCTATATCTTTGTTTTCATATTTAGCCATGTTTTGAACTATACATGCAGCTCTGTCTTCAATTTCGTCTGCAGCTCTGTCTTCGATTTCATCTGCAGCTCTGTCTTTGCTTTTGTCTGCAGCTCTGTCTTCAATTTCATCTGCAGCTCTGTCTTTGCTTTCGTCTGCAGCTCTGTCTTCGCTTTCGTCTGCAGCTCTGTCTTCGATTTCGTCTGCAGCTCTGTCTTCGCTTTTGTCTGCAGCTCTGTCTTTGCTTTTGTCTGCAGCTCTGTCTTCGCTTTCATCTGCAGCTCTGTCTTCGATTTCGTCTGCAGCTCTGTCTTCGATTTCGTCTGCAGCTCTGTCTTCGCTTTCGTCTGCAGCTCTGTCTTCGATTTCGTCTGCAGCTCTGTCTTTGCTTTTGTCTGCAGCTCTGTCTTTGCTTTTGTCTGCAGCTCTGTCTTTGCTTTCATCTGCAGCTCTGTCTTTGCTTTCGTCTGCAGCTCTGTCTTCGATTTCGTCTGCAGCTCTGTCTTCGCTTTCGTCTGCAGCTCTGTCTTGACTTTTGTCTGCAGCTCTGTCTTTGCTTTCGTCTGCAGCTCTGTCTTTGCTTTTGTCTACAGCTCTGTCTTCGATTTCGTCTGAAGCTCTGTCTTCGATTTTGTCTGCAGCTCTGTCTTTGCTTTCGTCTGCAGCTCTGTCTTCGATTTCGTCTGCAGCTCTGTCTTTGCTTTTGTCTGCAGCTCTGTCTTTGATTTCGTCTGCAGCTCTGTCTTTGCTTTTGTCTGCAGCTCTGTCTTTGATTTCGTCTGCAGCTCTGTCTTTGCTTTTGTCTGCAGCTCTGTCTTTGATTTCGTCTGCAGCTCTGTCTTTGCTTTTGTCTGCAGCTCTGTCTTTGATTTCGTCTGCATCTGTCTTTGCATCTGCTCTAAAACCCAACGTCATGCCATAACTTTTCTTTTTAATTTGCACTTTGTGCTTAAAATGTATTTATTGTGCAGCACCGAGGGTTTGAGAGTAACGTAATTTCGATTCTCTGTATGTATCTCACATGTAGTAGAATTGACAATAAACTTGACTTTGACTTTGATTCGTACACAACAGCTAGACGAAGTGGTTGCAGAGTAAAGACATCCCAATCCTTTATAAATTCTAAGTCTTTATTTAAAAAAGAGTAAATTAATGAAAATATTAAAATACAATAATCATATATTTTAGCCATTTGCAACATGTTAAAATTGTATGTATCAAAATCAAACACTTCATGGTGTTTTTTCCTATATGTACAGTGTTTTTCATCTTCAGCTATGTCTTTGTTTTCATATTTAGCCATGTTTTTAACTATACATGCATCTCTGTCTTTTATTTCATCTCCATTTCTTCGATTTCATCTGCAGCTCTGTCTTCAATTTCATCTGCAGCTCTGTCTTTGCTTTCGTCTGCAGCTCTGTCTTTGCTTTCGTCTGCAGCTCTGTCTTTGCTTTCGTCTGCAGTTCTGTCTTCGCTTTCGTCTGCAGCTCTGTCTTTGCTTTTGTCTGCAGCTCTGTCTTCGATTTCGTCTGCAGCTCTGTCTTTGCTTTTGTCTGCAGCTCTGTCTTCGATTTCGTCTGCAGCTCTGTCTTCGATTTCGTCTGCAGCTCTGTCTTCGATTTCGTCTGCAGCTCTGTCTTTGCTTTCGTCTGCAGCTCTGTCTTTGCTTTCGTCTGCAGCTCTGTCTTTGCTTTCGTCTGCAGCTCTGTCTTCGCTTTCGTCTGCAGCTCTGTCTTTGCTTTTGTCTGCAGCTCTGTCTTCGATTTCGTCTGCAGCTCTGTCTTCGATTTCGTCTGCAGCTCTGTCTTTTCTTTCGTCTGCAGCTCTGTCTTTGCTTTCGTCTGCAGCTCTGTCTTTGCTTTCGTCTGCAGCTCTGTCTTTGCTTTCGTCTGCAGCTCTGTCTTTGCTTTCGTCTGCAGCTCTGTCTTCGATTTCGTCTGCAGCTCTGTCTTTGCTTTTGTCTGCAGCTCTGTCTTCGATTTCATCTGCATCTCTTTTTTCCATTTCATCCGCATCTCTGTGTTCAATTTTGTTCGCAGCTCTTTCTTTGGATTCATCTGCATCTCTGTCTTTGATTTCATCTGCATTCTGTCTTTGATTTTGTGTTTTGCTCTGTCTTGGATTTCAGCTGCAGCTCTGTCTTGGATTTCAGCTGCAGCTCTGTCTTGGATTTCAGCTGCAGCTCTGTCTTGGATTTCAGCTGCAGCTCTGTCTTGGATTTCGTCTGCAGCTCTGTCTTGGATTTCGTCTGCAGCTCTGTCTTCGATTTCGTCTGCAGCCCTGTCTTCGATTTCGTCTGCAGCTCTGTCTTGGATTTCAGCTGCAGCTCTGTCTTGGATTTCAGCTGCAGCTCTGTCTTGGATTTCGTCTGCAGCTCTGTCTTGGATTTCGTCTGCAGCTCTGTCTTGGATTTCGTCTGCAGCCCTGTCTTGGATTTCGTCTGCAGCCCTGTCTTGGATTTTGTCTGCAGCTCTGTCTTCGATTTCGTCTGCAGCCCTGTCTTCGATTTCGTCTGCAGCTCTGTCTTCGATTTCATCTGCAGCTCTTTCTTTGATTTCATCTGTAGCTCTGTCTTCAACTGCATCTTTAAAGATATTTTCAACTATCTCTTCAGTTTCATCGTCTTTAAGAAAAGGACTCAAGAGTTTCCTGACACCTTTTGTGACTAAGTATCCCACAGCAAAACCTACAATTAGAATTGGCATGTTTCTGAAATTGACTCGAGTGATAAACTCAAAAGAGGTCTGTCTTCAACAAATCTGTGTGTGAAAGTGAGTTCCTCATTTCACCTCGGAACTTTTAGAATCAGCTGTGCTGATGTCATAAAGGTTCTGAGATGAGGTCATTTGTTTCCATGACAACCCAACAGGAGGGGGGGGGGTGGGGATTCCCCTAAATTAGAAGAATTCTTTAAGCTTTTTATTTCTTTTTTTTTTGTTTTTTGCTCATCTCCATGACGACAGAACTGCTTTGAGATGAGGCCTATGTGTTGGAGGTGAGACCTGAGAACACTAAACGAACTATAAAGCATGGCGGTGGCAGCATCATGTTGAGGGGATGTTTTGCTGCAACAGAAACTGGAGCGCTTCATAAAATGGACGGAATCATGAAGAACATTACATGGAAGTATTAAAAGGTAACATGTCAAAACCTGAGCCAGGAAGCTAAAACTTGGGCTTAAATGGGTCTTCCAAATGGACAATGACCCTGAGCATCCCGCCAAAATAGTTCCAAAGTGGCGTGAGGACATCAATGTCCGTGTCCTGGAGTGGCCGTCACAAAACCCTGATGTGAATCAGTTACACCAGTTCTGTCATTTATCAAAAGGAAATATATTTGAAAAGTTGGTAAAACAAAGGCGTTGACCCAGTTTGACCCAGTTTGACCCAGTTTGACCCCGTCACCAGCGTGGCTGTATCCAGCACTACACTGGCAGGACATGCACGGCTGTCTTAACCTTTTCTGCCTTGTTTGCTGATGACAGGTCACAGAATTGAACCATTTCTACTAAAAACAGAACAAAGCTTTGCTGTCCAGGGTCAGGAGAGCCGTGTTAATGGTACGTTGAGCATGAAGATTGATTGCAGGAAGCAAATATCAGAAGTCATTTAGAAAAGCTGACCAGGTGGATTAGGGGGCGGATCCGCTACGTCAGTCAGTTAATCTCTTGCATTTTGCTGTCTGCTTTTTGGACCAAACTGGTATATAAGCAGCAGAAATGGAGCCAGGCCTCTTCACAGCAGTCCTTGCCGCTCCTCGTGTTCCAGATAGCCTCGGGGACATTTCTCCACTGTGGTTGATTCCCATTTTATGTGTAATTAAGGCTTTTATCCCGTGTGCGTCTCAAATTCAGCTCGGCTGCCTCCTGCAGATGATTAGACCTGCAGACTGTAACCAGTGAAACATCAAAGTCCCACAAAGGCAGCTGTGGGGTGTTTCTACCTTCAGCCAGCTTTTTAATATGTGTCAGCAAGGGTGTGATTTCATGCTGAGGGGTGAGAGGATGTTATGCTTTCCATCTCCTATGTTTCTTTGCAGCCTATCTGATGAGGCTCTTTTGGGGCTGGCTGCTCAGACGATGACCTGTCTTACTGGGGAACGTGTTGTTTTCCCAGCTGCGGAGCTGGTGATGATGGTGGCTGTGGTTTCGGCTCCCACCTGCTCACCTCTTCATAACCTAATCAGCAGAACTCCACAGGTGGCTGCAGGTCAGAGTTTAAAGCCACTCTAAAGGCCCTTCCAGCGGGGCAAAGATGCGCCGGACCAGCCGCACTCATTAGGACAGCAGTGTCAGTTTAATTGTTTTCGTCTTGCTGCTTTGTTTGAAGTCTTTGTTAGTGTAAAAGCCTGGTAGAGGCGTGTCGGAGTGCAGACTGTGATCCTGCAGCCATGTTTCATTTTGAAGACATAACACTGGTTTTCCGACTGCAAACTCTTCCCTCTTCTCTAGCAGTGATCTCACGTCATCGCTGACAGTTGAGAGAAAAGCAGTTTAAACTTTATTCTCCTGCTGTCCCTTTTACAGCTGCTTCTAGCGGTAAGCAACTCTCCTGTTGTCATGGTTACGCCTTATAGCGGATGCTGATTGCAGCAGATATTCTTTAAGTAGCACAAATTCCAAAGCGTTATCAACTGTGATGGTACAGTAAACCTTTGTACGGTTATAAGGATGCTTTTGTGCAGAACAGATGACACAGGAATCTGTTGTGGTGGTTCACCCGTTTAATAACCACATAAATCTGTTCGTGGCTTTATCGTGAAAGTTGCCTTTGTTTCTGAGGTGACTCTCGTGGTCATCCTTTCCATTCAAGCAGCGTGTTTCCTGCTTCTGTGTCACAGAAGCTGACACGCGGGGGCGGAGCCGCTGTTAGTCATTTCAGCCGCCGTTGTCGTAACATTTCATCCAGAAGACACGAATCCCTGAGTTCATGCTGAACCCAGCGGTGGCGAATCCTCACTGGTGTGCAGTCAAAACACATTCTTCACATCCATGAAGGACAAATGGACGCAATCTGAGAATGTTTGAATATTTTATCGTCATTTTTTCGTGATTGTTGAGTTTTAAAT
>CM026220.1:1243163-1348711 GCA_014839995.1 Xenentodon cancila
GTCCTGACTTTTACAACGAAGATGATCTTAAGACGAACAGGCTCTGGACACGTCCCCTGAAAGCGTCCTCTGGTCCACATTAGGCTGCAGCTAACGACAACCCCGGTGATCGACCACCCGGGCGACCAATCAGATCATGAATCTCATCATTTATTAAATGGCTCTTATTTAGCTCTCAGCCTTTAAATTGTACATGAGGTTGTTTAAATGACGTGTTAATTAAAGATAAAAGAGAAGAAAGATGGACACTTTGTTCAAATATACATCTAAGCGTCCACACTTGGTAAGAAATTGGTAAAGTCTCTGGTAACGGACTGCTGCACTGCATGTTTCTCCCCTTAAATATCGGGCTAGAAACATGCGTACGGCCAGTCATGAAGTCGGTGGCGTTTTGTACGCAGCGGAGTTGGACCACCTGTGACGGACTTGTTGATCAAAGGTGTTGAAGTGGTTACACGTCTTTCAGTCATTCATGTCAGCACGCTGCTTTCCTCTAAAGATGTAAACGAGCAAGCAAAAGCAAGCATCTGAACAAAGTGAATACACGCGGCGGGCTTTGACTAGGCCATCGCAACACCGTGGTTCTTTTATTTTCAACCACTTTGGTGCAGATTTGCTGGTTTGTCCTGATCCTTGTCATTGCAAGAACCAGTTATGACCAAGCTTTAGCTTTCAGAAAAACCAAACAAAAAACGCTCCACATGAACCTGTGGAAGTGTTGAACCGGCGGCTCCAAATGCTCAGCGTCCTCTGTCCAGCAGCAGCGCTGCCTCTCCGTTGCAGTCGTGGTTGGGTTTTTGGTTTCATGAATCGCTGGGAGCATCGCTGAGGTCATGAGCAGCACTTGCTCTGAAGGATAGTTGTGAGCTGAAGGAATTTACGCCTGCAGCGTTGAGGAGTCAAGTTCATGCCGCCTTCGGCTCCTGCTGCAAGAATGTGACCCTGACAGTGGGAGTGAGTGAAGAGCACATGGAGGTGGTTGTTTCACATGATGGTTGCTTCTTTAATGGCCTAAACAAGCTTTGAAGTTGCTTTTAATTTTCTGCTGTCAGTCATTCATCTACAGCCGTCTTTTTGTGTTGGTACTTCTCATTTATTTAGTTTTTACCCAACTCCGAAGGAGCCACTTTCTTCAACAGATGTCCCCCCTCATTCAGCCTCCAAACAAGGAGAGGACTGTCCCGTCTTCAGTCTCCTGTGTCGCTGCTTGAATCCGGCACTGAGGTCGGATTATGGACTAAAACCGTCTCTCAGCGTCTTCTGTGAGAATGCCCTGCCCTCATGCGTGCCAAAAACCCACTTCAAGATGCCGCAGGGGACGGAGAAGAAGAGGAGGAGGAGTGTTGTGGGCGTTGATTTCTGCTGAGTCTCTGCCAAACATGCCCCGGGGAGAACTTTCTTTTATTTTGCTCTTTGGCTTTGAAGACTTTGACTCGTCTAATAAGTGGAAAGTACAGAGGATGCAAGTAAAATCTGTAACAGCTGTTTTCCATATGGCCTCTGTAAATTGCGTTAAAGTTCGCCCCTAGTGTTCAAAGCACAACAATACTGTAGCAAAATCATTGCCAGAAGCTTTTTTTTTTTTTTTTTTTTTGTTTTATCAGTTCTGCGCTGGTGATGATTGTTACTGGTTTTGCAGTAAAAAACTTGTTGCGATGAGCGATTTTGCAGCTGTTTGTTGGTCTGAATCGTATAAACCCCTCCCCCGCCCTGTGATTGGTTCAGTACGCTGTGCAGGTTTAAATAGCTGTGAATGGGAGGACACTTGACCCACATTCACTGAAGAAAGTCAGTGTGGATGTTAGTAAGGCGAGCGTTTCCTGACATCAGTGAAGGGTTTGCATTCAGCTAATGTGGCAGGACATTTAATTAGTGATGATTTAAATTCACTAAAACCCGTCTGTGTAAATACGGCAGCTGCGGGATCGTTCCAACCACACAGCATAACCACGGTGTTTCCCAAAATTCACTGAAACCATGTCGCCGGGGTCACGTCACGCTGGTCGGGAGCAACGTCGTTCCCTGCACTGTTAAAGAAAAAACAGTTTTCTTTAGTTAGAAATGCACATTCCAGAAAGTGAACGCTCGACTGCTTTGAATCCATTGACAATTCAAAAGTTAGTATTTCTGAGGATTGTTGGATTTTTTTTTTTTCAATCATATTTTGGTTGTTTAAAACTGAAAGAAAAGTATTTTTAATCAGGTTGCCAGCAGGGTTGAAAACCATTTTCGGAGTGTGTTTTGTTAACAAAATATACTTTAGAAATGCATTTAAACAATGTGACGTCATTTTTTAATTTTGATGAATACTTCTACTTCTTTCAAACCTCAGTGATGAATGCAGTAACTCGGCGAGCTCTGCACTGCTGCCCTCTGCTGGACAACCCGAGCTCTGCAACGGCTCAGCGGGAGCGTCCATCTGCGTCTCGGTTTCCCTTTCCCAACCCACTGAGCTTCAGTACCCAGGACTGATTCCCACCAACATCAAGCTGCTGTAGAAGCCACAATCGTCCGTTTTTTCTCATTTAAACCCTCACATCTTAGTCCTCCCCGTCCACCCCTGCTTGACTGTCGTATCATGTTTCACCATCATTTTTTTTTTCACAGTTCAGCTCTTGTGTCAACTCCAGCTGCAGGATAGTTTCAGAAAAACAGTAAAATGTTTAGTGATCACGCCATGAATTTAGGTCTTAGGAAGCTTTCTTTGTGCATTTTCCTTGACAGATGGCTCCAACCTTTGACTAATGTTACTGCATATCCAGTAAGATGTTGGGTGAAATCAATGCCAGCAGTTGTCGAACAAGCATGAAAAATGCGAGGAGGAATCCGGAGACAAAAAGCATCTAGTTGGGGCTTGTTGCTGCAGATGTCTAAGCTGCTGGCAGCGATTTCACACCCAAACATCTTGCATGACATTGTTTTGAATAGCTGAAATGATCCAAAACTCTGCTCCAGGTTTAGTTGGTTGATACATTTAAAGTGAATTTTTATGGAAATAGATTTGAGTGAAGACATGAGCATCAGCACACTGCAGTGGTATGTTCACTCGCCCTGCTCGCGGCCCGTGCAGGTCACAGCAGCTTGCAGTGACGAGACGCTGAGGGAGCGTAAACGCGGATGTGCACGAGCCCGCAGGGCGTTGGTGGTGGTCTGTGGAGTCCAAGGTGGAGCGTGGATGGAGCATGTGTGACGGGGAGGGTGCAGTGCAGAGAAAGGTGCCGATTTATGTCCTGCGTGTCATAAAACTCAGACTTTCTGTTGCATTTGTGGGGCTCAGATGAACAGAACCAAATAGCAAACAGGAAGGCCTGTAAATGATTTAGATTACAGTATTACTGCGAGGCTGACATTCTAAATGTTTTACCTGCTTCCTGACTACTAACTAACCACTAACTAACCGCGGATAGCCATGGGTTTCTCGTGTATTTGATAATGAAGTTGGCTCGTTCCTCCGTGCTCGGAGCCCATCAGCTGACAGCAGCGGTGTTGTGTGAAAGCACAACTGTGTCATTCAGCGTGGGTGTGGGAGGTCCGAGGCCTGGAATGTGTAACAGCTGGATGTCACAGCTTGGCAGATGAGGCGGGATGGAGGGGGAGGAGGGGGAGCAGAGAATCCCTCCGTCTTCTGCGGCCCGTCTGTGAGAACCTGGAAGTGGTGCATTTTCCGAGGATTTTCTCGGATGAGTTAATGGAGTCGGTCCCCCGAGGACGGCAGCCTGAGACGGCTCCTCTTACTCCCTCCTCCCTTTCTCAGCTGCCGCCTCTCAATCGTCCCTCACGCTGCTGCAACGCTCCCCTCCAGCTGTGCCGATAATCTCATTTCTGAGCTTACGAAACAGCAGAAAGTTGACTTGGTGCAGTCGTTTGTGGTGCTTGTGGGTGGATGGAGAAACATCACACTGAAACCTGCGGCCTGTCGGGTTGTGCAGCTGAACGCCACGTCCGTTCACTTATCCAGTGCTCGCCGTTGCGTTCTGTTTTGGGGAAATGAAATCATCTGTTCTGCTGCAGCTCATTTATTTTGCATCAGTATGAACACTTACTGGAGATTCTCACAGCCCGCTGACTTTGTCAGCTGCTGTGTTCACGTCCGGTAGGGTTTCTTTTCCTACACTGGTTGAAGAAACACTCTGACCTTTTGTGGCGTTAAACTTTCACTGCCACAGTTTAAAAATATAATTGTAAATGTGAAGATTCAGCATTTAAAAGCGGACTTCAGTGAGATTTTGCACCTATATGAGTCACTGTTCACTACATCCACTTTACTTGTCTGACAAAACAAAAACAAACAAACTGCAGTTCCTCTACTGACCAGTAGGGCTCCAAAAGTGAGTCCATGTTTAAATGTCCAACTTTGCAGCAGGAATAAACATATTTACAGTCTGGTAAAGCAACATTTTTGGTCTCTATAGATAGATTTGAGTATAGGGCAGGGGAATTTATATTTTACCACATCAGGTAAAATTATATAAAGCCACAAACAGGGGCTTTTTGAGTGACAGCTGGTTGTAGTATGAGTGTCTTACTGTCTTCATTTAGTGCCTTTTTAAGTGAATTTGATATCTTTGAGCCTCAAGCTCTTCGTCTGTTACCTAATGCAGCAGCTCAAGCAGCCAGGGTCCTTGCTTTTGACCTCCGACCGTGTCAGGACCCTTCCGGGTTCATTACTGCTAGTTTCCTAGTCTCACCAGGAGGACCACACCAAGGCTCAACATTTAGTCAAATTTGAGTTCTGGGATCGACAGTTGGATCCACCCCTAAAAGTGATGACGGCATTTAACAGAACAAAAAGAACCAAACCAGGGGGTGAGAACGGATTCGGGGTTGTTTTAAGGATCCTACGCTTTATGATCTATGTTTAGGGACGTCTCCGGTGTGTCTGTTTACAGGAATGCTTCTCCATCCTCGAAGCCTTCCAGGAGCCCCTCTCCAAGTCGTCCAGGGGAGGAGTTTTGGTGTGTTGGGGCATCTTTGAGTAATCACATCTATCATCAAATTGCAAGCCTGCCCCCATTCCTGGGGCTTCCCCCCACTCCCCCACCCATGTAGGGTTTTGTGTTTGTGAGCAGCAGCCGTGCAGAGGGAGGGTCTCTGAGTCTGAGCAGCTCTTCTCTCTGTGCCGTCGTTCGGTGGATGCTCGGTGGATTCAGCTGCGGAGTGGCTGGCTAACAGGTGGTGTTTTGGGGGAAACGGTGGGAGCGCACCAGCATGTTGAGGATCCAGATGTGGCCACTTCTCTTGGTTCTCTGTGCTGGGAGCTCGGAGGCCTGGTTCTGGGGAGCAGCTCCAAAACCCACTACAGAAGCTCCAAAAGAGACAACTGCAACCACAGGTGCCGCTACCACGACCAGTGGGGTGGAAGCGAAGGATGATGGACACTTAACCGGGGTTGGGGAGGAAATCATCAACGTGGCCACAGGAATTCGTAAGTTTATCGAAATCTGGGACACCACCCCAACCACCTGGACTACTAACGGAGGCGTGACAGAGAAGGTGGAGGGCGCGAAGCCTAACATGACGGCTAAAACAGGCAGGTTCAGAGGGGAGCGGGTGGAGGAGGGGTCTGGGCTTGGGAATGGGAGCGGGTCAGGGTCCAGGACCGGTGTGGGGTCAGTTGTAGACGCGGATCTTTCTGAAACTAACCTGACTGTTGCCTCTGCTTCCCCTTGTCTCCCCGTGCCCTCTGATTGGCCCGTTTGCAAAAAGCCAAACTCTTTCATGCTGCCCAACTTTTTCAACCACACATCTGTGGAGGAGGTGGGTGCTGTCCTTCGAGAGTGGGCGTGGCTTGCGCGGGCGGGGTGTCACCGCAGCACAGAGTGGTTCCTTTGTCACCTGCTGGTGCCCAGGTGCCCTCCTCGGGCTCCGCCCCCGCACCTGCCCTGTCGCAGCTTCTGCTACGCGCTGCAAGACAGCTGCTGGGCGTCCCTGGAGAACGGGCGCCTCCCGGTGGAGTGTCGCCTCCTGCCCGAGAGAGCGCAGGAGCCCGGGCAGCCTGGGTCAGTTAGTAACGTCGAAGGTAACCGGCGGGTTGGAATGTATCCGGTGTGTCGATACATTTCAAATCCAGTCATTGTTGTTGTCGTCTCTTGTTTACTCTGTTTTGTTTTGTTTTGTTTTGTTGTTGGATGTCTTCACTTACCTGAACATTCACACATCAATTGAGAAGAACTTTAGGACCACAAATTGTTTAATTATTATATCTGGCAAGACAATCTCTATTTTAGGAGGCTGGATCAAAACAAGCTGTGATGTTTGATCATTTAAAAAACAAAAAAAGTGGAAGTGTTAAGGTCACAAGGTCACGAGGGGAAAAAAATTCATTTGAAGTCAACAGAGAGAGCCTGAGAAGATGGTTAAATGAGAAGCTGACGTGGAAGTTAACAGTTTTAAAAGTCATAATATAATGTAGTGTATAAGTGTTTATGTGTGAAAAATGTTACAGGTAAAAGAAAAAAGCCATAATATGGAAATAACGACATAAAAGTTAATAATGTATGAAAGTTTAGTTTATGTTTAGTAGTTTACAAGAAAAAGTCACATTGTGACCAAAAAGTAACAAGAAAAAGCTTGAAATGAGAATAAAGTAGCAAAAGCAAAAATGTAGGAATAGGGTCATAAAATAAAAAAGAAGAGTATAAGACGAGACATTAAATACAACAGAAAACACAAAAAAAGAAAAAAGTGCATCTTTAGGTTTTGTCTTGATTTATTTATGAGGGGCCGTGTTCAAGTTCAAACATAAAGGGTTTCTCCACCTCTGACACCTCCACGGAAGAGTGAGAACTTTCAGAGATGTTTCGCAGTGATAATATCGGTTAATAAAAGTCGACTGGACGTTGTTGCGTAACGTAGGTTTTCCTCTTCATGCAGCATCGCTGAGCTCAGATGTGTCGCGTCCCACTCCGGCGATCCATCGTATGCATTTCTGATCTCGCTTATCTCCTCGTGCTTGAGGATTTCTGATCAGCAGAGTCGCTGTGAAAGTCAGCCGGGCCGTCTACTGTGGGAAGGGAGGGGGATGACATTCATGAGCGCGTTCGTGGGTGGGAAAACTGGCTGCTCCGAGAAGAGAGAACTGACTAAGAGCTCGGTTTGGGAGCGTGCTGCGGTCAGTAACAAGGGAGCCTTGTGGCTGGAACGAGACGGGGCGGCTCAGCGGCTCTGCCAGGGGTCAGAGGACACCGCCGGTCGCCCACCCTCTGACACCATGGTAACACACGATGGGTGGCAGCGTGGTGGCGGGCAGACAAGAGAAGACGAGCAGAGACAGAGAGTAGGACTCTTTGTGGTAGAGGCTGGCATGTGAACGGGGAATTACCCCCAAATATGCATTTTGACTGCTTTGACTCCATTTATGTCAAATTGATCCTGAGCTATTTTCAGAGGGCTAAAACTGTGCTCAGGTTAAAAATATTCCTGCCCAACCCAGACGTTGTCTGGTTCCCTCAGCTCATCGGAAAATGTGCAGTTGCTGCCTCACAGCAACAGAACTTCTTGTATTATTGTTATTATTCATACTTATGCCAACTATGGAAGAATCACATTTGACAAAACTTTCAGCTGTTTTAAAATGCTCACCTCTGAAGATTTTACGCCATCCCCTAGTGGTCAGTAGAGGAACTGCATTTTTTTCTCAGATTCTGCGTTCATTCCTGAAGTAGGAGCTTGGAGCGCGATTCCCTACCTCCACCTGGTTGCTGGGATCACGGGAGCGCCCCCAGATGCCCCAAGATCCTCCAAAATGCCCCAAGATGCCCTAAGATGCCCCAAGATGTCTCCAAGATGCCCCAAGATCTTCCAAAATGCCCCAAGATGCCCCAAGATGCCCCCAGATGCCCCAAGATGCTCCAAGATGCTCCAAGATGCCCCCAGATGCCCCCAGATGCCCCAAGATGCTCCAAGATGCCCCAAGATGCTCCAAGATGCCCCAAGATGCCCCAAGATGCTCCAAGATGCTCCAAGATGCCCCAAGATGCCCCAAGATGCCCCCAAGATGCCCTAAGATGCCCTAAGATGCCCCAAGATGCCCCCAGATGCCCCAAGATGCTCCAAGATGCCCCCAGATGCCCCAAGATCCTCCAAAATGCCCCAAGATGCCCTAAGATGCCCCAAGATGTCTCCAAGATGCCCCAAGATCTTCCAAAATGCCCCAAGATGCCCCAAGATGCCCCCAGATGCCCCAAGATGCTCCAAGATGCTCCAAGATGCCCCCAGATGCCCCCAGATGCCCCAAGATGCTCCAAGATGCCCCAAGATGCTCCAAGATGCCCCAAGATGCCCCAAGATGCTCCAAGATGCTCCAAGATGCCCCAAGATGCCCCAAGATGCCCCCAAGATGCCCTAAGATGCCCTAAGATGCCCCAAGATGCCCCCAGATGCCCCAAGATGCTCCAAGATGCCCCCAGATGCCCCAAGATCTTCCAAAATGCCCCAAGATGCCCCAAGATGCCCCCAGATCTTCCAAAATGCCCCAAGATGCCCCAAGATGCCCCACGATGCCCCCAGATGCCCCCAGATGCCCCAAGATGCCCCAAGATGCCCCAAGATGCCCCAAGATGCCCCCAGATGCCCCAAGATGCTCCCAGATGCCCCAAGATGCCCCAAGATGCCCCAAGATGCCCCAAGATGCTCCAAGATGCTCCAAGATGCTCCAAGATGCTCCAAGATGCTCCAAGATGCCCCAAGATGCTCCAAGATTCTCCAATATGCTCCAAGATGCCCCAAGATGCCCCAATATGCTCCAAGATGCCCCAAGATGCTCCAATATGCCCCAAGATGCTCCAAGATGCTCCAAGATGCTCCAAGATGCTCCAAGATGCTCCAAGATGCCCCAAGATGCTCCAAGATTCTCCAATATGCTCCAAGATGCCCCAAGATGCTCCAATATGCTCCAAGATGCCCCAAGATGCTCCAATATGCTTGACTACTTTCTTCCAACTGTGGAAATTTGTCTGCGACCGTAAAATTCCTTCCAGATTTGTTACGTGTAATTGACTGCTGGAATTTTGAGGCATTGCAGTGTTTTATTCTTCACTTTTACCAGAAGCTTCTCACTTAACAGCTGAGAAGGTTATCTGCTGTAGTGGCCCATTGCATTATGGGATAGACCAAGTAGACTGCTCAGTTGCATACTGACATATAAATATATAATACACGGCATTTTGGCAAACACAGAATGTGCCAGAAATAAAGTTTTTTGTTTTTCTTAATTTATTGATATTAGCAGAGGTGAAATTGGACATATACGCCTCTAAACTCATCTACTCTTCAATCGCTGAGGATGTTCCAGAACTTAGGTGGTCTGCAAAAAAATAAATAAATAAACAATAAATAAATAAAAATTTCCTTCAACGCTAATCAAGTGGAGTTCCTAAATAACCATGCAGAGATGGAAATAATTAAACATCCATTAAAAAACCCCAGTTGTTAACTCTAGTTGGCACAAATTTGGTTAAATGTTGAATTAACTTTGGTGTTATTACGCGTTTGTCCTAATTCAACCCAGAAGCCCGTTGATTTGAGCTGACAGGTGATGAGAAGCATCAGCTTTTAATGTCATAGAAGAACACAGAAGCCTGAGCGACACCGTTTATGACGGGTTCAAGAAAGCTGTAATTTTAAAAGAGATATGTGAGGTCATTTAAAGTAAACTATTCACATATTTCTTCTATATTACAGATCTCTGGTTTGTGTTCCAGGTCATGTTCATCCACTTCGATCACAAAGAAACATTTATTTTGTAGACATGAAACCTGTTTCAGGCTGCGGTCGTAGTGGGTTAGATGTCAGCTGTCGGCTCCTCAAACCTGGATCAGGATGTGATTGGGGTTCGGAAGCAGGCAGCAGACGCTGGAGCTGCCTCGTCTCTCGGCGAAGGGATGACCTGCCGCTGGTTTGGTTCAGGACCGAGGGAGTACAGCTGGTGTGGGTTTCCTGCTTTTAGTGAGTGGGAGAGTTTGGGATCATAACTAGTCGCAGATGCAGTTACAACAGCTCAGGTGAGGACCGTGAGCTGAGTACTGTACACGCAAACGCTGAAAGTACCAACGCTGCTCACAGAGAGAGGGCTTTCGTGGATGGTGTTGGTTTGAATGGGCCGTTACGGGCGTAGTTCAAGTGGATCGGAGTGAAGTCGCCTGCCACGTCCTGGCCTGTGGAGACTGAAATGGCTTTTTTGGGCATTTTAAGGCCAAAACAACAGCTGTGTCTGTCTGACTTCAGAAAGTGTTGTGTCTGTGTGTTCGGCCATGAAATCCGACCTCCTGCAGATTTCTTTCACGCCTCGTCTTGTCTTCGTGTTTCTCCTCCAGGGAGAGTAGAGGCAGTCCGCACTCGTAAAACCTCGAGGAGTCCATTAGTTCCACAGCGACATGTCAGCAAGGCTTAAGGGGCGTGCTCTGCGCTCCATCTAAACGTCCCTCATGGCCCACTTTCCCATGGATGTCTGACACGCATTTCCTCCTTCCTTACGTCTGCCCATCTGTCTGTCCCCACTTCCTTTCTCTGGCGATGTCTCTTTTTTTTTTTTTTCAGTCAAGCAGGTGTTGAATTTCTCCACTCACATGCCCAAAAACATGGACCTCACCCCTCAGTGGTCCCCGGAAACCCAATATGCATTAAGTCATTTGTAATTGCAAAGGCCTTCAGGGCTGCGAGTTATTCTTGTATTGACTTAATTGGAAAAAAACCCCCAAAAACCTTTTTTGAAGAAATTTCATCTGCGATAAAAAGTAATTAACGGCCTGGAGACAATCACACAAAACACTTCTGTTTGTACTACTCAGGGTCTTCCTTATCTACAACCCTAAATCTTGTCCTTAAGACTTAGTTTTAAGTGTATTAAAGTTTTTTTTTCTTACCTCTTTCTTTTCTTACCAAAGAAACCTTAAAATGAGTTAAACAAAACACCCTGCATCCATTTTTACATGTTTAATGAGATGAAAACTGGGGGATTTAAGAAAAACGGTGAGTTTCCTCCAATAAGGGCTGGTCCAAACATCTGAGCTACACCAAACATTATCTGTGTGCTCGTCACTACGTATTTGTTTACACCACCCGAGGGCAACGTCTGGCTTCCTAGTGTGATGCAAACCAGGATATCAAGAAGGCTGCAGTTCCTGGACTGATCACTAGGGGCTTTATTGTAAAAGACATGTCTTTTTAAACCCATAACTGTACAAGCAAACCACCCAGTTAAGGACTTGGCCTTAACTTAACTTAAGAGTCCTGCCAAGACCGCCGAATGCCTAGAACCCCGCTTAACCCCGCTTAACCCCGCTGCCTTCAACTGGAGGTGAAGCTCAGCCAAGCAGCCAGAAGCAGCTACCTATGGCCCTGATTTGAGGGGTTCCAGTGGGGACTAACCAAAGGAGGTCCACCTCGATGGTCTCCAGCTCCAGTCAGAGGAGTTGGGTCCTCCAGCTGAGCGACGCTCCCGAACCCTTAGTTGACCTCACCAGATTATTGGTCCACGGTGTAGCCGGTCGCGCTCCAGCTTGGCGACCAGGCGACCACGTGGCCGTTGGCTCAGCAGCGCTTGTCTGAGCGCTGGCAGTACTTTCTCCAGAGAGAATATTCGGAAACCATAATTGAAAACCGAATGTCCGTCTAACAAATGAATTATTCCATTTGTTTTTAAGCATATTAGAGTTTATTGTTATAAATAAGGGAAATTCATTCATCCAGCGTGGTTGTCACGTGACCTGGAGAATCGAGAGACGGGGGAAATGTAATTATCCACAAAAATAAAACATCAGCCTGACTGAGTAGCTGTGTCCCCATTTTCCTGCTTTTCCTTTTCTTTTGTTTGTTTTGGTTTTGCCTTTTGCTTCACAGGGAAATATAAATAAAGTCAGGGCATGTGAAAGAGTTTGGCGCTCCGACAGGAAGCTTGAGTGTGTGGATTAGTTGCGTGATGGTGAGTAATGGTGCTGTAACGCTGTTGTCGCGTCACTTTCCCTGGCTGCAGGGTTTTGTCGGTGGGAGAGCTGCGGGCCGATTGGACGGCTTCCACATGTGAAAATGTTTGAAACTGGAACAGGACCTGGCTGGAGAAAGTCAAATTCCCATCCTTGATTAAAAATAAATTCACATCTCGCAGCGGAGGAGTAACCCTTTTCCGGACACATGATTTGACAGTTAAATCGGTGCAACAGCTGCGGCAGCTGTGCTGCTCCGAGATGAACCAGCAGCAGGTGCCCTCAGTGGGAAGCGGACCACCGTGTCCCGCTAGAGCCTCAGCTGGATGGAGTCCCACAGGGTCCAGGCTCAGCTGCAGCCTCCAGCCGCAGGTGCCGACCACGCGGACAATCCGCAAACAATCCATAAACTACCAATGACCTTTGTGGTCTCTACAAAAAATAAGAACCGTACTTTGAAACGGCGCCACCCCCAAGTACGATATCATAGTGTAGCTGCAGTTTGATTGGCAGACGTGCGTATTTAAGTGTCAGAAGCGATAATGGATAGCCGTTGGCTGAGCCGACTGTCAATCAAAAGGCATCATCTAAGAAATACATTTATAGCTTCATATAAAATCACCCGACCTGGAACAAAAAAGAAAAGTCGCCCCTCTGAGAGAGTTCAGACCTTTTAACCAGGCTGTAAATCTGGTTATTTCTGCTTCAAAGTTGGAGATGTTCACATGGACGTCGGTGCAGATGGACTCGCTTTTGGAGCCAGTCCCTAGTGGTCAAATGAAGAACTGCAGTTTTTGTGACTTACGCATTGAACTCGACTGTTAAAACCAGATGTTGCCTCCTGGGCAGCAGCAACGGTTGCAGGTGGCGGTTGGATCAGCAAACCGCCAGCGAGTGAGTGCTGTTCCGGAGCAGCTTCACAGCCCTGCTGCTGGGTTTCAAACGTGGCTGCGGGTGAAGAGTTCTCTGTCTTTGGATGAAGTAATGCTCCTCTGAAGGCATTCACATCATGTATGAACTTGGAAAACCATGACCGCTGACTTCCCTGATGCTTCTAGTTTCATGTGAGCGTCTCGGGAATCTCGAGCGACGGAGCGTGAAGTGTGGGCCGAGACGAACCGATTGCTCCCCTGTGATGCTGGTTCATGAGAACATAATGCTCGGTCTCGAGGCTGCTGTTCATTTTCCTCTGGGCTATTTCAGCTGATGGGAACGGGAATACCAGCAGTTTTTTCATTATTATCATCTGCTCTCTGTCTCACAGACTTGAGACACATTTGAACACTCCCGTGAAACTCGCTGCACAGAGATCACCGCAGAGTCCCGATTTTCATGTCTAACTTATTGCACCGTTTGCAAAATATTTTCTAATCTGTACTTTGTCTATTTAGTTAAGAAAAAAACATTGAAAGAGTTTCACATGATTAAATGCGATTTGCTGAACGTAAACTTTACTTCTTATACTATAACATGTAATTTTGTATTTCTGACTTTCACACTACAACCGTGTAAAAGTTCAAAAAAATAAAACAAACCTCAGATGAACACTAGGATACAACAGCTTTAATTTGCACCATTATTGAGTTAATAAAAAAGAAGCCAAAATAAATAAATATAATCATGTGGACAATCCTAAGTACCCCCCTTCCACTGGATTTAAGAGAGTTTGTTGCAACAAGGTGGAGCTAATCATCAGCCTTTGATGAACTGGTCATAAACAAGTGTGCAGACCTCTCGGAAAGCATTAGAATGAGTGTGAACACAATGCCAAGAGGGAAAGACACAAGCACTGCGCGTATATAAGCAACCGTTGCTGCAAATGCATCTGGAAAGGGTTCTGACATTTTTACTGAGCTTGTTAAATGTTAAATAGTGCCATTACAAGAAGTTTGTTTGGAGCGGCTGAGAAACACTCTTCTGTCTAAAAAGAAAATGAAAGCAGTGTTTGAGCTGCACAGTATGTTGAAAACGTGTCGTTATCGCAGCGTCAACATGACTACTACAAAAATCACTGAGTGGTCCGGTCCAACTTCTGACCGCAGCCAGATTCAGAAGCTGAGGTGGATCTCGAGAGAGTTGTTTATAAGTGAGTTCCCCAAAACGATGAACTGAAAACAAATCCTCCACAACCACGTGATCCTGATACTTCGACCAGAAACAGCTGCTTTAACACGTAAGATGACGTTTCTGAGTCATGCAGATACTTCAGATTGCCTGCAGCTTTGTTTTCTGAGGTTGTATCTGGCTCATATTAAGACCTCCTGTGGTCACATGACTGTTCCCCTGATTCTTTGATTCTTAAGTAGTAATTTTCCTTCTCGCCTCTCTTACAGAAGAACATGGCGTCACTTTGCTCCAGCTGATTGGAGACCCTCCAGGGGAAGAAATCCTTAAGGTCTCCAAACCGGGCGGGGAACCTGCCTACAAATTCAGTCCTGGAGTGATGATGGGTCAGCCAGCTCTGGCCCACATCCCCAACCCTTTGTACCGCCACTTCTCCCTCATCTTCAACATCAAACCCACCTCCCCCGCCGCCTCCGTCCTCTTCTCCATCACAGACGGGGCCCAGAAGCTCATGTACATCGGCGTCAAGCTCAGCGCCGTGCAGTCCGGCCGTCAGAGGGTGCAGTTCTTCTACACGGAGCCGGACTCTGAGGCTTCGTATGAAGCGGCCAGCTTCGAAGTGCCGAGCTTGGTGGGCATCTGGTCTCCGTTGGCGCTGTCTGTCTACGAGGATCAAGTGACCTTCTACCTGGACTGTGACAAAGAGCCTCAGGTGGTGAAGTTTGAGCGCTCGCCGGATCCAATGGAGCTCGACCGAGGTGCTGGGATCTTCGTGGGTCAGGCAGGAGGAGCTGACCCCGATCAGTATGAGGTAACGTTTTTACCACTTTGTTGTTCTTGCTCACAACACTGAGATGTTCGGGCATTGAGGATTTCTTTCCCCATCATCACAGCTTTTCCTGATTTGAGGTTCACAGACTAACTAACGCACATTCAGGATTCCAGCAATGCTTTTGATTTGAGAGCCTAATTGACATAAACTCCAGGGCACCAGGTCCGGCGCTGAGGAGGTTTTTCTGATAGGAAAAGACGATGTCACCCACGAGGGCTCGGCGGGTCCTGGTACCGCTCCAGAACCTGATCTGAACGAGCATGTGTGTGTTCGTTTGTAGGGTTTTATCTCGGCGCTGAAACTGGTGGGGGACCCTCGAGCGGCGGAGCAATTCTGTGACTATGACGAGGCAGATGAAGTGAGTGTATTTATGCATTTGTTTGTTTATCTCGTTCCTGTTTGCCTGCATTTTGACATTTGTGTCTCTCTCAGGCTTCTGGCGACTTCGGCAGCGGCGACGCCGGTAAGAGTCAGAGAGGACAGGCTGTTGAGGTAATCTTTACACCTGAGTGTTTGCTGGACTCCACATCTGTTTGTGTTTGTCGTTTTCCTGCTTAAACCCAGCCAACATTTGCATGTGGGGCTCTTCTGAGATTATAAAGGATTTACGTTTCGGGCATGTGTGGCTGTCAACGGAAACGTCGTGACTGCTGACAGAAGCTTCGCAGGGCAGATGGCGTCCTGTGAAAGCAACTGCGGACTTTTAAATGGGATATTCTTCGATGTCCGAGTCAGTCGGCTGATCTGAACCCTGCAGAGCTGCTTCTCAGTGAAGGCAAAACTGAGGACAGAAAGAAAATGAAACGAGGCTGCAGTGAAGGTCTGGAAGGCGTCTGCAGGAGGGAAATTGTTTTGACTCACAATCTTGTCTGTATTGGACAGATTTTACTCTTTTATTTCAACAAAACCATGAAGTCAGACTGTATGTTTTATCTGACGTCGTTGTCTGAGTTCTATCTTCATGTTCTGCTCGGTTTTCCATCTATCATCACTTAAAGAACTGATTCACTGGTAAACATAGTGATCAAGGGCCGAGACTGTGACTGTTAAATCCCCTCTTTCAAAATAAAACCTGATATTGCATTGGTAAAGTGTATTAATGGACTGATGACACTTCTTTCTTTTCATCTGTCCCATGTTTAGACCACTCCTCCACCTCTCCGTCCTGTCCCAGAACCCCCGCTGATTTCCTCAAAAGGAAGCAGAATCACACAAACAGGTAAAAGTCAAACTTAAATCCCCAGTGGTGGACAGCCTGGATGGTCAACGCTGGCTTCAGCCCAGACTGGGATGCTGGAGCCTGCCTGGACCTGAAAGTTGGTGGACTTTGGCCGTTAACTTTCAGTGACTCTTGAGCTCCTCCTGGTGGCTGTAGGAGATGGAGCTCTTCTTCGGTTGTACAGGCCTCATCTTCCTTTGAAGATCCGCTGAGCAGCAGACTTGTAAATGTCTGCTGTTAATATGTGGCTGTCAGCCGGTCCCGGGTCCGAATCCCAGCAGCTTTTGCATGATTCCCCTTTGAGGATCAATGAAATATTCTTGTGCTGAGTGTAATTGAAAACGGGATGCTGATGCGGCTCTGATTCAGATTGCGAGCATTCCCACTCTGGCTGCTTGAAATGCTTCTTTGTGCCGGAGCGTGAGCGTGCTGGTGGAGGCTTGTTGTAGAGCCTTTTCTGAAACCTGTTGGAGCAAATGTGGAATCTGGGAAAGTCCCGGCACCCCCCTGGCTGTGTGGCACCGTGTGGGCATTTAATTCAATCAAATGTGACTTTTTTTGGTTTTGTGTGGCTGCAGAAAGAAAACAAAAGTCTGTGTGATCTGATGGACGCAGTTTAGAGCACGGAGCAACAGCGGTTATCATTTTTATATCAACGCAGTAGTAATAGTAGTAATAGTAGTAACAGTTAAAATGTTTTAAGGAGTGATTGTAGTTTCTGACTCCTTCAAAATAAAACTCCCTCATTGTAAAGGTCTTTTATTGTGAAACAGGGGGACAGATTATTAGTTAATTCAGATGCGCCTTCATTGTGCCACAAATAACCAGTCGACGTCCTCGTGCTCGCTGGCGCTCAAATTGACGCATCGCGTTGGAGCAGAGTCTGTTAAGATCGTTTTATTTGCGCTTATTCTGAAACAGCCACAGATTTGAAACAGATTTCTGAATGAAACAGACACATAAATGAAGCGTTCTTTTGAATTATATCTATTCATGAAAGTGATGACAAACATAATTTTCAATACTTTAGGATCTCTGCGAGTTTTCTTCTTCTTTGTGGTTTTCTCATGTTTAGTTTACCCATTGACTCAATACTGCCCCCGTTACTTCTAGTGGTATTACTCCTTTTTGTCCGAATTCTTAAGCGTTTATAGGCGATGTTAAAGAAAAATGGATGAATTTAACAGAGGGTGCCGACGTCCGTCTCAGAATCTGTTTTAACAAATATTGGGATCGGCTTAGTAACTGTTTAACAGGGTTTCCTGAATTAAACCTGAATCTAAATGAACAACAACAGAATCTACATGCACACAAATGTGTGAACAAAAAAAAATTAAAATTCATGGGAGCAGATATATTTGATCTATGCAGTGGCGCCCCCCGCAGGACTGATAACCGCATTACTTCTACCAAACCAAAAAAAAAAATGAAACGGGGAGCTTCTTTATAAACAAATACAGAAGCAGCTCATAGAAGATGATATTAAATAGTAATTGTGTTTGTGTGATTTTCTTTCTTTTTGTTTCCTGCATCACTAACAGCTGTTTTAAATGTAATTGTGGCTCCTAATTTGCTAAATAAGATCCTGCAACTCAGGTGTTGGCGGTGCCAAAGGTGACAAAGGCGACAGAGGAGAGAGAGGCTCAAAGGGAGACCGGGGCCCCGCGGGGCCAAAGGGAGACTCGGGTAGCAGCTCAGGCCCTGGTTTCTCATCACAGGGGGGAGGACGAGGCCAGAAGGTGAGCCGGCACTCGTGTCTGTGTGAACTTTGTTGATTCAGTGACAAACCACTAAATCATGTTTTCTTTGTTTTTCTAGGGAGATAAAGGTGAAAAAGTAAGTTCAATACAAGCTGCATGGTTGTATTGTTTAAGTCTACGTCGGTTTCACCGGATGATAAATCTGCAACGAAACGTGAACCAAACTCTCATCACACGGTTGGGACCGAGGACGGCGGTGGTGCAGCCCACTGGCGCAGGACTTCCTGGACTCTGAGTTCCAGTTTAACCTCACGCTACAATCAAATACTTTTATTTTGCACACATCTTCAACTTATTTCGGAACTGAGGAGCGTCGCCCTTCAAGAGAAATGTCTCGTTTTAAGTAGCTATTAATTTCAGCTACTCAACAGTTTTAAAGTTTTAGAGTTTAGTAAAACTTCCGATGGTTTTAGTTGGTGACTTTTTTACTTCTTTTAGGGAAGTTTTTGCTTTTTTTTTCCCACACTGGCTGATGAAGCACTGTCAATGACACTGATTTGAAACGGGTTTACAAAAGGTACTGATTAGGACAGTTTTGAGTCCTAATTTGAGCTCTGAACGGAGCCCGTCTTCCCTTTGACTTCATACCTGATCCGCATTATTCCATTGTCGACACAAACGCTTAGGAACTCTTTTAAAGCATTGCCTCCAATCTTTTTTTTTTTCAACACCAGGGTAGCTCTGGTTTCGGATACTCTGGCAAGCAAGGAGACCGTGGTGCTCAGGGGCCACCTGGACCCCCCGGTCCACCAGGACCTGCTGCAGAGGTGGTCCGGCTCGGGGACGGTTCCGTTGTGCAGCAGGTGGCCGGACCTCCTGGACCACAAGGCCTGCCAGGTTTGGATGGAGTTGCTGGTCCTCCAGGGGCCGATGGGGAGCCTGTGAGTACAATGAAGAAGCTACTAAAATTAGGATAAAAAAGAAATAATCCAAAATCTGTTACTCATAGATGTTCATTGTTTTTCAGGGTGATCCTGGAGAGGATGGAAAAACTGTGGGTCTTTGTTTTCATAAGGATGTTTCACAAGCGTTACTGAAGGGATTGGTTGAATTTTCATTCATGTGAAGTTATTTTTGGTCTGGTTTCCAGGGTCCTGCTGGGCCACAGGGTATTCCAGGAGTTCCAGGAATCCCTGGTGCCAATGGCCAAAAGGTACAGTTCATTTGATCCCACCTAACACAGACGGGAGTCTGAACTGGCATCATTATTATGATTATTTGCCTTTGCCACACAACTTGTGGTGTCTGTCTTTTTCCAGGGCGAACGTGGAGAAGGCCCACCTGGACCCAGAGGCCCCCCAGGTCCTCCAGGACCTCCTGGACCTGGCACTGGTGATCGTGCAGTATGTCCCCTCTTTTTCTTTAACTATTAAGCTTGAAATTACACTTTTTATTTTCATGATAATGTATGATTTCATAGACATTCTTTGACATGGAGGGTTCAGGATTCCCGGACATGGAAAAAATCTTGGTACGTGGTGTAACATGAGCAACATCTGAGTGGTTATGCAGAGTAATAACCTTTGGATTTACTATCCAGGGTCCACGTGGTCCCCCGGGTCTGCCAGGTCCTCCTGGCCCTCCAGGGATCCCTGGCACTTCGGTTGCACTGGGGCCTGATGGTCCAATAGCATTTGGACCTCCTGGACCACCTGGACAAGATGGGGTCCCTGGTCTCCGAGTGAGTGCAGCATCATGTCAAATAATAATTTGCTAACAAGTTTAAATAATTGATGAATTTGATTGAATTTGTTTTTAATAAGTTTAAGTCCTTTTTAAAGCCAAAGTTTCAAAAATAAGCTGTTCCCAGTTGCACAGCAGTTCTGCTGTTCAATGACGTCAAACAAACTAGTAAACACCATCTTTGTTGTCTCCTGTTTCAGGGCCCCCCAGGTCCGCCTGGTGCACCTGGTCCACCTGGACCCAGTGGAGTAAAGGTCTAAACAAACTTACAGCCATGGGATTTTGATGAGCTTAAATGCAGTTATTACTAAACAAAAACACATTTTCCTTCCTTTGTCTTTGCCCGTCAGGGTGACGGTGGGGATCTGGGTCTTCCAGGACCAGCTGGAGAAAAGGTACGTAAAGTTTGTTCTTCTATTAAGACACTCGTCTCTTTCTTCTCATTGCATTTGTGGTGGGTGCATCTATACGGTTTCTTTCTTGCTCTCCTCCAGCAAGATGCTGAAGGCCACAACCTTTTCGACAACCTGTTCTCTTACTTTGCTCCGTGCTCCTCAGCGTGTAAGGGGTCGCAGGTATTGGGAGTGATCGCCACTGTGCTGATTTTCTTGACTTTTGTCAGGGTTTTTACACTTTATTTCCACCATTAACACAGTTTTCCTACCAAGGCTGTGTTTGATCCTGGCCTAACCTTTTGCTTTCACTTCTCAGCATGTGGCATCTTGCTTTGTCTCATCTCAAGTGTCATTTAAAGCTGCTTAACGTTTATGTTTTCTGCTCTGTAGTGTAAATCTCGGTGTCTCCTGTTGCACCATTTAGTTTTCTCTCTCATCTTCTTTGTGAGTTGCACTAAAGGTTGTTTGATAACCGTCTAACAAGTTAATCATCAAAAACAAGAAACAAAAAAAGACCCATATTTTTCTTTCCCGCCTTAGGGTTCTCAGGGTGGCCCAGGCCAGACAGGTGTACCAGGGCAGACAGGTCTAGCAGGACTTCCAGGCCCGATGGGACCAGTCGGGCCTCCAGGCCCGCCTGGACCTCCAGGGCCACCATACGGCAGCGTCATCGTGAGTTTACATTTGTGTTGATTATGTGCCACAAGTATAAACTCTGACCATTGTCCGTAAATGCAGGCTTGTCTGTATAAAGTATAAGATGAAGCAAAAAGCGACAGGAGTTGACACGAAAACGCTTTATGAAATAGTGTCACACATATAAAGTTAACATGCTGGATATTCTTACTAACAATGAACAGAATATGAAAAAATACGTTGTTTTCTTTTTTATGACAAAAAAGAGTTCTGGGTTGCAGATCATGAAGAATCGCTTACCCCACCTTTAACTAGCTGAACCAGTTAACCTCATCAAATGTACAGATACCCAGATGGCTCAATTTTCTATTTTCTAAATTTATATCCTCTTTACCCAGACTGACCAAGATGGGTATGAGGTGACAAACAGCTTGCCCGGTTTCAGAGGCCCACCTGGGCCACAGGTAAGCACACTGGAAGTTGCTCCAGACTAAAGCCTTTTCAGAGACTGCAGGCTGTTCAGACTACACAACCACCTGAGTCTTGAAAGTCCTTTTGCTGTTCACATTACTTGATTGGTCAAGTAGTTACTGTAAAAACTAGAGTTGAAACGTGCATAACAATAAAATGTGCATTGTGATGATTGCACAGTAAAGCAAGTTGAAGCTCTTAAGAATGACGTTAAGTGCAGTTAATTCACCTGCTTGGCCTAATGCTGCACGTGTCGTGTCTTCCAGGGTCCTCCTGGTATCCCAGGTCTGCCTGTAAGTACGACAGCGACATTTCATGTCACTACTCACAGTGAAATATTAATAATTTATTTTCAGAAAACTGTACGTTGAGAGAAAATCTGAACCTAAGTCATATTAAGCTAAATCGTCAATCTGGATATGAAATAATAATATAATTACAATTAAAGGTGTTATCTAAATTTTGTGTTTCCAGATTCACATAGAATTTAATTAAAATAATGGTGGTTTCTTTCCTTTCAGTCAATTTATGTGATAATAAAAAGGATAAAATCAGCATTTAATGTTGTAATTTAGGGAAAAACAGGTCTTCCAGGTGACCACGGAAACAAAGGAGCAGAAGGGCCACGAGGGCCTCCTGGGATCTCAGGCCTGGATGGATATCCTGGAGTGCCGGTACGGAGCCAGAACAACCAGATCTTTATTTTTTGTTAACTCCTCATGGGATGTTTGTTTTTGTCTTTAATCTTCGTACTGTTTTTGCTCCTGCTAGTATTTATGCCATTAACGAGGTCCTGCTTTCATGTTTTAAGGGTCAAAAAGGAAACACGGGAGAGAAAGGAGAGATGGTGAGTTGTTTTATTTTTAATCAATCAAAGGTGATATCTCCCGATGGCTTCTGATATGACTTTTTTTCTTTCAAAACATTGATTTATTTCTTTATTTATCATGCACCTTTTAAAATGACTGCTAGACAGCCTAAAGACGGGGTATACAACAATTTATTACAGTTTAGAATTAGTAGTATTAGTATTAGTTTAGCTCATGTGTAACAGAATTTGTATTTTGTTTTACAACGAAGTAAATCAGTGTAAAAGTGTTGCACAAGGCTCTGCATTAGGACCACTTTTGTTTTTTTTAATTGATAACATTTTGAAAGAATTTTTTGTTTGTAGTATTGATGTAATTGCTTCAAAATGATCAAAAATCTTCTAAAATCTATTTTCTGACATTTTAAGAGGCTTTATAACCTTTACTTAACTTTACTTTAGCTCTAATTGTGTGATTGTAGTTAGAGCCTCAACCAGGACTCCTTCATTCTAGTTTGACGTGCAGGACCAGTTCCAGACTGTGGTGAAGTCGTTTTAGGTGAATGTTTGGTGAAAATGAAATTCTTAAATATTCAGTATGTTTGCTTGTTTTCATCTCACTCTTACATATACAGGGATCCCCAGGACGAGAAGGCGGGCCTCCTGGACCTCCAGGGCCCCCCGGACCTCCAGGACAGATAATCTACCAGTCAACAAGAGATGTGAGTCTCAGGTGAAAATGCTTCTGCACCAGAAAGAGTCTGGATTCACCTGTGAGATGAAATTAACCATCACCTTAACGAAACACTTTAACCTTCTCTCACTCGTGTTCACTAACAGTCACCGCCTGCCTGACCGCTCGTTACTAACTGACCTAACTTTGTCTTGCATAGTTTAACGAAGTGTATTGGAACGAAGCGGGGCAGGTGAGTGGACAGCCCCTCTGGTCCCCGAACTGATCTCACTATCCTCCTCACTGAACTAAAATCACATTCACAAAGAAATGTCCTCTTTCATTAATGCTTTACCATCCCCGTTTCCTCAGGGAGGCTTTGGTACTCCGGGTCAAGCAGGATTCCCGGTAGGTTGCACTGTGAGAATTAAATTTGAAAAAGATTCCTGGTTGGACAAAGTGATGACGTTCTGTCTTTCGATTTAGGGTCCCATTGGTCCAAAAGGAGAAAAGGGGGACACAGGCCCACCAGGATATGCACCCAAGGTGGGAAACCATTTACATGAAAGTACAGAAGTACTTATGCTGTAGTGTTGTCTTTAGAGTAATTCTCGTCTTTAAACGAGCAGACTGGTGAACTCTCATGAATCCAGCTTTTGAAAAGCTCCCGGTGAGGCCTGGAGACGGAGCACAATCGGGACAAAACTGCTGCAAAGAAGTCCAGACACTGTCATAATGATGTCTGTTGTTGTAAATGTTTCTTTGTTTTTGTTTTGTGTTTTCTATCAGGGCCAGAAAGGAGAACCCGGCATCATCTACGATTCTGTCGGGAGTCCTCTGTACCTGGGCGGGTTGGCAGGGGCGCCGGTACATTGATCTCTTCTGCGTCACACCTTTAGTTATCAGAGCTCTCAGTCCTTCTGTGACTCTTTTATGCCGCAGCAATTGAACTGCCTGAGAGTGAAATGTACATTTACTGCAATTAAATGTATAATAGCGTGAATTGTCTCTGTGTGCAGGGTGAGACGGGAAGTCCAGGCCCAGTGGGACCTCCAGTACGTCCTGTTTTGACCTGTTCAAGGTTGTGTGACAAGCTGACTGTGTCAGATCAATATAACAAGGATTTATGTTTCTGCAGGGTCCACAAGGTTCTTCAGGGCTGAAGGGAGAGATCGGTTTCCCTGGAAGGCCGGTAAGAAGGAAATATGGAATTACGAAGACATTCACAGCACATAAATTTAAAGTTCACATGTATCTCATGGAGGAGGAACTTTTCAAGTGTGATGATGAAAAGACAGAATTTCCAAAGTTGCTACAGAGCTGAACGTAGTTCAGTAGGTTTGCTGAGAGCCCCCAAACCCCCACCCCCAAACCCCCACCCCCAAACCCCCACCCCCACCCCCAAACCCCCACCCCCAAACCCCCACCCCCACCCCAAACCCCCACCCCCAAACCCCCACCCCTACTCCCAAACCCCCACCCCCAAACCCCCACCCCCAAACCCCCACCCCCCAAACCCCCACCCCTGGACCCATTCAGACCTCTGCTGCAGTCAAAATGTCAAAATGTGTTTTTTGTTTTTTTTCAGGGGCGACCAGGACTTAACGGCGCCAAAGGAGAGAAGGGAGATTCAGGCACTGGATCCGGATACGGTTACCCTGTAAGTGATTTGGAATCATTGCTTTTTAGAAAACATGTTTTTTTTGTTTGTTTGTTTTATTTTGGTGGTTATTTGCTCTGTCTCAGGGTGCTCCAGGACCTCCAGGACCCCCAGGACCTCCAGGACCTCCTGGCTCCAATGACAGACCCAGAGTGAGTCAAAAAATAAGATCCTCTCATAATGCTTTATAAATTTATCTTATGTTTTTGCTGTTTTTTTCTTTGAAAAAGACACATGGCTTAACAATAATATGAACGTCTCCATTTTTTTCAGGGATATGATGATTTCTCGCGGTACTACGCTGGTGAGTCCTCCACATCCATGTGGCAGCAGTGAGAAAAAGGAAATGAAAACATTCGTTCAAAATTTTAGGAAATACTCTGTTTCAGGAGACACTTTTCCTTTAACAGCAAAATCCCTGTTTTTTAATTTGTTTACTCGTCTTTTTCACAGTGAAAGGAGACAAAGGCGATCAAGGACCACCAGGGTTCCTGGAAGTTCCAGGTAGTCACTTTATGTACATAAAAGCAGGTAAATGTTTTAAGTTCTGTAGGCAAACCAATTGAAAGACATCACGTTTCTGGTCTAGGTTTGGGGTCCAGCGTTGACTTTTACACTCTGAAGGTAAACGCCCTCCGTCCTCCTGATTCTAACTACCTGTGTTTTCTATTTTTCTGTTTTTGTTTGAACTTTCTCATCTTCTGTCCATCTAGAACGAGCTGAAAGGTGAGAGGGGCCTGAAGGGAGAGAAAGGTGAATCGGGAGGAGGATATTACGACCCTCGTTATGGAGTGAGCGGCGCTGGAGCTCCAGGAGTGCCTGGACCTCCGGTAAAACCATGACAACCATCACTGCCCTCACAAGAACATAAAATCTGTACTTGAGCAGATTATTTTGAATAGATCTACTCCCACCTTTAAAACACTAAATCCTCGTCTCATCAGGGCCCCAAAGGAGACGCCGTTGTTGGCCCACCGGGCCCTACAGGGCCACCTGGACCACCAGGAAGAGGTTATGATGGCCGACCTGGACCACCGGGGCCACCTGGACCTCCAGGACCATCCAGAGGCACACAGAGTGAGTCGTTGGTCCAGAGGGGCATCACATAAACCCCGCCCCCTACTGGTTGGGTGCATGTTGTACGTGTGGACTCTGCTGTGAAGGGAAGTTTGCAGCCGTGGTGAAACTTTGATGTGGCGCTGAGCTGCTTCTGTTTGCTATGACCTCGTTATTACATCATATTCAGACTCCAGCCTACCTGAACGGGGATTTCCACCCTTTTTTCTTTAAGGCCGGAAGTAAAATGAGTGGTAAATGTTTTTTCCTTCCTACTTATGCACAAAGTTCCTTCACTCAAATTTGACTTTTGTCAAATCGAGAGGCGACGTGTTTTCTCACGAGTGTGATCATTTTTTTGGAGAATCAATAAAAATGTAAAAACATAAAACCAGCAGGAGAGAAAGACCCTTTATCTTATAGATTGACGTTTCTTCCACCACTAACGTATGTCGAGCTCTTCTTTGTACAGTAAAACTGAGGATAGATGAACGTCTGTGGCTGAAGTTTTCCTGCGGAGGAAACCTGTCTTGTGTGTGTTTGATGATGAAGGTTACAGTTATTTTAGACATATTTGTCGATGGGCTGAGTTATGACCCGTCTCACAGCTCCGTCTCTATAAATCTGTGTTTGGGATCATCGGTGCTCTTTTTTTCTGTTTGAATGGCAGCTATAAGCGTTCCTGGACCCCCTGGACCACCTGGAGCTCCAGGACAACCCGGACTTTCTTCAGGGGTGAGTAAACCTTCAACACAAACCGTCTTTGCTGTTTTATGTTATGAAACATGAAAACTGCTTAATGAGTTTAGTTTGGCTACCACAGAGGAACAAAGACGCCGTTCACGCGGTTGTTTCTTGATCATTATTAGTATTATTTTGATGTTATTAATTAAGCGTGGTGGATTTGCATCGCCGCGTCTTCTTGCATTTGCCAGACAAACAGAACTGAAGCTGCGGTTTCGTCTTCTTGCCTTTGTAGGTGACCGTGCTGAGGTCTTACGACATCCTGACGGCCACAGGGAGAAGACAACCTGAAGGCTCTCTGGTCTACGTCCTCGATCAGACGGACCTCTACCTGCGAGTCCGCGACGGAGTCCGCCAAGTCCAGGTGAAGCTTTGGACTTTTAAACGATCCAGAACGACTGTAAACTTCCGTGGACCTAAACGCTGTTGTGCTTTGGTTTTTCAGCTCGGGGGCTACATCGCTCTGCCAACTGTGGATGTGAGTGGAGTTTTCAGTTTCTGAAGACCCTCAAGACCCCTCTAGACCCTTACCCGTGTTGTAACACTTAACGTACATGTTTCAGGATAATATTGCTGCAGCCGTGGAGCCGCCGCGGGTTGTCCCTTTCTACCCGGATCAGCGGTACAACACCCATTCCCGGACACCAGAGACTCCGGTCCAGCCCCCGGCACAGCCAGACCCACGTCAGACCCCCTACACCGATCCCCGCTACTATCCCGACACAAGATACTATCCAGATCCGCAGTACCCCACACTGACGGATCCCAGGTTTCCGAGTTACGCGGACCGACTAAACCAACCGGACAGTCGCTATTCTTTCCCCGTCACCCCGCTACAGAGACGTCCACCTCCCGTGCCTCAGTCTCCGGTCCACCGCCACTCGTCAGGGCCGGCAGTAAGACCAACCTCAAAGTCTTAGCTCTTCTCTGGACCTCCAGCAGGCCTTGCGTGTCAAACTGAACATGAGCTTTTGTTTTCCCAGCTGCACCTGATCGCGCTGAACAGCCCTCAGACTGGCGCCATGCGTGGCATCCGCGGCGTCGACTTCATGTGCTTCACCCAGGCTCAGGCCATCGGGATGAAGGGAACCTTCCGGGCCTTCCTGTCCTCCAGACTCCAGGATCTCCACAGCATCGTTCGCAGCTCAGACAGGGACTCTGTGCCGATCGTCAACCTGAAGGTGGATAATCTGAGCAGAAACGTGTCATGGTGCATCAGCTCAGAGGCCTTTACACAACCCGCTTGTTTTTCAGGATGAGGTTCTGTTCGACAACTGGAACGCCATTTTCAATGAAGGCAGAATGAAGGACGTCTCCATCTACTCCTTTAATGGGAAGGATGTCCTCAGAGATGACACCTGGTAAGTCAGCGATCATCAACATCAGTCAGCAGGACGCGTACCACCTCCTCTTTCAGTGCAGCGTTGTTTGGTGTTACCCCAAACCTCTGCCTTCGGATCTAAGTTGATCATCAGCCCGTGATGAACGTATCATCTGAAGGTGTGCACACCTCCAAAAAACACTTGTTTTGGTCCGGTGTGGGTTGATGTAAAATCAAGAGGTAAGACATAAGCACTGAATTTAGAGAAGAAATTGTTACTGGATTCTGATCAAAGGGTTTTGAACACCTGCAATGACCACAAATATCAAATAAAAACACACCACTGAAATGAAGATTGGACCGAAATTCAGTCGGTCCTGTGAGTCTGGTGGGAACGACCGGTATTGCTGGAAAAGCTACCAAATAAAGGAGGCATTAAGTGTTGCCCACACTTTTGTTGTTCTTTTAAGATTCAGTTTTGTTTAAAGAAGCTGTGTGTTATATTTGTGGGGTTGACGATGATCCCGTCACTTTTACGGTTTTACTCAGACAAACGATTAGAAGACGGAGTCATTTTGACAATAACAATATGACAGAAAGTGTCTCTAATCTTCTCTGCCTCCAAGGCCGGAGAAGATGATATGGCACGGGTCGTCCAGCGGCGGTCAGCGGCACGACAACAGCTTCTGTGAGACGTGGCGCGTTGGCGAGCAGGCGGTGACCGGCATGGCGGCGGCGCTGCGCAGCGGCAGCCTTGTGCAGCAGAGCTCCAGCAGCTGCTCCAGCTCCTACGTGGTGCTGTGTGTGGAGAACAGCTACATCGGCCACGCCAAGAGATAGAAACACACGCCATGGACAGTCCTCGCACGCACGCACGCACACACACACCCCCATACACATACCACACATGCACGCACGTGCATACATACGCACACACACGCACTCACACGCACACACACACACATGCACGCACGTGCATACATACACACACACACACACACACACACCCACATGCATACACACGCACTCACACGCACACACACACACATGCACGCACACACTCACACACACGCACTCACACATACGCACGCACGCACGCACTCACACACATACACACATACGCACGCACACGCACACACATGCACTCACGTGCATACATACACACACACACGCACTCACACGCACACACACACACATGCACGCACGTGCATACATACACACACACACGCACTCACACGCACACACACACACATGCACGCACGTGCATACATACACACACACACACACACACACCCACATGCATACACACGCACACACGCACACACACACACATGCACGCACGCACACACTCACACACACGCACTCACACATACGCACGCACGCACACACACTCACGCACACATACACACGCACGCACGCACTCACACACACACACACACATACGCACGCACACGCACGCACACGCACGCACACACTCACACACCACACATGCACGCACGTGCATACATACACACACACACGCACTCACACGCACTCACACGCACACACACACATGCACTCACGCACACACACACACACACACATACATACACACACTCACACACACGCACTCACACACGCACGCACACACACACTCGCACGCACTCACACGCACACACACTCACACACACACACACACACGCACATACACACACACACCTTCATCTGCCTGTGGTACTTTGTAAATAGAATATTGTTTAATGAACTATCAGTTAGTGTTTTAATCCCCTTCGTGGTGCTACACCCAGGTTGAGCTCAGGTTATCGTTAGTAACTCGAAGTCCGCAGCCGTACTGGACGCCAAGTTTCCTTTCAGTTTGCGTCTTGTCAACGAGCAGCAGCTCCCATGTTGATGTTTGTCCAGGTGCTTTTCTCCGTTTTGTGCCTGAATTAGTTTGTTCACAGTCTTGAAGCTAAATTTAAACGTCAGAGGCCTTTTATAGTTACAGGTAGCTGACTGCCTGTAAATAAATGGGTTTCCGATAAAAGGTTGAGTTACACAAAGAACTAAGATGGATGCACGGATTGGGATTTCATTGCTGCTCTGTCGGAGTTTTTAAAAAAAGATAATACAAACCTTTTTAATCAGACTATAGGGCCAGAATTAATGAGCTTCAGGTTGCAGTCAAAAAAGAGCGCAGATGGGAGGAAACCAATCAGAAAGACCCGCCACTCAACCCGGATGAGCCAATCGCTGTTGAGTAAAAGCTCCACAGGGACCAGAACGCGTTCATCTGAAGCTTTGAGATCCACATAGAAACACTGGAAGATCCTGAACTCTCCTCTGTTTTCTGCAGTTTCTGCAAACATGTTAAAATAATGTGTCCGAGGTGCTTTTACTGATGCCAAGTATTCTGAGAGGATAGATTTCCTACTTTCAAACAAAACCAATCTAAATGTCCCCTCTGGATTAAGAACCCAACTTAACATCAAGAAGATCAAGGAGGATGTGTAGTTAGTTAAAAGCTTTGATTTACCTTAGAACTAATGTAAAGTTATTTAATCATCGTTTTATGTTGCAGCGTTTGCCCTGGATACTTAGATGAACCAGCGCGACACCAGCTGGCGTTAATCTCCATTCTCCGAATAGGAGCCACCAACATTACTATGTTAAATGTAGCTCCAGGTAGCTGTTAGGGGTTCTCACATGGTCTGTTAGAGTAACTGAGAGGGGCAGGGCCTGAGCCTGGGTCCCCGCGGGAACTAAACCTGATCCGGTTTAGCCCCGTCCTCAGCTCTCAGTGAGTCTTTCGAACGTGCAGCGCTGCAAACTCAAGAAAAACGGCCTATCTGAAAGGGTTCTGTTTAGTCCCGACTTCTTCTGTCACAACAAACTCGCTCCTCTGCGTGAAAGCGCCACGACCCGTTTGTGACCGAACCAGAGCCGTCAGATGGACCTGTGAGCGGGACGAGCCCGTTGGACCGATGTCTAACTGCCATGTTTCTGTCTCTGTTGGATAAGAACCTAAAAAAGTGTCAACCACTCCATATTTACCAGACCGTTGCTCTGATAGTCGGCATTTGTCAGCGATGCAGCAGAACCAAGATTCTGGACGACATTTGATGTAATATTTAGTAAAGCAGACATGAACTGTCATATGTGAGATGCTTTTATCTTCTTTACACTGTTATCTACAGCACCTAAGTGACATCCCTTTTATTTTGCTACAAGAGAAGATATTTTAAAATGGTGTTTTTAGCAATAACAAAGGGGTATTTATTTTTTTTTAACTGTGCTTTTTTACTTCTCCTGCAACAATGATCGATAGTTTCTACACACAAGAAGCAAGAACACAAATTGTATGTACAGACATCAGATTTTTAACGAGAATTTAGCCATAAATATGTTGTGCACTGTTGCTTGTTTTTGTTTTTTATGTCCTAACAGAGACAAACGTTGTCTTCTTCAATAAAACTGTGTTGGAAATGTGAGAATGTCTTTAACTGATGGGACATCGTTTGCTTTCGTTCAAAGTAAAATGGCTGGTTCGCGGCGTCTGTCAAGTCTAAACATCCGGCTTGGTGGGTCTGACTCCATCCAGGAGGTTTAAAAACTGCAGTTCATCAATGGGCCACTAGGGGGAGGCGGTCTCCATTGCCCTCCATGTTAAAATGTCCCATGTTGCTGTAGAAATAAACATATTTGCAGCCTGGTTTAAAAAACTGAGCGTTGACTTTATGCAGCGTTTTTTTCTGACTTCACCAAAGAAACAACAACGTCTGAAACTGGAGCTCCTGCTGCAAATGTTTGCTGGCGGCTCCACGGATCAGCTGAGGGGCTTTGGCGCCTCAGAGCGGGTCTGCTGGAACCTGCAGTAGGTAAACCTGTTTATATTTATGCAGCAAAGTTGGACATTTTAACATGAAGATAAAGAGATTTAGCAGTGTTGGAAGCCAGCCCCTAGTGGTCAGGTGAATAACTGCAGTTTGTCCTACTGTCAGCTGGAGGAAGACATGCTTGATGACGGTGAACTCGTCTTCAACCAGGAGCTCACACAGAAACTTTCCTGCTGCCTCCATTTATTTTGGAGACGTATTTGCGCAGGATGTATTTAAAATGTCAGTTGAGGTACTGTGTTAGGTTTAGTTACCATGGTGATCGACCTGGTGAAAACACTTCTCTAAACCGCTTATCTTCTGACACCATCATACACACTCACCCAAGGACTGTCAGAAATGCACCTGCAAAACCTGATTTGTGAATAATCTGAATTGTTGGCAGTTGTTTCCTGCTTGTCTCCGTCTTCCCGTCACCTGCCACCTGCCACCTGCCTCCACACCTGTGCTGCGTTTGTGCTCACGGTAAAGACGGCAGTTTTCCTCGTGTTGCATTAAAGCTCATGTGTTAAGTCCTTGTCACACTGCGTTGACGCCAGAGACCAAGAGTAAGTGGACTTATTAACTTTGTGTTCAGTGTAATCCAGACGAAAACCCTCCATCAGCCCGTCATTTTCCACCTGCCCCCCAGACATAAAACCTGTTTGTGTTCCTTTTGCCTAACTTTGTACAACTGTGAGGGTCTGACACAAACTCCGCCATGGCTCAAAGACCCGGTCTCAGAAACGAACGGATGAATGATCTGTTAGACGTCGATGCAGAAGTAAGAGAAGTGATGACAGCAAGCCACCAGCTGCCAATCAAAAGTCCAAGGGGGTGTGGGAGAGTTGTTACGTCATCCCTTTATGTAACTTTACATGATGTGGTTCAGCCCCCCAGTGACCCCACAACCCACAGGAACTCAAGGATCAACTGTTCACGTCCCAAGAACACATGAGGCTGGTGGTCATGATGTCATGGAAGATTGTTCGGTTTAAGTTTCAAAACTGATACAAGGACAGCAGACATGGAGAAACAAATCAAAGTCTACATATAAATGTATGACTATACACGTCTGCAGCAGTAACAGTAAAGTGGCTCAAATAAAGTAGAACATGTATAAAATGAAAACAGCTGAATGTACAGATAAAAAAGGTCTTATAGACCTTCAACAAGTCTGGTTGTGATGCAACAGATTCAATTACAGTATAAAGTTGTTCAAAATCTGCAAAGATGGTTACAGAGTGGATTTGAAAAGGAAAAAGTGACGTCGCCAGTGGGCGTGTCATTCTGTAGGTTAGAAAAGAGGAAGTACAGCCCCTTCCACCGCCAACTCTTTCAAAACCGATGGAGATTCGATATAATAGAAACCTGGACGGAACCAGCTGAAGAGCCGGAGTCAAACTGGCCCCCGACTCCCAGCAGCCTCGGTCCCCGGGGTCCTCGCCGCAGGACTAGCGGCGGGCGTGCAGCCTCTGTCCAGCAGCTTGTAGTTCAGACCAATCACAATCGAGCAGAACTGACTGACGCCCACAAAGTCTCCGCACACTATGTTGACTCCGCCCCCTCCAGGACCTGGCTGCTGCTCACCCGTCCAACTGAGCAGCAGCGGGAGCGCCTTCATGGATATCTTCCTCATGCTCTGGAAGGGATGGAGGAGGACGTACGGGACGTCTTCGGTCAGGTTCAGGCCGCTGACGTAAAAACCAGCTGCAGAGTAAATCAGGATGTCAACGCCTTCATATCCGTACGTCTTAAACGTAGACCTGGTTTGGACGTCCCCCTACCTGGTCTCCCTCTGCGCTTCTGTGCCTCCAGATAAGCGATCACCTTCGTTGGGTCTGGGCTGTCAGCGTACCTGCAGACAGCGTTGAGCCGTTTACAGTCGAGATGCAACTACACACAGACGTTGAAACACACTGCGGGTTTGTGCTTGTGCGCTGGGTTTGTGTACTTTCATGACCAAACTCGAGCTTTGTGCAGTGCAGCAACTAGAAATGAGGAGCTTCCTTCAGAAGCTACTTCGGACACAGAGAATAAAAGTGGAGATCTGTGAGCTGCAGCTGGTAGATGATGGTCAACACTTACTTTTACCTAAATTACAGTAATCCATCTATGTGACTTTAGAAGTGAGAAGCAGTCGGCGCTCTAGCAGGCCTCACGTCACCTCTGCGGTTTGTTTTAAATGTTGGTTTGTCAACCACATCATCAACGAGGATGCATGGATGGAACGCACCAGAATCGAGGCTTTCAACCCCACGCACGGACACGCCACACACCTCACAGACGGGGTGAGCTGGCTCTTCTGAAAGCTTACTGTGAATTTACCGGTACGGTATTCCAGTCCAGAGCTCTTCGTGCTGCACCACCATCTGCTGCTCGTCATATGAGACGATAACCTGTTGACCTTTAGACCAACAGGAGCGCAGAGTGGGAATGTCCTGGGAATACAGTAAGAAACATACGCACACATAAATAGTACTGAGTTTTTATCCCACGGCATGATTTGACTTAAATATAAAACATTTATGCGCTAAATGAGTTAGAAAAGCAGCAGAATTAGATGCGAGTAGACCGAATTTGTTTGTATTATGCTTGTTAACCACTAGATGTCACTAATCCTTCGATCAGCGGGCTACTCTGGATCCGACCTGTGAGGAACAGAGCTTCCTGCTGAAGAGCGACATGATGAAGTCCACCAGGTCTGCGTGGTCTTCCTCAGTGAGACAGTCGAAGTGTGAGAAGGCGATGATGACGACCTCTCTGGGATGAGCGTCCAGCCAGGTATCCAGCTCGTTCAGGGCCTCCTGCAGGCGGACACGACTTTGAGTAAATACGCCCCTGAAGATACACTGACGCTGGCTTCGTGTCTCCTACCTTCACAGTCATCAAGGTGTAGATCCCGTGGGCGAAGAACAATTTCCCCCCTGCGGGCTTCCTGGCGATCCGCAGGTCCAAAAACCGAATACCAAGATCACACTGATCACTGAGGACAGATTGCTGCAAACACAAAAATACAAATCAGTGACATAACTATTAGGAATAGTATGACGTCATTCTTTTTAGCGCGAGCAGCGGGGTTGGGGGGTCTGCACAGGTGTGGTGTACCTGTGTGGTGGCCCAACGGTAAACGCAGGTCCGGGTGCAGCAGGGAAACAGGGTGTCGGTGAGTCTGAGGAAGCAGGACTCGGATCCGAGCACCGGGGAGAAGACGTCCAGGCAGAAGGACATGCTGTCGTGGCTCCCTGATGAAATGATGAAAGCGTTTTCAAAAAAAGGGCTGGAGCCGTTTGTGTTCATGTGTTATTGTTGGTGGAGGTTAGGACGGTCTCCTACCGGGAACGGCCAGGTTCCACAGCGGGACATCCAGCAGCGCCTCCGGCAGACGAGACATCCAGTCCGGGTTTCCGATGGTGGGCGGCCGTTCTCGCGCCGACATGCCTCGCAGCAGAGCGCTGGTCGGAGGTTCAACGGCGCGTTTCGATGCTTGCTCCGACTCGGAAACTCGCTTCCACGTTGGTGACTTATTCTTCTGCAACCAAGACACAAAAGTATGCGAGCTAGCACTTCCTGGTGGAAATTTAAAAGCAAAACAGAATAAGTAATGTTTTTCAAAATAAAAGCTTTTGAAATAAGCGACATATTTTTACTATTAAAATAATCCATGTTAGATGGGGTTTTTTTTATCCTACTTGACAGGCTTATTAGATACATCTGATACGCATATTTAATGTGTAATCATTGTCTTTGTCAATATTAGTTTCCATGGCATCACTTACTCTAACTGACCAATCACAGCTCCGTACTCGGAGGCAAACTTATCAGACTGTGGTGCTAGTAGTCGCATAATTGTGAGGAAATGCATTAAGGTAAGGTTGCCAAAGAAAAAACCATTGTTAAATTGGCAATTTAAGTTCGTCATAAACGTCAACAATCAACATCCATATTTCCCTCTTGAGTTGAACGTGCAGATGTCCCAGTTCAGGTCCCTGTGCAACTAAAACTAAACTGAATCTGTGACTGAGAAACTTCACCTAAAAACACCTAAAAACTCCTTAAATAGCTGCTACTTGCATTAACAAACTAAACGCCCAGCTACTTTGACTGTTTTTATCATTTTGACGTTAAGTCACATCACGTCAGTTGACATGTTGATATACTGTTTGTATCTGAGAAATAGCACTTAGTGTTGTTATGAATGTTTGTAAGCGTGGCCAGCAACAGCTGTTACTTCATTTAAAAATGCTTATTTTCTGACTTTGTGACCGTAACACAGCCGACTCAGGAGTCCTGTGACTTCGAGGTCTGATTTCGTAGGTTTAAGGAGCACTTCATTTATCCTGGGAAACTCGGTCCAAGACTAAACATTTTCCTGCATCTGGGCGAGTGTTTGTCAATGTGAAATCTCACTCGTATCAAAAGATATGACTTTCTAAAAAATGTAGTGTATGTAGTATAAAAATAATGCTTAGTAGTCTATTACCTTGAATGACAACGAAACTTAATATACATATATTCTGTGATTTTAGTTGTCATACTATAATTTTCTGTTACTTCTAAAATAATACTTTTGTTTCATGAATCTGATCCTGATTTCAAATCTGAAGAGCTGAAAGTAGTTTTGTAATTGCAGAAAACCACCACGAGGGGGCTCTAGAGATGTTTCAGTTGTGGAGTCACTAGAAGCTGTTTTCCATCTTTTTGGTTAATGTTCATGAAGATTCTGTCATGTTTTCGGTTAAATTATTCCCGGTACATTGACTCCTCTCGCAGTACTACTGTCCTGCTGTTGGATGATCACAATATGTTTACACGCTGTGTGCTTCAGTGTTAGAGCAATAATAAACTCCAAAAAGTTTAAAAATGTGCAAGAATTATGAAAAAGGTAACATTTAAAGTTTTATATATCACAACAGCATAAAAGTATAATTATGTGGTCCTGGATGGGTTGTAAAATTAAGTAAATCGAAGCTCAAATGAAAAAAAGAGTTACACTGTCATTATTTTTTTTATCTTTATAGACGTAGAAGAACTGTTTAGAAAAGTAAGTGCACCCAAGACTTAGTCACTTGTCGAACCACCTTTACTGGACATAACCTGAAGTAATGTTTGAAGTCAGAGTCTAAAACCATTGTGGAGTTGTGTTTGCGGTGTTACGGTCACACAACTCCACTTTGTCTAAAGAACTCTGAACATTGTTGGGGGTTCTGACATTAATGGGACATGAGTTTAGTCCTCCTCCGCTTCTAGAGACAGATCAGGGGAGGTAACAAATTCCAAGCAGCTGGAAATGTGGAAATCACTTTGTGGAGCCACTGAGTGAGAGCCTAGGTTTTATTTCAGGTTGTTTAACCCATTAGTTGTATGATGGGGGTAGGTGGGGTAGGTGAGCCGCCAATCAAGTCAAATCAGCCGGCGAGCTAGTGAGGTTGAGAAAGTCGGAACCTGCCTCATTTTTGGAGGTCAAATTTATCACCTCATAAAGCTACTTTTATTCCTTCTCTGTCAAATGCTGTTTCTGTGTCCAAAGATACTACAATCTCAGAACTTGAACGATTGATGTAAAGGAGCGGCCTGCTGTTGTGGGAGGAGTTTTGGACCGGCATGAAACCTATTTGGTCCAATGGGATAACAGAGTGCAACACCTGCTGGAGACGGAGAGCGGGAATTTTGAGGTCTGCATCAAGAAGTGAGATGGGTTTATAACTATTGCAGAGTAAGGGATCCCTCTGTTTATGTTAACATTAGGGAGATAGTGGCCCTTGACGGGTGTCTGGCAGCCGGACCAGTAGAAACGCTTTCGGAGCCCCTAGTGGTCAGCAGAGGAACTGTAACTGTTGACCGCCGGCTTCAATCCAGAAGTTTGAATGTTAACGTTTGGCTTGTGGTCCTTCACCTGGTTCTCCCGAACCCAGACCAGATATGAAGATGATTAAATCAACCCAGTGACATTTATTATGGGCTGACAGGTAAATGTGCAAAATTCTCATCAGATCAGATAAATGTGTTTCTCACTGATATTCATGTTAAAACATGTTTTAAAGGTATCTGTGTGTTGTGACAGTGATGGTCCTAAAAAAGGCATAAATGCTGTGAAGTCTGACAAGGACCAGCAATATTTATGAAGTTCTACCCGTGCTTGGAGGGGGTACATTTATTTGCATTTTAGCCTAAAACCTGCCAACGTTGTTGTTGGTCCTCAGTTGGATTTTTTTTACATTATGACTTTGTAATGATTGATTATGTATTCTGTGTATGTTTGTGATTATCATCGTGTTACGTAAAAGCTGATCAAGTAAAGCAGGGAATGCGCTCGGAGCCCCCTCCTCACCGGCTTCAGGTCCAGCTCTTAGTTCTAGAAAGTACTTCATAGTGAAGCATTTTATTGATTACTTAACCTCATTCAGCATTTGTCATATAATGTCATTAGGACGTGTAGAACCCAGCAGGGAAACGGCAACATAAACATTGCAGTGATGAGGATGAAATGAAGGACATATGGTCTTTAAACTGGACTCACTGGGTCACCTGATCCGTGTGAATGGGGCAATGAAGTGTAATCAACTCAACTTAAATCAAATATTTGAACTCTGCTCATCAAATATTCCACTTTTGTCCTGTCAGAAAGACGTTTGTTCCAGGAGACGAAACCATCAACAATTTAAATGTGTTTCAGTGGCGTTTTAAAGGTCTAACTGCACATAAATGAGGCTACCTTCATATTATTACAGCGTCGTTATCTTAATTGGATTTGTAGATTTATTGTAGAGTTAGATGATCTCAGGACAGCAATTAAACGATCAGGACATCACCTGATTATAGAGCATTCAGGTTCTCAGCCAGGGTAAGTCCACAGTCACCGACCTCGAAGGAGTGGACACGTGCTGCCGGGATCCCAGCTGGACAGAAACATTGTTTGGGAACCAGAATATCCTGAGGGAACGTGGACAACTGGTGTAGGACAATCGTGGAAGAATGGAGCAGAGAAGTAACCCAAGTAGCACTGACCAAGCCAGTATTAACTCGTATTAACATATCCCTAAAATCAGAATAAGTCTTGCAGGTTTTTGAAGTCGCAGAAACTGCTCTCTGGTTTGTCATAGATGCTATGTTCTTCCTGTACCGGTCTGGTCTTCAGCCGGACGGTCCCCTCTGATGATCCAGGTCCTGCTCAAGGTTCTTCCCTCCTAAAGCTGGAACATGCTTGCAGTTTGACCCAGCGTTCGCGGCCGTTTGTGCTTCCTGGTCGGTGCTACGCGGCCTGTACGGAAACTGTTGGAGGACGTTATCGGTTTTAATATTGAGCAAAAAAAAAAAAAGGGACAAATAGAAACTAGAAAATTAACTACATTTTGAGTACAGAAGAATACAATTTGTTGACTTTACATAGAGGAAGAATATATGTAGATAAAATATTTATTTATATTAAATGTCATTTTCAAACAAACAGATGAGTTACTACTTTGACTCCCAGTGAAAAATAAATGTTTGTTGAAAGATGTATGAAGATATAGTTTTGTTAAAAAGAGAAAAAGTGATTGACTTTCTTAAGTTATTTTATTAGAGACAATTTGTATTGTAATAGATGTAATAGATGAATATAGATAAAACTGAACTGGATAGATTGGAAGGAGTGACCCTGACCTTGGAAGGTGCTGTATTTGATCTGTCCGGGTACCGGTCTTTCCGGGGGGTTCTGTTTGTTACCTGGGCTAGGGGTCCACTGAGGAGGCCGCTCAGCCTTGGTGGCAGCCTTCGACCCCGGGCGAAACTAGCGGCACCCCTGGACCCTTCGGAGCCAACAAAGAGCCAGTCGTGATGGTAAGTTAGTACAATTCACACCACAACCAGCCAGTGCTTCTCTACAATAAAGCGTGGTTCACGCTTCTGCGTGGAACCCGTTAGGTTGGTTCGTCGTAGCGGGCGACTGTAGGTCATTACATCCACCAAAGCGTGACACCTCCACAAAACTGTAACTACACACCAGGTGGAAGCAGGTTACCACAAACGTAGCATTGGACTTCCTCTATTATTTCCCGTTACTACTTCTTCTTTTGAGGTTTTTTCGAACCGGGTTAAAAGACGTCAGGAACAGTAACCGTTGCTCAGCTTTCATCAACTCCAGTTGAATTTGTAAAATGTTCATTGTGAATATGTGCAGTCCATGTGTTCCTGCTACAGGGAACCATTTAAATGAGTAAAGTTTAATTGCATCAGCGTTGTTGTCGACAGCAACTTTCTGAGCCATTAAGGCATCAAAAACTTTCCAGGGGAAGTTTCATAATTTTAGAACGGAGTTCACGTTACCCATCTCCTGGAAAACAACATGTTTCAACTGGAAAAAGGCAATGATGTCTGGGACAGGGAGGAATTCAATGCGCCGTTGACTGATAATTAGATTAATATCCTCTTGGTAATGTCAGCTGAGTGTCAGCAGATCCGAGTCCCGGTTTGTACATTCTGGATGACCGATGGAGACAGAAGTTCAACACCAGCAGCATGCTGAGACCTCCTTTGTCATACAGTATCATCCTTGTGACTTCATAATGGGATCCAGCTGTTCTTAACCCGAATTACCAACGTGGATTGACGCTCCTGTGGGTTCACCACCTGCAAGAGGTGGCCACATGGGTTTGGTGTCCAGTTGTTGATGGCATCCCTAAATTCTTTAAATTTCCTTCCATAAACCAGAAAGTATGCTGGAGAGTCTGGTACCCCAACGAGTGACGGGGGCCACCCAGTGCACGAAGGCTCGAGGTCCTCGCTGCAGCTGGCCATCATTTCCCCTTTTATGTTCTAACTCTTTTACTTCTGATTATTACTTCTCTGCGTCTTACAGATGCTCTTTTTATACTAATTTATGGCTCTGACTCTTGCAAAGACTCTCTTACATCTTGATCGACAACTGTCTGGACCGCTTCGGTCCAAAGGTGGAAATAAGAAAACGTGCAGTTTGTCGACTGACGAAATCGGTACAAATCAGTCACTTTGCAGTAGAAATAAACACATCTGCAGCCTGGTTTTGGCGTCCGCGGTTGGATTTCACATCCATGTGGATTTGTTTTGTGGCGCACATGATACGTGATTTTTGCGACTTGGCGCTAAGCACTGGCTTGACTTCTGAGTATAGCGAGGGATGTCCCAGCGGGGTCTGGTCAAATATGTCAACGCGAGAATCAGAGGAGTGAAAAACTGTAAGAAGAAACCGATTACGTCAGAAATCAGTGTTTTCCTGAAGGAACGACTGCAGCCGGCGTCTTTTATTTCTGTGCTTCAACACCTTGTTGCTTTTCAACAAGTAAGTGACATTAACATGAATTTAAAAGCTGAAACGTATTTTCATGTTAGTGACTCGGTAAATTGGTTTATTTGCATAAGTCAAAGGTTCTGGATTTTTGCTTCTGATACATATGCACCAGGATCTTCAGCATAAATGGAGCCAGTAAACCAATGATCTGAACTAAAACACCCTCGGTCACGTTACAGTCTTTACATTTTAGGCTCACAAACGATGTGACTTGTAGCACTCCAGAGACAAACCTTCCCACCGCATCCGAGTACCTCTGGAACTTATCTGACCCCGGTTGGGAGGCTCCAGGACAGTGGTCCTATTCACTCCGGATGTTCTCAGGACCACACTTTGAGCTCTTTTATCTTTGATGAGTTTGATGAGTTTTTTTGTTGTTATTTGGATTGAATGGAAATATTCCTCACGTGGAACAAACTGGATAACAAAACTGCGCACCAGATGCCACGCCCCAGACGTTGTATATTTCTGTTAGCTGCTCTTTTTAAATCTAATCTAAGAGAATTCTTGGAGGCGTAAAATTCCCGGAGAGGTTTTCTGTCTTTATCTGATGACTCCTTTTCTGTCTGGGAATTTTGGAGTTTCGCCATAAGTGTATCCGAGGTGTCACGGTTTATTTGGTTGCATTTAAGTTCACATTTCTACCAACGAAAGGTTAGTGGGACAAAAGTATTGTAACAATTCGTATCAAATAGATGTTTTATATTGATTGGATGATTGGATTAGGAGTGTAAAAACTCAGGCAAATATATATAAATATATATATATATAAATACTCTAGGACAAGTCTAAAGATCTGAGTATTATGTCTTACAGATGAAGTGTCATCTGATCCCATTAAACCTTATTAGATTTGGAAAATTTTGACCACAAACTGCTTTCTGTACAAAGACACAAAGAGCCAATTTGGGTGAACAATCACCCCTTTGAGCTTGGAAATAATCTTGTAATGCAAAAAGAAAGACATTTCATCAGGAGTAGATGGTACTTGACCTTTTGGAGGGAGAGTCCAGAGCTGGAGTATAGAGAGATGTTCAAGCATACTTCTGTTATACCTGAGATTTGTCTTCTGTGGCCTCTGTTATGACCAACGATTAGGTCGCTGAAGCAGACGATAGCCGAGATCCGTCCCTAGAACCTCCAGGCCTACCCAAAAACCGCCTCTGCAGTCAGTTAGAACGGTGGATAACGGTGGATAACGGTGGATAACGGTGGATAACGGTGGATAACGGTGGATAACGGTGGATAGCACCACAGGCCACAATGTCTTGTACTACTTAGGTCTTCAGTCACAGCTCACAGGTCGACTGTTTAAAGTGATGTCATCTAGTTTGACACAACAGAGCGGAGTGCAGCTGTCACTCACGAGGAAACATAAATTCTCCCCCTATCTGGATGTAAATCTATCTATGGAGACTGTAAAGTGGACTTTTAACTTGGAGGTCATTGGAGGTCATTGGAGGTCAAGCTGCTGATGCATTTTCAGCTTCTGAAAACGTGGAGACAAAATGTTGAAGATATGAATAAATAACACTTTCAGAATTTTGGAATCGGACATGATTCAACAGATTCAAGTATAAAGTCTTCCAACTTAAAAAAGACTGATGAAGAAAAGTGCTCCAAGATCCCAGGCATGAAGCTTCGGAGCAAAAATAAAGAGTTTAAAAATGGGATTTCTTATCCAAAATATAAGAGCTTCCTTGTCTTATTATCATTTATATCCTAACATTGGTCAAATGAAATAAAATCTTAATGTATATGTAACTACAGCAAAGGTCTTAAGTTTGAAAGAGTCTTAATTGTTGATAAATGTTTGAGAAAGACTCTGAAAGAGAAAACAACGGAGCAAAGTGGTGCCTGTTATTTTTCCATCTGGTTTGATTAAATTCTTATCATTTTTATTTGAATTTATAGCAGTCTGAAGATAAACTGACCAGCCCACCGTGGTCACACCACTGTCTCCACCCTCCTGCCCCAGCGCGGGTCATGTTTAGCTCTACATGAATAAAGGAGACGGACCGCAGTGATCACAGGACACCTCTGGTCTCAGACTGCAGGCGGGCGGCTCAGGTACGACTAAGCTCTGTAGTTAAACTCTTCTTTCTTTGATCAAGTCTGCAGCCTGTGTTTTTCATCATTCAGATGATTCAATTTAAGCAATATCAAGGTATACACTGAAAGCAGCAGCATAAAGTCGGAAAGTGGACCTTGAGGAAGAGAAGGATGGTCAGGTCGAGGGTTTGCAGAATAATTCAGATTATATGAAAAAGCTCTTATAGACATTTGTTGGTTTACCCAAGGTGAACACAGACTTTATAAAATGAACACAGCTTCTAGAAGATTCGACGTGGTTATTGAGGTATTTTAGAGAAGTATGGAGGATTAAATTAGTTTCACAGAGGTAATTAATAGGCTGCAATATGTGCACAGACAAACAGCCACGGAGGTCTGACAGAAAGACTGAGAAGTGAATTATAGAAAGTAGGGGTGTTTATGAGAAACGGACAGTGTTTACAGGAGTAGTAGTGTGATATAAAGAATATGAATGTTTTTACGATGTATGAAGAGATGATGGGGGTGAACGCTTGAGTCAGGGATGCATGTCGTACGGTTTGTACAGGTTCCAGATGAGGTTACATAAGGTCACGTAATAACGGTTGGATATTCGGATGATAATCCCCAAACCAGGGCTAACGATCACCACGACTTTACCTGCAGCATCGCAATGACATTCCCATCCTCCCCCGCCTCTCCTTCAGCTCTCCATTAACATCAACTTAAACAGCTGTACAGGAGACGCGCAGAAATTGAATTATCCAGATGTTTCCTTTTAAGGCTCTAAGTCCTTATTTGTGTGTTTGCTGCTGTTGTTTCTTCTTTTTCTGGTAAAGACAGTAAATGCTTCACTTCTGGAAAAGCTGTTACACGGGTACCCTTGTGCAAAAGTACAGAAAGATTGGAATATAGTGGAATAAATAAGTCCCGGACGTCATCCGAAGCATCTGACAAGCAGCAGCCTTTTAATTCAGCTAAAACTCCACAGTCAGCTGTGTTTTTAAAAGAAATGCACAATCAAACCACCACCTGGATGCCTACAAAGTTTTGTTTTACTGTTTTAAGTGTCCTAAGTTGTTTGAATGGGTTGAGCTTCTTACTCAGCAGATGTCGAGATGCTGCATGTTGCTGGTTCTCTTACTGTCCTCCGCTGGATTCTCCTTAGTTTTCTTTCCCAGATGAATTTGTTTTCTTGTGGAAAAGTGGAGGAAGTTTAGCAGATTTAACCTCTTCTTTTAAAAAAACTAAAAACAATTCTTGTTTCTGCGACTGATGAAGCAGATTAAAAGCCACACTGTGCTTATTAAAAACTTAAAATGTAATCCACAGTAACATGAGGCCATTCTGAAGGCTTTTTTAAAACGCCTCTCTGTCTAATTTGTTGTACGTAGCATTCAATTAAGTTCCTGCTGAATGGAAACACAGATCCGGATCCTGCAGGTTCTTGGAGTGGAAGGTTTCTCCTAATTTATGTATTCATCATCTCATACTGAGAAGCTTCTGTGGGATGAAATCAGCCCTCAAATTCCAGAAATTCACTCCAATTCTTGGATTGTAGGTAGTCACCGATCAGGTATGCTTATGAAATTATTGCCATGCTGTTCATTTTTGGACGTTTCTGTGATTCGTTTTGCAGAGGAGAGGAGAGCTGGACGAAGATGCCGCTGCGCTACGACTGCAAAGAGTGCGATGAGTCCTTGTATGGACAGAAGTACATCCTGAGAGAGGAGAACCCGTTCTGCATCAAGTGCTATGAGGCTCTTTTCTCCAATAATTGTGAAACGTGCAAGAAGCTCATTAGCTGCATCAGCAAGGTGATGCTGTCATGTCTTTATTTCCCACCCGCGTATGCAACTATACTGAATCCTTGACGTGAATATACTCTCATAGATGTGTCTGCAGAGCTCAAACCTCCGGACTTTGTTTGGGTTGCCCATCCTCAAAGCGGTTCAGATCTCCAGGAGATGCCAACATCAGGAACTCAGATCAGAGTAGAATTGATCAGTCGGTGCGACCCGCCCCTTAAATGCAGGTTACATAACGACTTTTGAGTAGCAGCTGCACAGGAACCAGAACTCGGACATCTGCAGCTTTCAGCTCCAAAGACAAACGCTGGAAACTATCATCACTTTTATGGAGTTTATGCCAAAAAATACTTACACGCTCTGTCTGGGGTACTAATTCTAGGTGTTCTGAGAGGATGAACAAGGGAGTTTATTTTATTCCAGCATGAGAACAGAGCTTTTATACTGTATATCTGGTATTCCAGCCAAAGTATGATGGGATGTTATGAAGATCATGGTTTCCACCAAGCACAACCAGCAGATGTAGTGACCCCAAACTGTCTGTCTCTGCAGGATCTGTCGTACAAGGACCGCCACTGGCACAGCGAATGCTTCCTCTGCAACAAGTGCAGCCGGTCTCTGGTGGACCGGCCCTTCGCCACCAAGGACAACATGCTGATGTGCACCGACTGCTACTGCCACGAGTACTCTGCCAAGTGCCATGCTTGTCTGAAGACCATCATGCCAGGTGAGGTTCCTGTATCAAATAATTCATCAGATGTGGGAAATGCAAACTGACGAAACGGACAAAAATAGAAAAAATGCTGTGTTTTGTTGGATTGCAAAAGCCACATAGCTGCAAAAATGGTACACTACACTGACAAGCGCCATTTGTTTGCCTCGGTGTCACACTCCATCTGTCTCTGATCGCTCCACCCACCAGGCACCAAGAAGATGGAGCATAAGAACAACAGTTGGCATGAAAAGTGCTTCATCTGCAACTACTGCCAGCAGTCCATTGGCACCAAGAGCTTCGTGAAGAAGGACAACAACAATTACTGTCTGGCCTGCTACGAGAAGCAGTTTGCTCAGCAGTGTGTTCACTGCAAGAAGGTAAAAAACTCAGTCTCTTGTCTTAACACTCAACAACTTCAAGCAGGGTTTGTCTCCCTCTCTGAGCTCGTTGCAACAATGCCATCAGTGCTAGTGTGCAGCTTCGGTACCGCAGACGTGAAGCGGTGGGCTGCTGGTGCTTCCCAGCAGCCTCCTGCCTGGAAGGTGTCGTCTTTCCTGTCAACAAATACGGTCAAGTACTCATGGCATGTTTGGTGGCGCTGCTATGAAAGACACGTGAAGAGAAAAAGAAGAGCCTCGCATGTGTGACATGACGGATATTATCAGGAAGCAGATGGCCCAGCAGGCAGGACTCTGAAGCTGAATCTGGTAGCCGCCGCTGCGGTCACGTGGCTCGTTTGGGACCAAGTCGGGAACAAATGGCCAGAAACGGCTAAAAAAATACAAACGCATTGGCCACTGCCTCCTAATGTAGGAAAGAAATGTGGTTTAAAGAAGATCTGAGTTTACCTGAACAACATTTGTCGGTTGAAAAACGTTGTTTTGGTGTCATATGCAAGGAAGCGACGTTTGTGCAGGAAGCAGCACTCGCACTTGTCACCACTGTGACCGTTTGTGCCGACGAGCCAGATTAATTAGTCACGAAGCAAAGCTGGAGGCGGGCACTTCAAAGCTGTTTAACCTCACATGACAGTAAAGTCAGAAGGAAGGCTAGTTATGTTTAAAGAGCGTCTAATTTTGTTTCATTTCATTAATACTGATTCAATTATATTTTGCCCTATGAATGTGGTAAAACATTAATTTAGCATCAAAGTCGACATTTTAAGGACAACTACCATACGGTTTAATTACTTTGTTTGACGTGGCGAAGACGTCTATTATTAAAACTATGTTTTCCAGGAGCAGCCACATGAAGCAGATACTTTCATTACTGAAGTCGTTTTGAACTCGTTAACTTTCAACACTGATCCACCACAAAAAGTGCAACTTAAAGGCAACTTAAACAAATAACTACAAACAATCTGACTTTACTGTTAACGTTAGACTAGTCAGCCTTTAGTAATTTAACTTCTTTACTGCCTTTTTTGTAGTTTTTTAATCTTTTCTTTATGTCATTCTTTATTTTCTAACTTGTTATAAAGATAAACTGAGTTATTTAAAAAATGATAGTTTGAAAGAAGTGGGTAATAAAGGTTTTTCAGGAGCTGTAGTTCAGTTCTTGCGTCTGTTTTCTAATCTTTTTTTAAAATTCAATAAAAAACAAAAACAGGACAAATGCTGTGCTTGACAAATGTACGTGGTACCGGTCTTAGTTGAGTGGGAGCGGGATCACACCGAGTCTTCCCTTCTCCTTCCCTCTTGCAGGGCATCACGACCGGGGGCGTGAGCTACCGCGACCAGCCCTGGCATAAGGAGTGCTTCCTCTGCACCGGCTGCAGGCAGCAGCTGGCCGGCCAGCGCTTCACCTCTCGGGACGACTTCGCCTACTGCCTCGACTGCTTCTGCAACCTCTTTGCCAAGAAATGTGCCTCCTGCACCACCCCCATCAGTGGTAAAACTCAACCTGTCGTTGCTTTAAACTTTAAAACGACTTATTTTTTAGATGTGAACTGCACATGGGGCTTTTTTTAGTTTTCAGTAATGAAATGATGTTGTAGGACGGATAAAACCCAAGCATGACGTTCATGGTACATCCGGCTCTGCACATATTTTAGGAGCCGGGAGCAAAGCTGACTTTGATTGACGTGTTCCTGTCGGCTTGTGGGCGTGTTCCTGTAACAGACACAAGGCCACGCCCTGTACGAAGAAAAACGGGTTTCAAAAGCGCTCTTCAGAAACCAACGGGTCACATGACCCGATGCTTCATCTGTTGTTTTAAACAGTTCGAAATTCTGTCTTCCCTTACAAGTCTGACATTTACTAATAATTTATTGTTTATAAACATAAATATTAGTAGAGTTTGCTGATTTAATGTCTGGTAATGTCAGGGAGGTCACAAAGCAGCCACACCACAACGTCAATGATTCCAGTTGTTCTGAAAGCTACATGGTCAACTTTAATTCAGTTTTAAAATGAGTTTAGCTCAGTTTGAACTTTAAATTTACACACTGTAGCCTGTTTTCTGCTGTTAAACGCTAGAAGCCACGACTGTTACCCGCAAACACATTTAATCTACTGGATCTTTATACACTTCAGGCTTCTTACAACTTTCAGGTCACCCAGACCTGCAGATGCAGTTTTCACTGGTGGAGTTGAGGCGAAGTTGAAGTTTTTTTTACATATCTTAGAGAAGTAAGCGCAGCCAACATGCTGAAGTTTTATATGAACTGGTAAGTGCTGACCTACAAAAGAAAACACCCTGAGGTAGGATTTGAAAGCGTTTGGATGTCACATGGGGAAGGAGAAACGTAAGTCAGCTGCAGAGTCGAGGGCTGCAAACTTCAGGTCACAGGACCTTCTTCGTGATCTGATTATGACAAAACGTTATTACGAGATCATTTTTCTCATTAAATGCTGAATAAAACAAGGAAAATCCGACTGAGAACACAGTCCAACAGAAGAAACTGTAATGTATAATTGACACCTTTAATGTGGGCCGAACGATCCCTGGATCATATGCTCCGCTCGGCATCCTGTGCACCCACTCACCATCAATTACAGGGTTATTGCATTACGGACATCATGGGACTCCTCTGCTGCTTTCACCTCAGGTCTTGGTGGCAGCAAGTACATCTCCTTTGAGGATCGCCAGTGGCACAACAACTGCTTCAACTGCAAAAGGTGCTCCATGTCGCTGGTGGGTCAGGGTTTCCTGACGTGTGACGACGACATCTTCTGCCCCGACTGTGGCAAAGACCTCTGAGCTGTCAGTGCGTCGCGGGAAAGTGGTCCATCCAGTTCGGCAGCATCCTCGCAATGTGACCTTTGTTCCACTGCTTATCAGTTCCTTGCAAATTAACCTGCATGTGCCTGTGATTTTGTGTTTTTACGGCTCAGGTCAAACATTCTTTGCAAATGTGCTTCTTATGATTGACTAAAGAAAGATTTCTAGCTCCTTTTAAAGAAGAAAAACAATGTGCTTAATTTTGAATTAAGACTTTTTGTACCAGTCTAGCTACTTCTGAAATGTTCAAGGCTATAACAACATGCAAAATGATTTTAATGGATAGCAGAGCATTGCAAATGTGTTTACTAATTCAGTTTGCTCTAATCATTATTTCTGTTTAATCAAATCTGAATCTGTTGTGACAATAAAGACATTTTTGACTCCCAAACTGCTTCAACTGTCCTACGTTTTCACCATCAACGCTACGTGGGTAACTGTTAATAAGCATTTTAAATGAACTTTAATGAAATCTTTTCCCTTAAACTACATAGGAATTAGTTTAAAAATGTACTGAACAAAAAGTACAAGTACGTCACTGTAAAAAGGGATATATTGCAAACATACATATGCATGTGTATATATATATATATATATATATATATATATATATATATATATATATATATATATATGCTGGTGACAAAAGCATTTCAGCCTTTTTTGACGTTAAAATGTCCAACTTTGGAGCAGAAAATGTTCAACGCCAGATGCGTGGACACGTTAGGTCTCCATGTCTAGATTTCACATCCATGCCAACTGTGAGTTTTTATGTCTCAACAGAATCAATTATGTAAATCCACAAGTTTATATTCTGAACTTCTGAACTTTAAATCAAACAATCTTTATTTGTATAGCACTTTTAAAACTGTTAGTTTTGACCAAAGTGCTTCACAGTTCAAATCAAATACAAACATGGACTACAAAAGAAATGTTAAGACACATAGAGACTTGGAACGATAAAAACATTCCATAAAAACAAAAAAAAAAACTGCCATTATGAGCCACATGCCAATCTGAATAGGTGGGTCTTTAGTTTGGATGTGAACTGAGGCAGGTCAGGTCTGTGAAGTTACTGTCAAATTATTATCTAGACTACCTGCACCTCTTCTTGCAAAATGGTACCCTCCTCCTCCTCCTCCTCCTCTCAGTGCTCCCCCGAGCCCTCATCCCTGTCCCGCCCGGCGGGATGAGGGTCGTCTTGTATGCTCGGTGCGCTCAGGCGCGTCTCTGCATTTGAGGCCAGACGCCACCAGATGTCGCTGTGGATTAACAAGCAACGGTGACGTAAGTGTAACGGAATCCGTCGTTATCGCAAATGTAATTATATGAAGACCGATTCTCTCACAAAGACAATTCTGTTTGATATAGTTGTGTTTATAAATATATTGTAAAATATATTAGTAAGAATATTGGCAGGTTTAAATGTATTTCTCTCAAAGCACCTGAAAGTGGGAGCGGCCTACTGGCGCTTGTTAATAAACCGCTAAAATCACAGTGCGCGTGTCCAGCACGCTCTCGCTTTTGGAGCTCAATCACTACGGAAACCATCCAATAAAATATTGGGATGACGCACGTCCCGATGTAATGTACGTCAGTTTTGGAGGATGGTAGAGGTGTGATGCGCAGGAAGCGACCATCCGCGAAACTTAAATACAAGCTCGAAATCCCGAGCGGTCCAAATCCCCGTCTGTGGCCAGAATAGTAGAAATTATCACAATTATGGTCCGTAAATGTGCACTGATATTTAGATGGATCAATTCATATAATGTAATTTACATTTGTAACACCTGGATTAAAAAAACATAATTCTGAGGGCATGTCGGTCATTTACATGTAGCGGAACTCTGCATTTAATACTGAACAAATTCGGGTTGTGGTTGTAGGCAGCGTCACAGAACATGAGAGCCCACGTACAACTGTAGAGTCTGTTGTGCCCAACAAATGTTGCATCTGTAGTACTACACACCACTGCAGCCTATACAACTCCAGGACTCCAGAAGTACGGGGTCCCGAGGCCTTCCGGGGGAAGCTCAGAGCAGAGCTGCTTCTCATCTGCATCAAGAGGACCTAGATGAGTGGGCTGAGGCATCTGGTGAAGATGCATCCCTGGGGAGCTCTTCCCAGCACGTCCCACCTGGAGGCGACCCGGGGGAAGATCCAATACAGGGTGGAGGGACCATGTCTCTCAGATGGCCTGGAAACGCCCTGGGGTACCACCAGATGAGCTGTGTGGCCGGGTAGAGGGAAGCCTGGGCTTTCTTGCTTGGTATTGCCCCCCCTCCCCAAACAAAATAAAATATTATTATTATTTAAAAAAAGAGTGTTCTGGTAGTGGCCTAAGATCGTCTGTGCACATGTTAACAGGCTGGACACAGACAGAGGTCTCACTCTGTCTGTGAAGTGATTTACAGCTGCGGTGTGGATCTCTGTCGAACATTCTCGATCTCTGTAGAGGAAGCTGCCGCGGCCGGAAGTGCTCAGCCCAGCCTGGAGGATAAGCAGCTAGCGGCTTTTCATCGCAACTATCCACTGAGCTGTAACTTCACATACATCACGTATACTGTAAGACATGTTTGATCTTTCTGCCGAAGCACCGTTGGCTGCTTACATTCAAAGTGAAAACAGAAAATCCGCGCTGAAGGGCCTTTGCGGCACATTTGTAGGCGGTAGTGTCGTTAGCAGCGCTTTGTTAGCCTCGCTGCTACGTAAAACTGTTCAATTTAACGCTGCAGAAAGACGTTTACTGCGTTTGTCTCCGAAATACATCCACGTATGTCTAGACGAGACTCTGTGTTCTGTTGGCAAAGTCGTTTTTTGATACAGTTAGAAAAGTGTTTCCATTGTGGAGATATTAGCTGCTTAAACGCTGCTAAAATCTGCACGACTGAACTCCGTCAGAAAAAGATCAACTTTAAGGTTTAAAACGCTGGAGAACAGGAGCACGGCGGTTTAGATCATTTTAGACCATTCATTGGCATTTTTTTGTGTCATTAATTGATTCGGCATCATTGCACTCTCCCTGGCAATTAATTTTGAATAAAATAAATCCCATTTTAACGGGGAGAAATTGAAATGAATCGCGAGTTTTAACTCGCGCACAGCCGGGTGAAAAAACAAGTCACTTCCAGTCAAGGAAACGCATTTCTAGACGACACATGCTTTTTTTTAATCTTATTTTGTCGTCCTTGCTGGTTCTTGATTAAACTGTTGTTCTGATCTGCCAGCAGTTTGCCTTGTGAATGGCTGATATGAGTGCTGCTGTTCCCAACCATCGAAGGACCAAACCTGGCGGTAAGAAGCATTTCTCAGTCCTATTTATTTGTAGCTCAGATATTTGAAATGTTTGTGTCTGACTTACACAGGAAGACACGTTTTTTGTTTCCAGCCGTGCAAGCTGCTAGGCCTGTTTGCAATCTTTTAAACTGAGTTTGATCATTTGTCATAGTTGTAAAGTTAAAGGCTTTATAGTAGAAAATCCAGGTGCTGAACTGGCCTGCCTGCAGTCCAGACCATCTGTCTGTTGAAAACATTTGGTCATGAAATGAAAAATACAACAATGAAGAGCCAGGACCTTTTAAGAGTTGTACTGCAGGGGTGACTTATTCTGGGTATTGCTGCAGAAACAGGCCATTTAAACTGAAACTTGGGATGCAGCCTCTGCCCAGCTGGTCTGCAGAATTCAACTATTTTCAGCAGAACAGGCACTGCAGTGATGCAGTGATGCAATCAAGTGAGCGCGTCATTCATGCATCATTCACGCATCATTCACGTGTCTTCAGTGGACATATTACTGTGTCACGAAGATGCAAAGATGCAGTTTGTTATATCCTTAAAAGGCTTGATAAAAAAGGCAGAGAGGGTTTTAAAGGCTTTTCAAAGAAAAAGCTGGTTTTTAACAGGACACCATAATCAAGGGGATGGAGGTTTGCAGCTTTCTGTTGAGTTATATAGACTGAGCTGTCCATAAACCCCAGCTGTGGCTCATTTAGGCCCAGCTGTCTGCTTTATGAGACCTGTAATAATTTCATAGTCTAATAGTCATGATAATGGAGAACCAATTTTCCATGTGAGCTGTAAGAACCACGTTTCTTTGCTTTACAACAGTCATCTATCTTGTTTCTGATCAGCGGAGCAAATTCAGTCGACGTAATAGCGTTGCATCTAAATGTTTATCCCAAAAAAAAAGTTGTTTCAGCAGAAAAGTGACAGCTTTGCTATAAAACCAAAGTCCACTGAAAGAGATGCACTTTCAGACACACATGTCAATAAATCGTCCTTTTTCTCCTCAAATGTTTATAGCAAATTCAATTAAATTCAAAATACTGTCTTATTTCCTGAAGGGAAATTAACTAAATGCCTTTTAAGCACTAAAACAGCAGGTTTTAACAATAACAGGTCTGTCTTTGTGGCAGTGGGAATAAAGACCAAGAACGGGTCTGTTATTGATCATTAAAGCAAATTAATATCAGATGCTTCAAGTGTTTTAGAAACAGAAATAAACTGAATTCATAAAATAGATCAAAATAAACAGTGGATGGTGATGATAGATCTGAGATTTGCCTGGCTGCTGCTTGTGATCTCAATTTAAAGCTGTGCATGCGTTTATTCGATTAAACTTTTGTTTTTTAGATCTAAAAGAAAATTTGAAGATTTCCAAATTTGTCCTCAAAGTTTCTACTTTTTCTTTTTCTTTTTTTTTTATACACGTATCTGGTATATTTTGAGCTGAAATTTTTTTTTTTTAAAAAGGGGTTTCCCTAATGTTAAAAAACAAAACAAAGGTTTTAGGAAACTTCCTTAAAAAAACGGGTCTGTAATTTCTTTAGATTACGATTTTATTTGATACACAATTACTATATGACACATTTCATATCTTGTATTTAAGTCTTTGATGATAAAATTTATTAATATTTAGATACAAATTTAAATATAAAATGTACATATAATGTATCAAGGAACAACTATGAAATGGTTGCATTTAAATAAAGTTTAAATATGTTTAATGTTTATGTTTAAACATAAAAAAAATATGGAATACATTTTATTTTTGAATTACTCTTTTCCTTCTGTTATTAAAAAAGTAGTTAAACTAAAAACTAAATTTTCCGAGTGAATAGGTGGTGTTTTTCTTTAGTGATTCACCAGCTGCAGTTTTCTTTGCTGTTTCCGGTCAGCCAGGTCAGTATTGGTATTAGTTTTTGCTTTTTAATAACCTGCATCAGAGAATATGTGGCTGTTTACAGGCCGGCTCCGCAGCGGGCAGCCCTGTTTGGTTGGGGGCGCCGCGTTTTATTTAACGCTCAATAAATGACGTGTATGTGTGAAATATTCCCTGCAGATACTGTTTGACTTTAAGGAATATTTGAAGAACAAGGACCAAACCCAGTTAACAGCCAAAAGTAAAATCAGCATCATCATTTTTGAGGATTATGAGACATAAAGTAAATTTCATGACATGACGCCAAGTACCCAGGAACCATCGCGCCATTGTCTGATGGGACGCTGTGGCGAGGAGAAGCAGATGTAACTCTCAGTTCTTTCCAGGCATAAAGCCGGGTGCTGCCAACAGCGGCGTGACTGGACCGACCTCCCAGATCCCAGGTCTGTCCCAGAGCGCCGACGAAAGCTCGCCAGTGGAGCGGATCAGCGGACGGCGAGTTGGGATATTTGAGACTGACTCGGATTATGTGAAGCTCGCGAAGCAGGGGGGGCACAAAGGTAAACGCCTCCTCAACGTTGTCTGGTCTTTGAAATGTTTAGGAAGCTGTGGCAGTGTTGTGATCCTCGGGAGTTTAACAGAATGACAACGGCGTTTATTGTTTATTGAACCCGCAACGTCGTGCATTTTTCACCAAGAAGAAGCAGAAGAAGAAGCAGAAGAAGAAGCAGAAGAAGAAGCAGAAGAAGAAGCAGAAGAAGAAGCAGAAGAAGAAGCAGAAGAAGAAGCAGAAGAAGCAGCTGCTGCTGCTCTGTTGAACACTTAAAGTTCAACTCTGAGGGGTTTTAGTAGAATATCTCACCCTGTCAGCAGCATACCAGGTTTTATAAGCACCAGTTTTAAACTTGAGTCCATCACACTATCTAAAAGTGTTAAATTAATATAAACATAATAATAATAATTAAAAATATGATGTTTTATGCAGGATCCAGAAACATCCAACAAAGTTTTTAATGACAACGCCAACGCTCTTGATAACGCTGCACTTGAACGTGTTGTTGGCGTTTCTGAACGCCTGGTCGCTGTCGGTGCTGGACAAACGCCAGCGGCTGATACGTTTGTTGATGAAGATGAAAACACTGGCGTTGAATCCCGTTGTCTGCAGTGTCCTGGACATGGTTCACAAACGCCAGCGCTGTCTTCTGCTGCTGACGTACAGTTCAAAAGTACGTTGGTCTCTCCCACTGGTGCTTCAATCTTTAACTCTTTTTCATTGATTTTGTTCTCGTACAAACTCGACGCAGGCACAACTTTTACCAGCGGTGGTCACTGCGCCTTGTCTAACCTCGGTTTTGTACGTAAGCCAGCGATGCGTTGGCTGGACCCGGTCAAAAACAAAAAAACCAACTGGTTCTTAGTTTGTTCGCTGCTCCGCACTAGTAGAAAACGCCCAACAACGTGTCCAGTTCTGTTTTCTCAGGCCAAGCTGATGGATTCTGAAACGGTTAACTAAAAAACATCTGCTGCTTACTTGTTTTGTCCTGAAAAGTGCAGTGTGACTGTCTTGTTATGCTCCACATGGATAAGGATTTGTTTGTGTTTATCGCTGCTGTGGTGGAAGTGGAGGACAATTGCAGGGATTTGTGTAACAACAACATCGTTTTAAATCGTCTATTACTGCTCGCCGCCTTCAAAACAAGCTGTGACTGTTCTGAATGAGCTGCCAGTTAAACAGCACATTGACTTTTTTTAAAGAGGCAACGTTTCATAATTGCCTGCAGCGTTTTCGTTTAATTTAGAAGATTGTCTCTCCTCCGGCAGGCCTGTTGAGTCATGATGTTGATGATGATGACAAACCCAAGAAAGCCTACAACCCGACCAACTGGTTTGGAGGGGATGAGTCAGATGGGTAAGAACTCTGTCAAACACGATGAAGATGAAGCTCCACGCTGATGAGGCGTTTGTGTGCAATTAGAGGCTCTGAGGAACTTCCAGAGTCGGCTCCCTGCAACTTCTCGCCTCTTATCTGTAGCCTGAAGCAGCATCTCTGTTATATTGATGATTTTTTTTCTCCCCCCGGAAGCAACGAGTTTACAGTAAAGTTGCAGAAAAGACTAAGTGGCTGGAAAGTGATAGTTAACTAAATGAAGCTGATTTGATGCTGAAGATTTCAATGTTTCATGACTGATTAAAGCCAGAAAGAGTGGCAGATTTTATCAAGCGGCAGATTTTATTGAGCTGGAGCCCAAACTTTTCCCAGGATATGGGAAGTACTGAGCGGTACTATGACGTGGCATGTCACCGTGGTTTTTTACTTGCAGTGGAAGTAAAGCGTCGTCTCCTGACAGCCAGATGAAGGCGGACAGGCAGCCTCTGGCTGCACCATTTGGCACTGATAGCAGTTCGTCCTGGGAAAGAGATGCTGATAGATTTTCGCAGGGTAAAGAGAAGGTGAATAGACCGAACTAGTCACCCCAACATCCTCGCCCTGCTGGAGTCCTCCATCTTATTATCATTATTTCAATTTTTGCCATCTTCTTTCCTCTATTTGATTTATTTATGTATTTTTTTACCCTCATTTTTCTCCATCGGTGCATTTGCTGTTTGGTTAGGGGGTTTTATTTTCTGCTGGAGTTTCGTGATTGATGAACTTTTTCTATTAACACAAAAAACCAATTGGGTAAGTACAGAGGGGTGTCCGTGGTTCGATGATGCATGTTTTTTTAAGTTGCTGATCTTGTCTAAAATGTTCCTTTGCTGTAAAAACTTAATGAAAAAAAGATAATTGTCATGAATAATTTTTATAGTCGCCATATTCTGCATTAAATTTGAATCTAGATATTGTTTTCATTTACAACAATCATGTTTAAAAACACTGGTGTCATACAGTGAAATTATTTAACGGCTAAATGACGACATATTTACACGCTGAAGTTTAATGTTTATGATGTGAGAAAGATTGCCTGATTATAAAATTTTGAAGGAGGGGGCGGAGTCTGTCAGTGGTCTGACAGTTAACTATTAATGACAAATTAATAAAATGATTTCTCTTGTAAACGTAACGTTACAAAAATGGTTTAACTTCCACGTTGACGTGTGTTGCGAGTACAGCTGCCGCACGTCTCTGTCATCTTCTTCTTTGTAAGAATAAAGGAGAAAGAGGTTTATAGTCAATGACATTTTCACAATATTTAAAAATTGATTAAACGACGAATGTGCATAACGGACTACATCAATTAGTTATTTATTGTTTATTTCTTTCTACTGTTTCCTCGCTCTTTTGGACGCGGACGTTCTGGAGAGTATGACCATAAAAGGAATTTCAGTCCCCTGTGATGTCAGAGAGCTGACGTTTGGAAAAAAACGATCTAAAACAAGGCGTCTTCAGCACCCTGAAAACTGAATATTTGGTGCCACGTGTATTTACATCTGGCTGCTTCAATAATTATCCTTTAATACGTGCTGTGAACGAGAACAACTGTCTGCTTTGATTTTTTTCAGGCAAAGTGAATAAACATAACGAAGCCTTTCACTTTGAGTTGAAGCCAGTTTTATTTATCATTTTTCATCGCATGAAGTTTTCTCCCTAATTTCTTCCTTTATTCTGACCCCAGACCTGTTCCACACTTGTTCATTGTCAATATCAGTCAAGCTTGTAATGATAATTGTTCTGGTTAATAATGTTGCTTTGTCGATGCTGTGCTGAATGTGGTGGACTTCTCCGTCCTGCAGATGTCTCCAGACGACGCCGCCTGTCACATGGAGGGTCTGACGATGAGCAACAAGTACAAGAGAAGGTGAGAACGCGCAGGAACACTCCCGTTCTGGTTGCAGGAGTTCCTAGGCTGGTTGTCAGTCCTCACCGCTGGTCCTGTCGCCTCCTCAGGTCTTACGATAAGAAGACTGTTCCGGTCAGCATGTCCAAGCTGCTCAGCCACGGGTACATGGAGGACAAGAAGAAATCTGCCAACGACGACGACGCCTCAAGTACGAAGTTAACGACACCACGAATGCCGCTGCGTTCGAACAGAACACTACACCTGTTGCGTCTTATTGAAGTAATATTACAGATTTGTGGAGCCAATATTAAAGAGGTTGCGTTGATTTAAAAAAACAAAAAAACAAAAGGCTCACAGGTTGGCCTAAGCTAACTGCTTTTGTCCAGTTCTTCTTCTACAGTCTCTGGTTCTAAAACTTCGACGTTTGATTTTTTGTTTTCCCAGGTGTGACTTCGGAGCAGACCAGCACCGTCATGACGGAGGACATGGACGATCTGGAGTAGGGCGCTCAGGTTCTGTTCTGGAGGGGAAGAGGGGGCCACGCCCACAAACACGGCGCTCCGCCCCCTCAGATTCACTCACATGTGTCGTTCATCCACTGACTGTTAGGTTTTGTACTCATGTTTATGCAACGGTACGCTCTCATGTTTCACTTGCTTTGATTTTTGAGTAGATGGTGGCAGTTTTTTATTTTAAGTAGATTCCTCAGTTTGAAACTGCGCGGGGTTGGAGACCGATGTTGTTTCCTGCTCGTATGAGGAAGTAGTGACGTTTTGAAGTATTAGTGCAAATGAATCGTGGTTCCAGTGATGTGAAGTGTTGTTTGTTTTGACAAAGGGCTCCTGCCATCTGAGGGGATGTGAGAGGTTCGTGTGTTTTCAGCTGCGGCGGCAAATACGATCTTTCGCAGAGTCTACAACCCTGCAGCTGCAATCACATGATAAAGTCAGCACTGATGGGTTAAAAAAGGGGTTAAAAGTGATTTCTATCTGTCTGGGTATCAAAAGGTTGCTCTTTTCTGTAGTTTAGGCTCTAAAACGAAGTAATGTGAAGTTACACTGCTTCTTCTTTAATCCGCAAGCAGAATTCTTAGTTTGACTGTCAAAATAAAAGCCATCTGAAGGTCTTGAAGCCCAACGTTGCCAGACTTGTGCCACACTGCAGCCAAACTCCACGCAGCGAGATAAAACACCAAACTGGGAGGACGGCGTCCTCCTGCAGGCTGATGCGCGGACAGTCGGCTTCGGTGCAGTTCCTTGTGAAGATGAAGGCGGGTTTTTGAGAAGAGCGTTTCCCTCCTGCTCGCGCAGCGTTTTCAGTTGTTAGACGTTAGTAGAAGTTAGTTTGCAGCCTGAACGCTCCACTTTGTGTGTGTTTGTAGAGAAACGGTTACTGCCGAGGCATTTTTAGAACAACAACGCTTCTTCTTTATCTTTTGAATGTACATTCGCTTTAGAACGTGAAAATATAACAGTAAAACTGCTGTAGAAGGTCTAAAATGTCATTCTCAATAAAAAAAATCTTGAAACCCTGTTTTTAACTTCTGAATGGAGGAAAGACAAAACATCAAACAGCTGTGGACATAAATTGGAACTGAAGTGGCCTGGCCAGCCAAATTGATTCCTTCCCACTCCGTTTGTCTGCTTCTCTGGATTCAGTTTTACTGTACAAACGGGCTCAGAAGACGCTAAATCTGGACGCCATCGGACAAGCGACCTCCAGGCACAGAGAAGAAGCATGTACCACAGGCCGAAACGCCTGTGACATCGCTCCGAGGTCGTTGAAGAGCGCTTTTAAGCCTCTTTCCTCGCACAGCGCAGCAGCATGTTGTCAACCGCTGTGCTTCGGTGGCTTCAGCCTGGAAGTTTCAATGTTGCTGACTGGACCTCAGCCATCTTGGTTATTTTGAGTAACCTGCATGAGTCATCACTTAAAACCCGCCCCTTTGGTCCGGTACGTTCTGTACCGGTGGAAATAGTTAACAGGAGGGGAACCACAGAGAACCAGAGAGCCTTGATTCCTGGTTTTCGAGACTCTTTAGTCATCTAATAGTTGTTTTTTAAGAAACAACTGAACAGCAACAGTAGTGTCGGCGTCCCGCAGGGACTTCTGTCGGTCCTGAAGTCGCTCCTAAACTGAAAAACGGTTGCAGACAAATTGATTTCCTGTGTCACAAATGCTGCAGCTGTAACAGACGCTACAGCACAGCTGTGTAGTTTCATTTTCTTTTCTCAAAATGCAATATATATTTATGATGCATAATTTATCTTTCTGTGGTATGAAAAGGTGTCACGCTTTTCCATAAAGATGGCACTGGATTTTACTTTGCAGTACAAAAAATGGCGAATGTATCATGGTTTTTGCTTTGAAGAACGGGTTTATTTATACAAACTGTTTAACATTCAGGTAAACGGTGTTCTGACATGTTTCTTCCTCTGCGCGGTGTGAGTAGGTGACTTTATCAGATTTCAAACCAGTATTCATCACTCATTTTGCTTTTTTTTAAATCTTTGAGTGGCGTTAGTTTATGTAAGTTGAACAAGAGAAAGCTGAACAAAGGCAGCTGTTCAGCAGATCTCTCGAGTGTTCGTGGTGAACACGAATGCACCAGACTCTCATGACCCTGCTTATGTTGGCGACTGCTCACACACTCTTGTCATTAAATAAATGGGCATGTGCATGTAAACGTGTGCTGTTGTTTTGTTTCAGCAGTTTTCCTTTAGCTTCAATGAAACGGGTAAACTTGAATATCTCATCGTCTATGGTACATATCAGAAGATGCAGAGAATACGGAGAAATCTCTGTACGCTTGGGACAAGGCAAAAAATAAGAGAAAACAATAGTGTATGCCAATATACCAGCACTGATCAAAAACCTGTCGTGGAAGTCACTCCGCTGACTCAGCTGGCCATGCCATCCACAACCAAAGGGAAGGTAAGTCCCACCCGCCTTAGTTACCGTTGCTAAGTGACGATTTAGTAATGGTGAACACCTGTGTTAAAAAAGGAAAGAAGTCCCGGAGGTTTTAGGACAAAGTTTGGTCACAAAAGGACCGTCTCATGGTGAAGCAGTCAAATATTCCATAAAGATCTATCAAATCTTTAAAAAAATACAGATGAAAATAAAGTGGAGGCATTGTGACAGTTACGTCCAGGATTATCCGAGTACTGTGATCCAAAATGAGATTCAAAGTTATAACTTTTCTTTTGCTGCTCAGGAGCGCTATGATCTCACTACACTAGTGGTGATTAACACTGTCATGATCATTTTGATTTAAGTTTTTTCTTGTGTGCATAAACTTGATAAAGGGGGTGTAGGTTCCGGAGGTTCACTCAACAGCCATTGGCCCATGTGTTCGAGGGGCGGGGCTTGTGCTATGAATGTCCTAATTTTTATAACCTCTTTTTCTGTTTTCTCTTGTGGGAAATGAAATACGTTTTTGGATCATTGGCTTGGAACGTTTACATATTTTTCTTTTAAGTAAATGTTTACATAAATGGACATAAATCTAGTCATTTTTAAACCAAAACAATGTTTAAACTTTAATTAAAAAAGTTGTTGCCAGGTATATCTAAAAGTAAATACAGGTTTAATGTTGGCACCGTTTGGCTTCCATATTAGTTTGATTGACTTGAACTGATTAATGAGCCGTTTGGATCGATAAACGCCACTTCAACCTGCAGTCGCGTGAGCACGCGCACGCACGCACACGCGCGCACGCACACGCCTCTCGCTGCAGCCTGCATGCTCGTCTCCATCCGTCGCTTTTGCACGCAGCTGCCGTGCCGCTGCACGTCTCCTGCAGCCGCAGCAGCGAAGCATACAGCGGAGCGGGCTCCGGATCGATCCTTGTATCGGAGGATAATCCATAGCCGCATGGTGACGTCACGCCGCTGATCGGCGGCGGCGGTGGTGGTGGCTGGGCGGGTTGGAGGGCTGGTGGTTGGGTGCCGCGCGAACGGCAGGGGGTGAACGGGTGCGTTCAAGCCCCACACTCAACTAAGGAGGGAAAAATCAGGAATAGAAGTGGTGGAGTGCTGAAGTAATATTAAACAAGGAGGACGAGAACGTGCACGGGATTGTTTGTTTTTCTCGTCGGCGCGTGGTGACATGCGGGTACGGAGGATGGATGCGTAACAGGACGGATTGAGCCAGCTGTGGCCTGCTTCCAACAGCAACATCTGGCCGGGTTAGACCCGCTGACGGCCGCTTGGCAGGCGGAGGGCACAGCTCTGTCTGTGGGAACCGGGCTCCCGGCTCTCCGCTCTCCGCTCCGGTAAGTCGCTGTGACCTCGTCCTTGGCTGCAGGAGGATGGATGAGTGATGGATGTGCAAGGTTGACAGACAGGCTGCATGTGGCATGTGGTGAAGGCTCTGGAAAAAAGAAAAGTCTTGCTGCACATTAATCTGTAAGCTTTAAGTTTGAACCCTTTCAAATACATGAGTGGAGAAATGTGTAACTGCATGTGGCATTTTAGGGTTAAATTCCACTAAATAGCCTTATAATGTTACAAGAGATTAAAGGCACAATAAGTAACAATTTAATTCCAGATGACAAGGGGAAGATACGAAAAGTTTGTGTGTTAGATGCCCGACATGATTCTTCTGCGAACAGTGAATGTAGAAATATAGTGTCTGGTATCATAACTGTAGTTTAAATATTAGCAAGCATTAGTAACAACAGTGTGGCCCACTTACCAATTTAGGAGAGACATTGCCAATGTTATGTCATGGTTCACTCCGTTATTAGATTAGACTGATCAGGGAGAAAGCAATGCCATTAGATGGTTCCCATTAGCAGCGTGGAAACCTGCTAATTACTCCAGAGTCTCGTAGATCCAGGGAAAAACCTGATAGACTGTAACGGAGCTGGCCTCCATGGTCTCTCAGCTGCTGTGTCAACATTATCGCAGTGACGGACCGGGCAGGATCTACTGACCAAGCAATCTAGCACTCATTAGTGATCAGTAGCGGTAGTGCATCAATTCGTCTACAGCGTCTCCTCGACATTCCCTCCCTCACGCTGATGTCAGCCCGGTCCTCGCTCAAGCAGGAATTCCTTGATGGTCCAGATGTTGGGCATGCTAATACATCCCTCAGCAGTCAGAAATGTTGGCAAGCATCTTTGAGTTGTTCACATATAATTCTTTTCTTACACACTTACATTTACATGGCGGATTTTTTTATGTTAAAGTACAGAGCTTAAAAATGAATATTTATAAATACAAAAGGTCCATTAAAAAAAGAAAAAAGAAAAGCACAAACACTGCGGAGGTATGGAGGCTGTTTGATTTTCTGCTTGGTTCTTCAGAGTGAGAGCAGGCGCCTCAGCAGCGAGCCGGCTCTGGGCTGCAGCGGAGAGGTGGAGGAGATGGAGGACGGCGATGCAGAAGGAGAAGGGCCTGTGGGGGTCAGAGAGGGGCAGAGCGGTCGCGGCCTCCCGCCGAACCCCAGCGGCGCCACCACAACGACCAACCTCCTGGCTTCGGTCAAAGAGCAGGTAGGAGGCAGCGAAAGCTGCAGTTACGTCCTTGCTGGTCCTGCTGGTCCCACAGTTTGTCATTTACAGATGAGAATAAACATAAATATTATTATTTTGCATCCCGCTGAGGTCGTTTGGCAGCCCTCTGTGGAGTCTGATGCTTTTTATAATCATTTATTTCCTTTTGCCTTAATTCTCCTTGGGGTTATTTTGTGTCCTTTTGTGGTAATTTAGCTTCGGTTTTCCATTTGACTGTCTTTGTTGTGGTGTTCTTTTGTATGTATTTGTGAAATATTTCCTTCTTTAGAGACATTTTGAACCCCATTTGGGCAATTTTGTACTTTGTGGTAAATTAGTATTTAATTGAAGCTTAACTCTACTTGGGTGGTTTTGAATTTCTTTGTAATGAGCTTCTGGTGTCCTGTGGGTGATTGCTTATTTTTAGTGGTTTTGAGGTATGTTTTGGTGACTTATCTCCTTCTTTGTGGCAATTTTAACTACCATTTGGGCAGTTTGGTATTTCTTTGTGGTTATTTTGGGTTTAATTGTAATGATTTTGCTCATTTTAAAGCCATTCATTTTATTTATTTATCTATTTATTTGTTTTGTTTTTATTTCTTTAAGGTTATGTTTATGATTTTGTCACCATTTTCCTAGTTGTTTGGCATTACTGCCAGGTTGGTTTTATTTATTAAGCTTTTGTTTGTTTGAATAACATTACTGAAGAAAAGTAAATTCCCAACCAATGAGATCCTCTCTTTTTTTCTATTTTCCCTGTAAAGCCATTCCATGTAGTAATTCCACATCTGTCCATATGGGGGCATATACCTCTGCTGTGTTGGCTGAAGAGTTGTAAGAAAAGTTGTAAAAGCACTTTGTCCCAATATCGGTGCCGTTTGTTGTGTCTCACCACAGATATGCAGCCCCATGTGTTCAGAAGTGACTTTTAGTGCCAAAATTATAAGAATTAACTTCTTAACCTGCTGTAACCAGCCAATAACTAACTTGCAAGTTTTTCTGGTTTTAAATCAAATGTCAATTTGCCTTTTCAGGTTCTTAGAAAGCAGGTCGGAAAGCATGTACATGGTAAAGATTGCAGTCATGTTAAATAAGTTGGAATAGCATTTGTAGTCACTCTATGCTGATGATGCTATACTACTAATTGAAATTGAACTGAAGTTTCACAACAGTTAGTGTTTTTTCTTCTTGTTGTGAAACATTAGCTTTCCTGTAAGACATTTTTGTTGGACTCTGGGATTAGTATTGTCCAAATTTATGTTTGAGTCAATCACAGATTCCATTTTTCTTCTCATTACAAACATGTCAACAAAACCAGAGAAACCAGAATAAATATTTGCATCAAATCAGATCTGATCCATTTCTCAGTTCCAAGTGCTCCAAGTTTGGACTCGGTGGTTCATACGTGGCCTTTGGCAGCTGGGAAGATGCAGTCTGGTCTTTCTGCAGCTTTCTGCAGCATACTTGTCTACTTCATAGCATCGCAGCCACACTAGCAGGATAACATTTATTCAAAAACGGATACGTTTTTTTCAAACATCAAATAAACACTAAATGTTAATTGAACTTTGACTGGAACTCAGGCTTCTGGCAAAGATGTTGATAAGCGTTTGACCTGGAGGAGTCAGGAATCCTTTTCCCCGGTCACTCGTTTAGGGGGAGGCCCGTGACTCTGGATCAGGGTAAATCTGGACTTGTGAGACCACTTGACCTTTTCTCTTGCTCCAGAATCCAGTATTTGTGCTTTTGTTCTGTTGAATCCATGTCCACCTTTTATTTGTTGTTTCTTTTACATTATCCTCTTCAATTTCTCTCCTCCTTGTTTTTCTTTACTTTTAACCCCTTTTTGTAAACTTGTTGTGCCCCTTATATTCGTATATATCTGACTCATATATGCGTATATATGTGACCCTTATATGTGTATATATGTGACCCTTATATGTGTATATATGTGACCCTTAAATCTGTATATATGTGACCCATATATGTGTATATATGTGACCCTTAAATCTGTATATATGTGACCCTTAAATCTGTATATATGTGACCCTTAAATCTGTATATATGTGACCCATATATGTGTATATATGTGACCCTTAAATCTGTATATATGTGGCCCTTAAATCTGTATATATGTGATCCTTATATGTGTATATATCTGACCCTTAAATACGTATATATGTGACCCATATATGTGTATATATGTGACCCTTATATGCGTATATATGTGACCCTTATATGTGTATATATGTGACCCTTAAATCTGTATATATGTGACCCATATATCTGTATATATGTGACCCTTAAATCTGTATATATGTGACCCTTATATGTGTATATATGTGACCCTTACATCTGTATATATGTGACCCATATATGTGTATATATGTGACCCTTAAATCTGTATATATGTGACCCTTATATGTGTATATATGTAACCCTTATATGTGTATATATGTGACCCTTATATGTGTATATATGTGACCCTTATATGTGTATATATATAACCCCCTATATGCATGTATATCTGACCCTTATATGTGTATATATGTGACCCTTATATGTGTATATATATAACCCCCTATATGCATGTATATCTGACCCTTATATGTCTATATATGTGACCCTTATATGTGCATATATGCAACCCTTATATGTGTATATATGTGACCCTTATATGCATGTATATCTGACCCTTATATGCGAATATATGCGACCCTTATAGGTTTGTATATATGTGACCCTTATATGCGTATATATCTGACCCATATATGTGACCCTTATATGTGTATATATGTGGCCCATATATGTGTATCTATGCAACCCTTATACATGTATATATCTGACCCTTAAATGTGTATATATGTGACCCTTATATGTGTATATATCTGACCCTTATATGTGTATGTATCTGACCCTTATATGTGACCCTTATAAGTGTATATATGTGACCCATATATGTGTATATATGTGACCCTTATATGCGTATATATGCGACCCTTATATGCGTATATATGCGACCCATATAGGCGTATATATGTGACCCTTATATGTGTATATATGTGACCCTTATATGTGTATATATGTGACCCTTATATGTGTATATATGTGACCCTTATAAGTGAATATATGTAACCCTTATATGTGTATATATGTGACCTTTATATGCGTATATATGCGACCCTTATATGTGTATATATGTGACCCTTATATGTGTATATATGCAACCCTTATATGTGTATATATGTGACCTTTATATGCGTATATATGCGACCCTTATAAGTGTATATATATGTGACCCTTATAAGTGTATATATGTGACCCTTATATGTATATATATATGTGACCCTTATATGTGTATATATGTAACCCTTATATGTGTATATATGCGACCCTTATATGTGTATATATATGTGACCCTTATATGTGTATATATGTGACCCTTACATGTGTATATATGGGACCCTTATAAGTGTATATATGCGACCCTTATAAGTGTATATATGCGACCCTTATAAGTGTATATATGTGACCCTTGCCATCACTTTCCAACCAGTGTGCAAACGTTTCATCTTCTAATTTAGTTTTAGTGCTGGAAAATGCAACCAGCATCCAAGATACTTCCTTTGAGAGTTGAACGCCGATATGAAACAACTTCTGTTTTCTCAGCTACCAACTTTCTTTTTGCTTTTGAAAGACTTTAAAAGTGTAGAAAAGTAACAGCAGACACATGAGCCGGGGCTCCGTCTGCCTCCTTCCCTGCTGTTATTTTAAAGCTGATTTCTATCCTGTCGGCGTGAGAGTCCCTCTGTTCTCCTCCTTTTAATTATACCTGGACGGTGGCCATGTTCTCAACTCAGTCCCTGGGTGTGCAACTCTGAATTAGACTCACTGCTATTTAAAGGCTTATAACATCCAAGAAAAGAGAATCTGCTCCTGCTTTTAATCTGCAGTTTGCGCGGAGCCGTCGATTGCAGCTAAATCTCGAGTGATCTGGAGTTCTGGGAGGCTGTTTGGCTGCTGTGATGTTGCTGCGCTTTGTAAAAAAGCTCCAACACGGTTAGTGCGTCAAAAGCATCACTTTCCTCCTGAGAGGCTTCAACTGCTGCAACATTTTCCTGAACGTGCAACATGCTTCTGCAAACATAACTGGGACATCTTCACGCTCAAAGCTTGTGGAGAACTTGACGTAATTGTTTGTGCCTGACATGATTGTGGAGGAATTTTGATCCATTCTGCTACGACGTTGCTGCATTGAGGTTGAGGTTCTTCACTGAGGTTCTTGTGCTCAGACCTCAGCATCTCCACTGCCTTTTTGGATTGTTGTCCCGTCACAGGACCAACCAAGCTGTCAGGAAGATGTCCTCACATTGGTCTCTGGAATAGTCTGGTAATACAGAGGGAGTGAGGGGTTTCTGCTGAAGTGTGTGGTTGTTCTCCAGACCCGCTGCTGTCATGGTCTTGGTTTTTGTGATTCTGATTCTTCATGTTCAGCTATGCTTTATTTGTGCTTTGTCTTGTTTTGTTTCTTGTATTTCACTTGCTTCCTGTTTTATTTTGAAACATCTTCCCTGGGTGTGGGACTTCCCCTGTTCTCTCCTTTGGTAATAGTCTGCACCTGTGTCTCCTTAACCCTTGAGTTTCTGTATTTCATGCCGTCTTTCTTCTGTTCTCTGTAAGTCCAATATCTTATATCAGTCCTCCTTCCTGTCTCCCTTTTTAGTTTATTTGGGTTTTTCTGGTTTTGCTGCAGTGTTGGATGTTTGTTTGATTGCTCCTGCCTCTTTGGGTCCTCCCCGTCTCCACTATATTGTGGTGCTGGACCATGATATGTTGGACAAACAACTCCACTTTGGTGTCCTCTGGCCGTAGGACATTGTCAAGTGTCGTGGTTTGTCCAGATGTTTGATTAAGAAGGGTCCGTTTGGCAACTCCTGGAGGATATTTGCTGGGACGTCCAGTCCTGATGAAATCAGATGATTTTTATTGTTTTAAAACGCACACAAAAACCTTTTAGATGGTCCTAACGTTTGCAAATTACTGTGCTTTAGGTAAAAGTTAATGGAGCCTCAATAATATTAAAAAACCTCTCAGAGTTGAAATTATAAGGATTAATAACTCAATATAGCTGTTTTATCAGCTGAAAAACTTTAAATGTGTCATTGAGTTCAGAACCAACAAGGAAACTGTAACTGTAGTGCAGAACGTGTGACGGCGTTCCTGCACATTCCGGTGGGACGGTGTAATATGAGCAATTAAGGCGAATGCAGGTGATGATGATCCGCATGCAGAAGTCCGGGACGGCGCTGCCGGGCCTGACTGGTGGGGCGTCGCGGGGCTTTCAGGTCCGCAGGCTCGTCGACAGGTTCTGGTCGTTTTGTTGAGGCATGAGAGTCCGTCGTGAGGCAAACCTGTGGCAACCTGCGGCTGCAGCACGTTTAGGTGTTTTTGCTGAAGAAGTTGGGGGATAAGTTGGACGGCCGAGTTGGTCTGGAGCAACGAGAGCGACGTCAAAGATTTTATCTCGTAAGTGCTAGTTGGCGCCATAAGTTAGCATGGCGTTGGCTCACGTGTGGTAACGGCGGTGAAGTGGACGATTTCCCCACGGTCCCCGTCCACTTTTGGATTTCCCGGGTCTGGAGGACTCAGTTCCTGCTTGACAAAGAGGCTTGTAGACGACGTCAGAGAGGGTTTGTCCAGTTCTTCTTATGCAGTCTGTGTTCAGCGATAGAAGTAAAACATCTTGCCGCTGCGGTCCCGAGTCTGGAGATGGGCGTTTGTGTCGGAGCGAGGGAGCGTCCGTGACCAGAAAATATCATCAAGTTGCTTCCCTTGTCTCTGTGCTCGAATGCAGGCAGCAGCGCCGCTGAAGCGTCAAATCTACCGCCTGCAGTTCCTCCACAGAAATGTCAAATTAGACGTGCTAAATGGAGCACATCACTTACTGGCCTCCATCATGTTCAAGGCCTGATGCTTTTCCACTTTGCTTTCATTTAACACATTAAAAGCAGGAGATTGATGGATTCAAGCAGGAAAATACCAAACATGGGAACCCACAAAGTGGCGGCATGCAGTTTGATGCGTTGCTGCTGTAGAAAACGTGTTGAGATTGATTTGAAGTGCAGACGGCAGCTTCTGATGTCGGAGAACACACTCGGCAACCATACAAGCTTCAAATTTATAATCACTTTAGACAATTGATGTGATTCAGAAGGAATGTTTTCACAATGAATGGGTTTAAAAAGGGATAAAGGTTGCTCCATAGTTTTATTTAATTCAGTGAATATTCAGCTAGAAACAAATCTAAATGTCAGACGTAGTAGGATTACTGGTTTATTTGTACGTTAGAGGGTCTCCTGCAGATGAGTGAAGGTTTCTGTTAGAGATGCATCGACTGCAGCTGCCTTGGCGGAGGATGGCTGCACACGTGTAAAAATACTGATCTGGTCTGATCCCGCTGGAGGCTTGTTGTTCCCTTTTTGCATGTTTCCCATCTCATAAAACTAACAACAAACTCAAGTCGAAGTACAGGAGGAACGTGTGCCACATCGGACAGAGTTCATCCAGTTTCGACAGGGAGAAGGGCATCCTCACAGTCACGTGGGCAACACTAAGTACCCCCTTACTCCTTCCGTGGGAGTTAAGAAGGTGAGTTGCAGCCAGGTGCTGGTCGCCCTCCGGCCCGGTCACCAGCAGGTCTGCAGACATCTTGAAAAACAGATCATTTTTGTACTTTTCTGTTCTGGAACATTCAGGTGTGTAACGCAATGCCAAAAGGGAAAGATTAGAGTAATGGTCTTAAAGAAGCTGCTGTACATCAAACTGAAGAGTGTTATGAAGCCATTCCAAAACTATTTGTAGAGTTCAGTAGTAAACCCGGGCAGTGAAAGCTGCTAGAGCTTATTTAACTCTGAAGGCTTTTGCTTTGTCACAGTTGTTGTCTTTGCTTCAGCCGGCAGGCGAGCGTTGCGCTGCAGTCCAGCTCGCGCATGTAAACGCGGGTCCTGCTGTGCCACTGCGACCGATGTCACTGCTGATAAACATGCATGCTCAGCAGAACCCGTCTGAAGATGCAGCGGGAGGAGGAGGCCGGCGAAACGCAGCTGAGCCACATCAGCGCTCGGCCACACTTTCTCGATTTCCCCGATTCGAGCCAACCCCCCGTCCAGCGTGACGTCGCACCAACTTTACCGCTGAGACACTGAGAAGGTGAATCAGAAACGGCGTTCACCGCAGTCGCGTCGCCTCTCCTGAACTGCAGAGCCGCTGTGTGAATCTGCGGCTTAAGCCGGCTCTGTCAGTCCAGTTATGTCACCGGTCGATGACCCTCAAAGCTGCCGCTTTTTGACATTCGCCTGGATTTGAAGGCATGTTCCCCGTCGTGTTTTAGGAAAGTCAGAGCTCACAGCAGCTGAGTTAAGTGAGAGGGGCGTGTTCCAACCAGCTGCCTGACTCCTTCCCATTTTCCCTTTTTTGGATTGACCCAGGTTGGGCGGAGTCAGCTCCTGCCAATATGATGTCATCCAGAGCCCTAAAACAAAAAAGGGCTTCGACTCCGCTGTGGGTGGCGTCACTGCATATCGCGTCCTCCAGTGACGAGGGGGGAGAGCAACTTTAGCTTCCCACCAAAGGTGGCGTGTAAAGAGACGGGATGTGTTTTAATCTGTCTGTAGGTTACATTTGTAGGCGGCGAGAACAGCAGAGATGGAAAACAAAAGTAGGATGCATCGCACCGAGGTTGCTGCAGCTTCTGTGGGAGTACCAGCTGGTTTCTCTGCCTTTCCTCTGATGATTTCACCCGGTGCCATTACGGTTTAAATGCCGCCTGTAGACATAAACGTTTAAGGTTTGATATTGAAGCTGTATTTTTTTTTCTGAATCAGCTACATTTCATTTCAATGGTGTGATAAAATGCCTCCCTGAGCAGCCGAAATGAGCCTTAAAATGTGAAGCTGTCCTTTCATAACAACGTCCTGAAGTCATATAGCAGAGCGGCGGCGTGCAGCAGCAGACGCAGGCCGAACATCCGATTCACAGACGCTCTGCAATCGGGCACGGTAAAAAGGACTGGGCCACAGAGAAGTGTGCGTGGTGGCAGGGAAGAGGGATGAGATAAGAAAGAGGGTAAAATCCAGCAGTGACAGTGCACAATAAGCTGCAGCGAATCATCCCGCAGCCTCCAGCTGGGGCGAGGCGCCACCTAGCACGGTTGCCAGGCCAGGCGTGTTTCCAGAGATCACAAGGTGACGGGCGCACGGCACCGATGTGACTCCCCTCAAGGCGATGCTGAATCCCAGCGAGGCCTGAACAAGGAGGGCTGTGTGCTCCTGCGCCGTCTCTGAGCTGCTCTGGAGTGATGTAAGGAGGCGCCGTGGCGGAGGACTGAGTCTTCACTGAAGCTCTGGAGCCAAGCACCGTGTTGTTCAAGTGTTCCTGAGAGTCGTGGTCGTGTGCTTTTTTTTTCTTTAAAAATACCATTATCTAATGACTTCGTTAACCTCCAGAGTTGAGGTCACTGAATCTGGCGAAATCTCTGTGTGCACAGGCCACAGGTCGCTCCTGGACGCATGTGACCTTCAGGCCCTCCGGCGGCGCTGCATTTAAAACAGGCGTCCGCATTACACCGTCTGATATGAATTCAATGCGAGAGTAAGAGAAGTTGCAGTTCCCTGACTGACCACAAGGGGTCCAAAAGGGAGTCCGTCTCCACTGATGCCCATGTTAACTTTGCAGCACAAATAAACAGGCGTAGTGATCCCACCATCTACACGATTCATCAGTTTAACTATGAAGGATCCGAAACCACTGATCCAAAATGAAAATATCCATCGGGCATCAATACGTGGAATCCCCATAAACACATACCATCAAGCGGCCTTTGCAGTCTTTTCTTATTCAAGAAACAGATTTGTCGTTTAACATCTGTAACCCGTTTGTTGCGCTGGGTTGCAGATGTTCTCTGGCAGCTCCGCAGCTCCTCGGGGCTCCTCCGGGGCTCCTCCGCGGCTCCTCGGGGCACCTCTGCGGTTAAAGAAACTCCATGGGGACGCAGTTTGATAAACCAATGTTCAATATGTGTCTACAGAGTGTGCTAAGGCTCCAGTCACATGGCCACAGCTGACCCAAATCCAAAGGAGTAAGCAGATGACGAGCTGCCAGCCTGGATTTAAGTGTCTTTTGTTCTTTTTAGAGATTATTATACAGAGCAGCTTCAACATATGGATGATAGAAGGAAGGATGGATGGATGATAGAAGGAAGGATGGAGGGATGGATGATAGAAGGAAGGATGGAGGGATGGATGATAGAAGGAAGGATGGAGGGATGGATGATAGAAGGAAGGATGGATGATAGAAGGAAGGAAGGATGGAGGGATGGATGATAGAAGGATGGATGGATGATAGAAGGAAGGATGGAGGGATGGATGATAGAAGGAAGGATGGAGGGATGGATGATAGAAGGAAGGATGGAGGGATGGATGGATGATAGAAGGAAGGAAGGATGGAGGGATGGATGGATGATAGAAGGAAGGATGGAAGGATGGATGGATGATAGAAGGAAGGATGGAAGGATGGATGATAGAAGGAAGGATGGAGGGATGGATGGATGATAGAAGGAAGGATGGAAGGATGGATGATAGAAGGAAGGATGGAGGGATGGATGGATGATAGAAGGAAGGATGGAAGGATGGATGGATGATAGAAGGAAGGATGGAAGGATGGAAGGATGGATGGATGATAGAAGGAAGGATGGAAGGATGGATGATAGAAGGAAGGATGGAGGGATGGATGATAGAAGGAAGGAAGGATGGAGGGATGGATGATAGAAGGAAGGATGGATGGATAGATTAATGGATTAATGGATATATGGATGATGAATCATGGAAGTATGGGTGGATGATGGTCTGACGTCTGAGGTTTTGTGAGATCAGGTGATCTTGTTGATAAATCCATAAGTCTTTTATAAAGAAAATGTTTAATCAAATCAGCACTAATTAAAATGTAAGAGCCACAAAATTAAACATTGACACATTTGTTAATTCAATTCAATTTTATTTATGTAACGTCTATTACAACACAAGTTGTCTCCAGGATCTTTCCAGAGACCAGAACATGACCCTGATCAGTTATTACATAAACAACGGCAGGTAAAAACTCCCCTTTAAGAGGGAAGAAACCTGGACCAGGACCTGGATCATGAGGGGGAAGAAACCTGGACCAGGACCTGGATCAGAAGGGGGGACCCTCCTGCCGAAGACCAGCCGGGTAGAGCAAGAAATAAGAGAGAATAGAGACATAGAGACACCGTCAAAGATACAAGACAGGATACATTAGTAACTATCATCAGTAGTCCAATTAGACTTCTGTGAATATGGGTGATATATGGATAGACGGTGATCCAAGGGGATGAGGACTGCAGGTCAGGATGTCAGCAAGTATCCAACAGACATCCACACAGACAGGTGGAGGCAGACACTGGGATGGTCAGAGGTGGAACTGCAGGTCAGCAAGCAGCTCCTGAGGTTCTGGTCCGCAGGACATGTACAGAAGAGGAAAAGAAGGGCCAGACAAGCACAACAAACTACAAACTACTGTTACCTGCAGACTTTTTACTCTGACGTTTGAAAAATATTTTTGAATTTTAAAAAGTAAAATTCAACATTCAAGAAGTTGGTTTTCACAGGATTTTATTTGGAGCAGGACGTGACTTTTACTGCTCTGCTGCTCAGCCACAGACATTTTTCCAGTTGAAATGCAGCTGTGAATTCCCGGTTTTCCATCTAACAGCTCGTTGTCGCTCTTCTCCTTCGTGGTGCTGTTGCAGGTTTGACTCAGTGATCTTGAAGCTTTTTCTTTACGCCTCAGATGTTTGACGTGGATCACGATGAAAGTGTTTGGTTTCACTTCTGAACGTTCCTCCTCTTCTGGGAGGAGCACCAGGCCCATCCCACAAAAGGGGAGTGGGTACGCTGGTGTGAACCCGGACAACGTTTACTTTGAGGCCCAGCGAGACGGGTTTTGTGACCATCTGACCAGAAACCTTTTCCAGCTAGATTTGTATGGATGAGCTGTCATTGACTGACCTGCTTCAGTGTTTGTTGGGATTCTTCCAGCGACTCATATTTGTGGTTTGTCATGGACGTCTGTGTCGACGTGTCTTTCCCAGCTCTATCAATTATTAATAAATGTTAGTTTTTGCTTGCGAGCCAAGACATTGTTTACACCATCAGCTGTAAAACCTTCCTGCTGCTTCGGGAACCTGTCGTATGAAGTCCACAGAAGCATCTTGTAGCAGCTCGGAGGGAGAACGGATGAAGAACACAAACTCCACATGAGCATCTGCTGATGATGTCCGGTTCTGCTTCTGCAATCGGAGACAGCACATCCACTCGGCGTCGTGTATGAACAACCCACGTGCTTCAGGATCAGTTTTAACGCTCACGTTACCACAATGAAGGAGCTTGTTTCTGCTCGTGTTGCTTCTAAGAAGCTGTGACCCCGAAATCTGCATGTTATTGTTGCGTTTTAAAGCCTTACTGGTAAAAAAGGGTTAAATCGTCTCCAGCGGGGTCACGGCGACGTCGCAGACTGTGAGAAAAGCAGTCAAGTCAGCAGAGCGAGCACAAAATGGGCTTTACGCTAAACTCTGAGTGGCATCAATGAGCTGTGAAGAAGGAGGCTCCGAGTTCAGCGCCATGGCGGTGGCGGGCTTGTAATGGCTGCTTCGTGTCTCCCTGCAGGAGCTGCAGTTCGAGCGGTTGACTCGAGAGCTGGAGGAGGAGCGGCAGATCGTGGCCAGCCAGCTGGAGAGATGCATGCTGGGAGCTGAGTCACCTGCAGCAGACAGTAGCAGGTAGACTTGATAATCATGTTTTTGGCACGTTGACGGCTCGGATTCAGCTGAGGGTTGAAATCCGGCCGTCCCTGAGATGTGGCCTCGTGCCGCCGGCAGCTGGTCTCGGCGAGCTGCAGCACGTCAGCAGACTAACCTTCAACGCTCATATTTGAAAGTTCAAGCATTTTGTCTCAATCATAACAATTAAAACACGACTACCGTTGCTGTTTCAGGGCAGGTGGCTGTTCATCAGAGTTTTTTAAACTGTTGAACATAACAACAAAAACTCCCTGAATCTGACGTTCAGTACGAAACGCTTTTGTTTCCGAACAAACCGGAGCAGAATCTAGTATCTGGGTTGGAATGACCTTCAGTGGTTTGTCTTCCAGACGGAAATCCAGTTCTCCCAAACCTCCCAGAAGCTTCTGCCTCCTCTTGGATGAGATGCTCAGTGATGCTCAGTGACGCTCAGCCTTCCCTCCGTCCCTGCTCTGCTTTACATCTGATTTACACTCTGCTCTCTTGTCTCCTTTTCTTTCTCTTTTCTGATGCTGAAGCTCGTCTGAGAAGTCGTTTGCATGGAGATCTGCAGGTAAGACCGATTCTTCTCTTCTAAAACAGTACCGGGTCATAAGAGCGGGTGGTATGTAGGTTCTGTGAATGCAAGCAGCTTCAGCAACGCTCAGAGGAGACTTCGTTTGACGCCTCTTGTATTTTGAATCTGTAGCTTCTCATAAAATCAAATCTCCATAATTTTGGGACTAAATTAACATACTTTTGCCAAACAGCAAAGCTATAATTATCCTGGCCAGACAGGCTGATTTACTTTCCAAAAACGCTCCGTTGTGAGGAGGTTCTGCTTCCCTCCCACTGACGCCGCTCGTGTCCAACCGCGGTTACAGCCGTCACGTAGCTGCTGGAGCTCCAACAGGGAAGGGAACCAAGAAAAGAGGACCGGCAGAGCTGAGACCAGGGAACCAGGACCGGCAGAGCTGAGACCAGGGAACCAAGATGTCAGAGCTGAGACCAGGACCGTCAGAGCTGAGACCAGGGAACCAGGACCGGCAGAGCTGAGACCAGGGAACCAAGACGGCAGAGCTGAGACAGGGAACCAGGACCGGCAGCTGGGTTCCACTTTAAGGCCCAGACAAAGTTAATCAGTCCGAACGATTGTAGACCAGCCTGAAGGACAGATGGACTTCTGCATTGGCACTTGTCCAAGAGCCACTTTAAAAAAAAATAATAATAATAATGAGACCTTAAATCAATAGGTTTTTACTGCAGAACCAACATCGGTGGGTTCCCATGGTTCCTCCTCGTCTGCAGTCGTTTGGATGTTTGCTGACATCACGAGTCTGGTCGTTGCTCCGCCTACGTCACATACACGTACTCGGACTCAGTTTTGTGTTCAGTAGTCGTCGCTGATCTTCATCCTGAATGTTTGTCTCTTATGGAGGTCTTGTGCATGTTGTGACAGCTGGAGAGTCTCGGGATGGAGCCATGGAGGCGTCTGGACGTCCTGGTCGCCACCTGGAGGCAGAGGAAGAGCTGTACCTGCCCGAGGCCGACCGCGTCTCCCTGCATGACAGTGAAGGTCAATTCAAACCAAATTGTAATCATGATTTCAGTTCTGGTTCAACAATCACAGAGGGAAAGAAGCCAATACATTTGGGGCGTCATCAGTGAGATTGACTCGCGTTTGAATCCAGCCCCGAGTGGTCGTTCAGGGAACTGCATATAACGCCGGATGTAGCCCCTCTGAAACTACCGGAAGAGCCGGAGAAACAGGTTTTTTTTCCGTCCATGTAAGTGGGACTTCTTTCTGTCGTTGATTAAAATCAAGTTGGTACTGAAGTAGGAGAAATCCAGTGTTGCTGGTTCCAGCTGCCGTTGTGGGCCGATGGCGTTGAGGCTCTTCCTTCGTCTGTGGAGAACTTCCACTTACATTCACACCTAGGAGATCTGCATCACGGCTGCAGCCGTTCGACATTTGGCCTCTTCACTGAAGCGTTGGACGTTCTGAGTCCATCAAACCCCTGGAAGCATGTGTGAAAGCGCAGAAGATGGGCGACTGATGGAGCGAGGCAGCGCATGAAAGGGTGTAGCTGTGGGTTGTTCGTGTGGGAGTCTCACTGTTTTATCTTTATGTAGAAACTGGTTTGAAAAGCACAGAGAATTGTGCAGCACGGCCTGTCCTCCCTCCTCCGGTGGATACGTTCCAGATTGGTAAACATCTCCCATCTGAGCAGCAGTTTTGAAATGTAAAAACAAATTAGCCTTTGGCTTATTTATTTTCTATACAGTGCGAGTGGTCTGAAAGTATAAAAATATCCTCCACAAGCTTCCTCCTCCTCGTCCTACAGCTGAAAGTAGGTCAGCAGATTGTTCCTGGAGCATAAAATCTTAACGCAGAAATCCATGTGTACATATTGATATACATAAACTTAAAAGCCACCGGAGATAATATGCAAATGTGGAAACTGTGTGACCGAAGCGGCGGTGGCGGCGGCGTAATTCCAGCACAGACGCCTCATATCTTCCTCTCGTTGCAGGCTCCGGAGGTCACTCGGCTCACATGACCTCGTATTCGGACAGCGGCTACCAAGACAGCAGCGTTAGTTATTACAGCAACCACAACGTGGTGCGTTCGGAGCCCCGGGCGTCGGTATCAAGAAGCCCGAGAGCAGAGGGTCAAGCGTCTGGCCAGGTAGGTCTCATCCCCTCTGACCCTAACTTCCTTTTAGAGGGTTAGGGCCGTTGCAGAAGCTGGTATTCAGTGAGTTGGATGGAAGCACAGAAGTCAGCCTCTGCTTAGATTTCTACGAAGTAAAAGTCAGACGTCCCTGCTCCACCACCATGAGATGTCTCCGATTGATGGGGCTGAAGCGTCTTAGGGTGGTTGCCGGTTGAAGACCCTGCAGCCACCTCAACAGCACCAGCGAATCTGCGCAGGCTGAAACACCTGAAACGACCAGCTGTGCTCACGGCTGATTGGTTCGGTACGTTCTGTACCGGTGCAGAAAACTGAGTGGGAATTTTCTAACTGTAGGGCTGTGAGTGGCCAGATTTCAGGGATTCTTCTGGGCATTGGAGAGCAGTTGCATAAACTAATTCCAAACCAGTTTCTGCAGCCCTAAAACTAATTATTCCACTATTTAGTTTTGACTCAAAGATGGATGAAAAGCTCTCGGAGGAAAAACATGCGTTTGTTCAGCTGCAATATCATGTTAACTGGAGAATAACAAGACCAGGAACATAATGAAAAGCTGCATGGCGGCGACTTCATGGAGCCACACGGGGAGAAGTCTTATTTCACTCCTCCACATTATCTGAAAAATGCATATTTTTATTCTGCTAATAAAAGTCCTCATGTCAGACACCAAAGGCTCAAGAGTCTCAGTTATCAGCATCACCTCAGGTCAAATCACATCAGCTCCTACCTAGAAGCGGTTCTGGCTCGCATAATCAGCGTCATTTATTTTAGCTGATATTTTATGCTCTTTGCCATCAAAAACAGGAATGACAGAATTTTCTGCTTCTTTATCGGCTGTAACGCCACGTGCAGCAGTTAGTACCCCGTCTTCTAATCCTGCAAACATCGTCTGAACTTGGTTTTAAGCAAATAAAAATCTAAGAAAAACAAAGACGTATAACTTTTTCAGTATACCATTATTTATTAAATAAAAATGAAACCAAAAAGAAAAAAAAATCATGTAGGAAATACTAAGTACCCCCTTTTATGAATTCATAGGATTTAAGACGGTAAGTTGTATCCAGGAGCTGCTGTTATCAGCAGAACTTTCAGAAAGCACCTGTGGTAGTTTATTGATCTGGAGCATTTAGGTTTCTGCTAACACAATGTCAAGAGGAAACGACATCAGCACTGACACTGTTGTTGCGCAGCAGTCCAGAAATGGTCAGAAACGCATCTCTAACCCATCTTGAATTCGGTGTTTAAGGGTGAGGAAGATTATTCTCCTGATTCAGTAGATCATAAGTCTTTAGAATCAATTACTTGCATGAATGGTTTCCAGGGCTGCAGCAAACAGTTATTTGTTAGTAAATGTCTCTCCGAAACAGTGCTGTCAGAGTCGGAGCTGGCTAAGCCGACCAGTCGCCGAGTCGTTTCCTGCATTACTCTGTCAGGAGCTCACATCGTCACAATTTAGGTCCACCCTCCTTTGTAGCACTGCTTCAGTCTCACATTTGCGTCTACAGTATTCTCGTTTAAAGGGAAATTAATTCTTGTTAGAAAACAACCCCAAATCATCAAACCTCCACCTTTGTGCTTTACAGTTGACATGAGGGATTTGAATTGATCCAAGCCTGATGAGCAACACCTGTTTAACCTCTTAAATCTCATGGAAATAGTAAGACGGGGTCTCATCATGCCTGCGTGACCTGAACCTGGCAGGGTCAGGTGTTTCTTTTCTTGTTTTCACTCTTTGATGTAGTTACGCGCCAGTCGTTGTGATTTCGGTGCCACAGGATACACTTCCATTCTACACATTTGAAATCCTGCACGATGACAGATTTAAGGGTATTTCCACAAACATCATGACCTGTGAAAATCAAACGGCGTATTAGAAAGAAAGGATAGAAATAGACGCTTCGTTATCAGATTCAGCAAATGTCACTTTTTCCAGGTGAGAAGACTGAGCTGGGATTTTCATGTTTTTCGGTTTTTCTTCTTCCTTCTAAGGCGTCCAGCCGGATGTTGCGGAGGATGGCGTCCCTTCCCTCCAGGAGCCAGTCTCCTGGTTGTGGCACCGCTGGCACCGTCTCACCGTCCCGCATCTCCCTGCGGACATCCCAGGGCAGTACGTACGACTCTCCCGTCCTATCTGAGCCCAAACCGCTGGCCGCCGTCTTCCCCGGCACTACTATGCCACCCTCATGCCCATCACCTACCTCGCCAAGCGACGCCACCCAGGTGCAGGGAAGCGGGGTCATTGGAGGCGGGGGGCGGCTGGGCTCCACCCTCTCTTTGGTCGAGGGGAGGGGTTTGACAGGGTCACCGCTGCGTTCGGGAATGACGGCGGTTCCGCAGCATTACGGCTCCACGCTGCCCCGGCAGAGTCAGCCGCTGGCCTACGGCGCCGATCCATACGGCCTTTACCAGAGAAGTGCTCTGCCCCGCCCAGACAGCCTCATAGGTCAGTGTGACACTACTCAACTCTCCCTCTGATGAACATGCCTGTGACTCCAAAAATGTTTGACACGTCCAGGAACGAAAGAACAAATCTGCCTTCAAGGTTGTAAATGAGAGCAGCCAGCGAACTCGGCTTAAAGTGACCATGTTCTGCTTTTTAATGTGTTCTGACTTATCTGTAGTTTTATTATGATATAACATCATCTTAGGAGTGACTGGGGGGTTGAAGAAATAGGTTAAAAATATATTGTAGTATTCCTATTTAACAACATACAGTTTTGTGCAGCAAACCGCCAGTGGCGTAATGACACCTGTTAGTTTTGGTGCTTTGGCCACGGCCTGAGCTGGCGTTCTGGGTTTACTGCTGTGGTGTCTGTGTCTTCTTGGTCTCTTGTGGAAATACTTGGCAACGCTCCTGAGTATGATTTGATAAAACATCTTGCCTAAAACAAGCGCATAGTGTGAAAGGTTATATGCTGTAGCTCGTAGAGTGTTGCATTTGTCTGATCCAATATAAGCACATCATTTTTATAATTTTTTACACTCAAAAAGAACAGAAAATTAAAAGAAGTGTTACCAACACTTAACGTCTATAGCAGAGTTTTATCTGCAAAGAAATTTATGCCGTGCTGCACATAAATGTGCAAACTATGGGCCCAAACACAAAACCCTGTGGAACACCACAACTAATTCTGGGGAATGTTGAAAAATGATTACTCCAAAATGTTTCTTTATATTATTTTTTTACTGTAGAAGTCGGTTAATAAAACGTTTCCAACAATATCCAAAACAGTATATATAGTCAGTCTTGATCAAATATTACATCCACGTTTTAGATATTTGACATTATGCAGAGGCCACATCCAGCTTCAACTTACTTTCATTTGGCAGTTGGTTTTGCAGCAAAAGACAAAATGCATAAAAGCAATGAGACATACAAAAATCCTCAACATCATAAGACGCACATACGCATGAGCAGCACTAGTTCCAGATGTAATTGTGGTCGTGACATCAGTAACGTGGTCGGATGGACAGACTCCATCAGCGCCAATGCCAGGACTGTTACTCATCTTCTTAACCATCTTGTGGTAACTGCGGTGAGCTCGGCGTGTTCCAGCCAGCCTCCAGATTTGCTCGTTCACCCACTTGTCCATTTCTGGATTCACCAATTTAGGGCCGAGTCGGTTTCGTTCAACACGGCACCATGCCGAGCGATGGAAAAGAGGCTTCAAAGGTGCTCTTCAGAAAGCTGTGGGAACGTCCCAGGAGCTTTCACCAGTTCCTTTCACCAGTTCCTTTCACCAGTTCCTTTCACCAGTTCCTTTCACCAGTTCCTTTTCTACCGTCTATGATATAATGTCGCTCTCAGACATGGAGGTCTCACAAATGCATGTTTACTGAAAGCTGCAGCTTTTCCTTTGTCCTCCATCTTTTGAATGGATAAAGTAATGAGTGGAGAGGTCGGCGGTTCCCCTGAGGGGTTTGTTGGCTCAAATCCGGTCACGCTACAATATGAGCAGGACAAAGTTTACTGCTGAGTCCCCACAGTGGAAGGTGGTGAGACGCAGCGGGTTTTCAGCTGTAAATAAACAAACCACGCTCCGCAGCCTCCACGCTTCCCCTCTGCTGATTTAATAACGTTCACTTTGTCCAAGAGGAGTTGACTGAGCAGCACTGATTTAATGTTGTATTTCCTGCATCGCTGGGAAGAGAAACGTTAAATAAAACTACATGTTGAACAAAACTGTGAGCCAAAGTGCAAGCTCTGCAGGTGATTGTATCTGCGAGTTAATTTTATACAGTTTTTAGTCATATTATCTTTTACAGCTCTGGCAGATAATTCTGCTGGGTTTGACAAAGTTTTATCTGATGCATGCCAGAGTGAGAAATGAGGAATGTAATCTTCGACGGGGCGGATTTCGCTCCCAACCAGGTAGACGTTCTGAACAGAAGGTTAATTCTGATGCTGCTGGAGGCTGGGATGGAGGTGCGGCGGGAAAACCAGCCGGGAGAACCCGCTGGTGCATGAAAACACATGCACAGCAGATCTCAGGGACTCCTCTTGAATTTCTCTCTCATCCACCGATGTCAGAGGGAGTAAACTCTGTTGGTATCAATCGCCTGAAAATGAGGCAGTGGAGCAGGAAGAAAGGATGCTGAGCAGCACATCGCTGTCTGAGCATGCCCAGTGGGGGTTGGGGGGTTAGGCTGGTCAAGATAAGGTTTTAGCTCAGTTTGTTGAATAATTTGATTAAAAAATGTTTGACAAAGCCAAACAACGAGCAAAACCCCATTTAAAACTTAATTTGTCCTTGAACACTGTGAATGTTGGGTTTGTTCTATAAAGACACAATTAATGATAATCAATTGTGTGTTTTAGCCTTAAGCATGTTGTATTTGTCTGTTACAATAAGATTTATGGATAAACTACCCCAGAAAGACAAAGGACTGCTGTAGCGTGCATACATTAGATGGAGATGGAGTCACTCTTTGAGTCGGCCCCCAGTGGTCATTCGAGGAACTGCAGGTTTGGGTTTTTTGGAATGGATGACGAAGGAAGATGAAATGAGTGTTACCGGGCAACAAGAGCGAAGGCGCTTTAGTGTTCAAAGTTTGACCGGTACAGTAAAGGGCGGAGCCTTCTTGTCATAGCACGTGTTTATTCGGCCTTTGCACAAATACAAATACAGATAAAACAGGGCAGCACCACATGCAGTTGTTTTTTTTAACACAAGTAAAACGATCTCCCCTCCTGTCGACATGTCAGTAGTTAACCTGTCGCTGCCCCCTGGTGGATGTGTTGCTTAACGACCATAGGTACGATGCACAGATGTTTGAGCGGCAGTCAAACAGGATTTGGACATCAAAGTGATGCGCTGTTTCTGAACAGAGGCGGTTTGACATGTGCAGGTTACTCGCTGCTAAATGTGCTCAGATGGTGACGAGGAGCTGCTGGCCATCCCTGCAGGTGCAACCTTTCAACTTTGGCTGGGAAACTTGAGAGGGGATTATTTCCATGACACTGCGAGGCTTTTTCGCCGAGCCTGGCTTAAAGACGTCTTTGAGACATCTTTTGGAGCAAATTTCCCACCAAACACACTTACGTACTGCAGCTTTGGACGTCGTCGCCAGGTCTCGCTGATGTCGAGACATTTTCCCCCACGAGCATTAAGACACACTTGTCAGTCCTCCTCTTTCTAACTGGTAATCGACAGCTCCCTACTCGGACGCAGCTTCAGCCGGGAGCAGTGCTGCTGATGCTGCAGTGACACAGATTCACTCCTCCATCCTGCCCTCTGTCCCTTTATAAGCCGCTCCCACTGACCCATATAGGCTTGTTTCTAACACAAAGTCCTGTGGAGCATCAACGTGTGATTATCGGCACTCGAAGGCTTATTATGCTGCCGTGCCTGATTTTAATTCATGCATTCAAGTGTGATTTTTGTTCGTGCGTAATCCTTTTCATGCTTGTGAAAATAGGACGTGAACATTAGACGTAGTTGGTTGACTACATAAAAGGCCTCATATTCTCCTGTCTCGGAGGTGCTAAGTGCCCTTATATGTCACCTAAGTCTTTATTCTCAGTGATCCTGCGGATCCCGCATAATCCCAGATTACATGAGGGAGATGAGCAGTAGATGGATAGACGAGATTAGGCTGTTACTGGTGGTGGCTTAGGTAGTGACACCTGGGGAGCTGCCAGCACGTCGAGCTTTGTTGGGTTTTTCTCGTACAATTGAAGCACAGTTGAGGTTTTGAAATCCAGTTGTAAATCGACACAGATGAGCAGGGCAGCTCAGGAGGCGCCAGAGAGGTCACGTGACAGCTTGATGACTATAATAAACCCCGTTATGAGTTCTGGTGCAGAATGCAGGAAAACTGAGGTTACAGATCCAAGTAGCTGCTTAAAGATAAAATACTGGACAAAACCTCCGCGAAACGGCTGTCCTGCAATAACCGGTTGATGAGCCACGTTTCTCCTTCGTTTGTGTCTTCGTCTCCTGCAGGAATTCTTGATCCGGCGCCACCACAGGCAAGGAGGCGAATACGTTATTCAAAAGGTTCAGTTCATTTGACAAAAGCAAAGTCAGACGGACTTTTCCCAGGTCGACTGGACTATTGGGTGTGAAACCAGCCTGCACGTTTGAGGGTCCGTACTGGCCTGAGCGCTGCCCCACTGCAGTTGTTTTAAAAATGGGAGGAGCAAGCGTGGAACACGCCCACATTACTTTATTGTTGTAGATGTCGACACCCAAATGACTTAAAAGACGCTGTTAACTTCACAGCAGAAACAAAACCTCTTTACGGAACGGTTGAAAGTTCTCCGTAGTCGGCTCCGGAGTCTTCACTTTGGTTTCACCTCTCATCATGAGCGCACGTGCACGCTCTCCGTCCAGTAGAGTTGGTACAACAGGCAACGTTGGCATGAATACTGCAGCTTCTGGTACACGAAGAGGTGAAAACAAAGAGCAAAACTCAAAGAAGGAAACTCAGCGGAGTAAAGTCGTATTCAGTCACCTCTTTGTACCGTTTTCAGCTCCTAAATCACCAGAACTACAGACCTTCAACTCCAGCGGTGAGAGAGATCTCTCAACCTTCTCGTTCGAAATGCTCCACACGTGAACCTGCAGTGCTTTCAGTAACTTTAAATGGTGCAGGTTTTGGCTTTCCATGTGGAAAATATATAAGAAATCAAATTAAATCAACAATTTTTTCCAAAGCCAAGGACCTCCAGAGTCAGAATCGCCCAACTCAAGTGTGAGCGAGCAGAAGAACGTGTCCTCAGAAGAACTTTAATGGGTTTAGAGTGCAACAGACTTCTCTTCTGCATAATTAATGCTGTTAAATAACATCCAGTTTTGTAACCGCTGTATGAATAAATTAGTTGTTTTTAAACCTCTGCGAGCGTCTTGAAGCACACGACCTGTTTTCTTCTCAAAGTTCTTCAATGTCTGTGTTGCGGTCGTGGCCCTGACCACAAGCAAACATTTTATTTTGAGTTTTATGTAAATAAAATAAAGAAACTGCAGCAGGAAGGATCTCCTTCATCGCCAGATCTTGTGCTCAAGCTGCTGAACTGATCTGCCGAGGCTGCCGCCCACCCTGCATCGCCCCCACCCCATTCTGCCCTGAAGCTTCCTTATAATTGGATTGCTCTCAGAGCTGATCCTGCTGCGAGATTGGAGGATGGAGGAACCTTTGCTGTGCGTCTTCGGCTGTGCTGATGTGGACGCCTGCAGCAGAGTCTGAACGACCAGAGTCCCGCTGCAGTTTGGCAGCCAAATATCCGTTATCGTCTTTGTAACATCACAGATGTGCCAGTGTTTCTGCAGCAGATGGTCCAGTGGACCCGAAATTAGGATGAACATGGGAGAGTTTAAATGGCAGCAACTTGTGCACATGTGTTTTTATTAGATACAAGTATTCAACTAAATATAGAGACTTGTCAGAGTTGGTCCCGTCTCTTTTAGGATGGATCAGCAGCATCCATCAAAGTGTTTGTCTTGGTCGTTTTCTGGTCTGCAGGATGTAGGTGTGTGATAACATGGTGCTGATAGGTGCAGACATAAGCTGTGTTTTTAGAGAAACCGTTAGCACGGATGAGGTTAGAAACCCATTTAGTGGTATACAGTTGAAGAGTGGAGAGTATTCAAGACTAGCAATGCTAAGAGGAATACATTAAAAAGACTGAACCGGTACGGCTGGTTTGGAAACGCTGCCCCTGTCTAAAAAGAACATGGAACATGACTGAGGTTCACAAAACTACATCTGAACAAACCCCTTCTGGAACTTCTGGAACGAAGTCCTGCACAGCTGTAGGAGTTGGTAAAAACCAGCGCCATATTGTTAGAGGTCAAACACGGCAACAAAACACAAAAAACAATGAAACCAACATCGACCACGGTGGTGGACGGTTGGTGATTTGGAGCCAGCATCTAAAACATGAAGAGCACTGCATCGCAGTACCGTAGACACAAGCGTGAGGACGTCTGTCCAACAGCTAAAATGGATCAAATTCTGTTTTTCAACGCGGCAGTGATGCCAAACAGCTGAAAATCTGCTTCAGAATTGGTAGATGAAATAAGAATAACAGTCCAGCATCCTTCCAAAAGAACATGAGGCGTTCGGTGCAGTTTCTCTATCGCCGCTACAGGTTGATCTACCAGCTTCAGAATCGGGGGGGGTACTTAGTGTTGCCCACGTGAGTTTTTCTTCTTTTCAAATAAATGTCAGGCTCAAGAATGAAGTTGCTGCTGTTCATCTTAGACTGTTTTACCTGTATTGTTTAATATCATTCAGATGCTTATTAAGAAGGATTAACAGAGTTTCAGAAACCTCATGAATCCGTGGCGGTCTCAGAAGCACGTGTTTGTGGATAAAGTTTGTTTGCGTGTCGTCTCGTGTGTCCGCAGGGCTTCACAGCTCATACGGCAGTCACGGGGCCCAAATCGATCCGGAGCTCAGAGCTGCCTTGTCTCCAGACTGCCACATGACGCCTGTTTTTGATGGAAGCTCCTTCCAAAGCCCCCTGTACCACAGCCCCACCCACGACCCCCAGGGCTCCCTCTACAGGGCAAACCCAGGTACTGCACATCCACATTTGTACAGCAGAAATACATCTGCCGGTTGTCTGCAGGGCATGTGGCGAGTATTTGTCAGCGGGTTTTCCAGGTCTAAGAACCGTAGTTGTGTAAGAAAACCAACAAAAAATTCAAAAAGGTTTCAGTGATTGCAGCAGCAGTGCTAATGGTGGTAATAAAATAAAATGACTCGGTAGATTCTTCCTCATGGGTTTAACTGATTTACTACCATCAAAGAATTCCTCAGAGCCCATTTCCCACAGCAGATTCCCCCTCCGGATCCCCGTCCTCGGGCGGAGAAGCCGAGCTCAGCTTTGTACTTGGTTGGAAGATTATTTTTCTAAAAACTGCGGTGGAAATCGCGGTTTATGGACACGGGAAGCGTTATCGTGGCTCCCCGAGGTCAGCTCTTAACGAGGGTGAAGCCTTTCATGTTCGTTGGCTTCTCAACGGAGGTTAAGGTTTCCGAGCTCAGCGGCGGCTGATGGTGGAACGTCTACAACGCCGTTTTAATGTTGTTTGCCGATGAATCAGACGGGTTTTGCCCGTGAGACATTTTTGCTGCTTTAACATGCATTTAATTTCTCTCTCCGTCTCGTGTAGATGGGTGTAAAACATGTCCAGAACCACTACTGTGATCCCCTCCAAGAAACACAAACTAGATGAAATGTTTTCTGACTCGTGCTGTGTCCACAGGTATGGGGACCCTCCCTCGGACCACAAGCCATTGCGGCACGCTGCCGTACCAAAGAAGCAGCTACGGGCTGAACTCTGCAGCCGTGTACGTGGACCCCGCCAGGGTGTCCGGCGAACCCATCTACTCCCACAGACACTCTGGACTGGCGGAGCGGGTCCTAACCCGTACCCCGTCCATCGAGAGCATCCACAAAGACCCCAGGTACACATGATCCACATGGTCTGCCTCACCCGCTCACAGGCACAGTTCCTCCATTTTCATGGGCTCATCATCACTAAACAGCGGCGAGCCTTTTCCACCGGACGCCACACAAGCCCGCACCATAACACTCCCTCCGCTGTGTTTAACACGCGGCGGCAGGTTTTGGATCTTAAACATAGATGTCCACCGGCGGCTCTGCAGCTCCGTCGCAGGTCCTGGATCCGTCATGGCCTGGAAGTGGCGGGTTTCCTTCATCGAGACTTCTGTCATCATCTTGTGAAGTTTTGTGCCATTTCTGATGTAGATTTATGTTAAACTCGGGCGAACACGCCGAAGCCCACGCCGGTGTCTCCTCATACCACGCAGCAACCCGGCTCTGTAACTCATGTAGACGGAGCCGAGCTCCACCCCTCCACCCCCTCCACCCCCAGGGAAAACCGCCCCAGACACCATAGCCTCATAGCTTGGTTTTAATTGATTTGAAGCACTTTGGTTGTTTTAAATGCACTATAGAAATAAAGATCGAAAGCTCCGGGGATCACTGGGACGAAGGAGGTTTTTCCTAATGGAGGTTGGGCATCTGGGCAGGATGTCCTGTGGTAGACCTGGGACACTGGCCTGGGAACGCTTCGTTATCCTCCTGTAGGAGCTAGAGGCGGCGGTTGGGGAGAAGGAGGTCTGGGCCTTTTCTGATGTACTTTACTGAACCTTTTTCCTGGTCCTTTAACTTATTTTCAAATGTCCAAATACTTGTGACACCCTGGAAAAGGAGGTTCTTCGCTCAGCGCGGCTGTATTTCCTAAATGGTCAAAGGATGACCGTCTACGGACGTGTAAAAAGGCAAGACTGTAAAAACTGGACCTGACTGTAGACGTTGAAGCTTTCTTCACCGTTTCTCCTCAGGGAGTTTGCGTGGCGCGACCCCGAGTTGCCGGAGGTCATCCACATGCTGCAGCACCACTTCCCCTCCGTCCAGGCCAACGCCGCCGCCTACCTGCAGCACCTGTGCTACGGAGACAACCGGGTCAAGGTGGAGGTAAGGTGATGGACACGCTGGCAGCTGTCTGGCTAAAAATAACCAGGCGAACTCAGTCGTGACTCCGTGGTCAGCTGCCAAACACCCGGTTGAAATGTGTTTGTGTCACGTTTGACAACAGCAAATATGCTTCTGTGAAACCGCAGAAAATAGACTTGATGTCATTTCCTGCTCTTTAGATCGTTGCTTCTGTCTGTGTTTGGGACCGTTTCTGAGATGCAGGCCGCCAGACTCTGAGCCAAAGCGCCATCTGCTCCAACGAAACTTTAATCGACATCGGTGCCAAATGTGTTTCGTTGCTTCATCGCGCTCCGGCGCCACACGCGCTGCACGCGCCGCACGCGCTGCACGCGCCGCACGCGCCGCACGCGCCGCACGCGCCGCACGCGCCGCACGCGCCGCACGCGCCGCACGCGCCGCACGCGCCGCACGCGCCGCACGCGCTGCACGCGCTCTTTGTTCAACTAACGAGAACCCAACGGTGCGGCTTCACGCGAGAGCCAGCTTTGTGACGTCCGCTTTGCTTGGTAGCGAGCGTTGGAGCGAACACCCGCCTGCCCGTTCAGCCGGAAACGACGGCGTTAGAGGGGAGAACCAGAGGAGAGGCTTCCGCTGTCCTGCGTCTGCATGATGGAAATCATTTAAACGTAGAGTCGGGGAGCCGTTTTCATCTTCGGCTGCTGTTTAACTTGATGTTATTTGGTGCACAGAACTGTAATAATTTGGCGTTTTGAGGTTTGTCACGCCTCTAATCCGTTTTTTAATAAACATCTGTCTGGTGATGTCACTCACAACGGTGTAAAAGGACTAAAGAATTATAGATATTAATTAAAAAAATCCCGTTTATGATTATTTAAAATAGATGGGTCTACTGCGCCTATCAGTTAATTAAAACACGTAATGACGTCATTGTTGAATAATTCTTTATAAGTCAGGCAGGTAGGCGGAGTCACCGATTCTGTCCATTACGGGATCCGGTTTGGTGACCTCAGAACTGGGTCTTTTTGCTGATGATGTGGTTCTGTTGGCTTCATCAGCCAGGACCTTCACCTCTTCCTGGAGCGGTTCACAGCCGAATGGAATGACTATCAGCACCTGATCCGGTCTGATTCCAGTCTGAGACAATGTCCTCAGCTGGAAAAGGCTGGAGTGCCCTCTCCGGGTCGGGAATCAGATCCTGCCCCAAGTGGAGGAGTTCCAGTATCTCCGGGTCTTCACGAGTGAGCGAAGGATGGAGCAGAGATCGATATAAGATGAGTTTCCTCCGCAGGGTGTCCGGGCTCTCCCTTAAAGACGAGGTGAGAAACTCGGAGGAGGCTGCTGCTTCTCTGCATCGAGAGGAACCAGCTGAGGTGGCTTAGGCATCTGGTTAGGACGCCTCCTGTATGCCTCCCTGATGAGGTTTTCCAGGAATGTCCCACTAGGAGGAGATCCTGGGAAAGACCCAGGACACTCTGGAGGGACTCTGTCTTTCAGCTGGCCTGGGAACAGCTCTGGATCCCCCAGAACCTGACTTCAGATAAGCGGAGGAACATGGATGGAATGTGTAGATTGACGATGAATTAAACGTATAAAAAATAAAATGAGTTTAGAATTTTTTCAAGTATAGTAGAGCAGTAAGTGGTTGTAGGGTTAGTTAGGTTAAGTGTGTCGGGGTCTTGGTCACCAGTGAGGGAAGAACAGATATCCGTACTGGACTGTTGTGGTGACGGGACAGAAGAAGGTTTCGGTGGACTGTCCTCTTCAGGTTCAGGATGAGGCGGTGACTCGCCTTTGGTCCTGTAAAACCACACAACCAGATCTGGACTTGTGTAGCCTGGAGAGCCATCAAACTTCTTTTGCTCTTTGATATGAAGAACTAGTTTGGTTCTTCTGGAATCAACTTTTAAGTAGGTGGTACCAGCGGGTTGGTGTCCTGCATTCTTCTCGGTTGTTTTGAATCGAGGTTCTTGGACATTCTTGTCTGTCTCTTAAATTGCGAGGGCGCTCCGTGGTGTGATGCAGAGTAACAGCTCCTCCGTCTACAGGTGTGTCACCTGGGAGGGATCCAGCACCTGGTGGACTTGCTGGATCACAAGGTGCCTGAGGTCCAGAAGAGTGCCTGCGGGGCCCTGAGGAACCTGGTGTACGGCAAGGCCACCGACAACAACAAGGTGGCGCTGAGGAACTGTGGCGGCGTTCCAGCTCTGCTGCGGCTCCTCAGGAAAACCACCGACAACGAAGTCCGTGAGCTGGTCACTGGTACGTCTGGTTGTAGCTGCAGTCGGCGGGTCATTTAAACAAGTCCCCATGAGGTCAACGTGATGTTTACCAAGCTGTGTGAGACGGGTCCCCCCATCCGCCCCCATAAATGTGTGTATTTTATTGGTATTTTGGAGCTGCATTCATTGAAACCAATCAGAAATGTCCAGGACTCCTCTTTTCCATCCAGTGAAACGTTTTGCCAAATTTAAATCCCCCTAAACTGGTGATGGGCGGGGCCTGCTTAGGCCAACTTTTTAGCAGTTTAACTGTCCACAAGTGGCCTGCAAAGACATAAAATAGTTTATGTGAAGGAGATTAGTTACATTAGACAAAAAAGACAATATTTTTAGTGTGATTACATAACACAAATGATCTCATCAATGTGGGTCTTTTTATAAGCAAAACCTCAAACAGTTTTTCCACTAAGCCATTATTAATGTGGACAATACTAAGTTCCCCTAGAGTCAATAGCTTGGTTTTATGCATTGTATTGTATTTTTTGATTTAATGGCTTGTGCACTCCTGAAAAGACTAGCAGCCGCCTTGAATGTTTTTTTTTACTTGTGTTAAACTTTCACAGTAGATCGTTGAACTCCAAATTGTTTGAAAATGAGTTTTAAAACCCCGTCCACTGTGTGGTGCAGTTATAATTGCTTCTCTAAAAGACTGTCACTGATGTCTTTCCCTTTTGGTATTGTGTTAACACACTACATTTCCAGAACAGCCAACTACTAAAACATCTGCTTTTCTAAAGGTTTGCACGGCTGCTAGTGATGACCAGGACTGGGCTGAAACGTACACATCTAAATCTTATGGGTGCAGTAGGAGGGTACTTAGGATTTCCCACCTTATTTTATTTTTGGTTTCATTGTTGTTAAGTAAAGACTTGATGAAAAGGTTGTTAACATAGGTTTTATTTGCCCAACACTAAGACCCCCTATCATCAGATAATTATTTTTTAATCGTGTTCTTAAACAAACATTAATATTTGGTTAAAGAGGGAGCATAAATTTGAGTCTACACGTGTGCAGATCACGTTTTAGTTTGAATGACATTATTCACAAAGAAAATGCCTACACGTGTCCTGAATGTTTACCGGTTTCAGGCGGTCACCAACCAGCCCACCACATTTAACTATGTAACCATATAAAGATGTGAAGCTTGGTCAAATTAGTTACCCTTCATTGTAAGTGGAGGTCCACATGGACGCAAATCAATTTCTATTCACGCTAAAAACCCCCTGATGAGCGTGGGTGTTTGCCTGCTGCCAGCGCGTCGGTCAGCCGGCCGAGTGTCGGTCTGTCTGTCTGACTGCCTGACCGGCATTTAGTGTATTAATCTCTGAATCGGCTGTTCTGTGGGAGGCGGCGGCGGCGGAGGCTTAAACACTCGCCGTGCGTGTTGACAGAGCAGATCTCAGCACAGTCGTTGGGACAGATGCTCAGATAATGTGCTTTGGAAGCAGCTTGGAGCTGCCAGCTCTGCGGCCATGCTTCACATACTGATGAAGATCTGAAAGTATGAAGCTGCCAGACTCTGGGAGAAACCAGACCTGTTAAGTGTATTGAGCTTTACTGGTGGAAGTAAAGAAGAAGACTTTATTCTTTCACTCTCACAGCATCGCTTGCTTTTAGCTCCAGTCTCCTTTAGGCTCCTCCCTCCTCAGTTTCTTCTCTAATTGGTCACTTGATTGATCATAAATGTCAGTGTTCAGGGCATAGATTGTAGAAAAATAAAAATTAATGGCATTTTCAGGAACCAGCCTCTAGTGGTCATTCAAGAAACTGCAGGCTTTGACGCTCCCCAACTCCTCGCATCAGTGGTCAGCGCTGACTGCAGCCAGTCACATTGGTACCACGAATGAGCTCTGTGGACGAGAATGCAGCAAAAACTTGGATGGATCAGAAATGAAAAACGGCTACAGCCGTGAATAAGAGTTTATTTAGGTGTCCTGTAATGTGTCGCCACAACTCGAGTCCTGAGCATCAACAGCACCGTTCTGCTGCTCTGTTGTGACAGCCAGTGGTTGTTGGTCATGTCCCACACCTTCATTTGGTGTTTTATCCCATTGTCCCACCACCAGGTGTCCTGTGGAACCTGTCCTCGTGCGATGCGGCCAAGATGACCATCATCCGGGACGCTCTGACCACGCTGACCAACACAGTCATCATCCCCCACTCGGGGTGGAGCGTTTCTCACCGCGACGAGCACAAAGTCAAGTTCCAGTCGTCCCTGCTGCTGCGCAACACCACCGGCTGTCTGAGGTGAGACATGAAACGGTTAACCTGCTGAGTTACCTGCAGCGAGGATTTTAAAGCCACGGTTGACTTTTGAATTTATTTATTGCCTGTGGTGCTTAGAATTTAACTTTATTGATTTTGTGAAACCACAGCTCGTAATCATGGTTTTGGCCATCAAGAACTGGCTCTGTGACAAAGGTTTTATGCAGCAGTGAAATCTTGAAGACAATCAGGTTTATCCAGGTTTAAGTGTAATTTTCTGTAAAAAAAATAAATAAATAAAAGGTAGCTCTGCTGGTGTGTTTGGATCATTTCCTGTCACATGACCCAGTGTCAGCGGAGCTTTAGCTCTGAGACGGATGTCCTCACATTCCTCTGTAGGGAGGAGATCCTGGTCCACTCATGTCCAGACGTCCCTCATCTCTCCACCACGGTGCTTGACAGTGGGTTTGAGGCGTTTCTGTTGAAATGCTGCGTTTGGTTTTCTCCTAACGTGGTTCAGGACATTAAGGACAATCATCTCCACTTTGGTTCCATCTGTCTGTCGGACACTGTCGCAGATGTCTGCTGGTTTGTTCAGATGCAGTTTTGCGAAACTCAGTCGTGCTCCCGTGTTCTGTTTCGACGTCGGCTTTTTTCCTGGCAGCTCAAACTGTACACGTTCAGTTTTCTGTGCTTTACTAACTAACTCTGATATACTCGTACGAAGCCAAAATAGCCCAAGAGCTCCTTCTCAGAGGCTTCACGCTTCAGCACGTGAATGTCAGAGGTCAGTATAGCACAGTCTGATGGTTGGGGGTAAATGTGCTGACATGTCCACTCCGGGGAAGATTGAGAACATGTTTGAATATTCTCCTCTTTTTCACTGTAGAAAACTGAACTCGTAATTGTTAAAGACATCAAGTTTTTATTTATTAAAAAGACTGCAGAAACAATAGCTTCTCTAAAACCAGTGCTGATGTCTTTTGTTCTTGGCATTGTGTTATCACACCCCTGAATGCTCCCTAGTACACTTTTTCAGAGGTGTGCACACCTGCAGGTGCACACCTGAGGACTATCAGCGCCTGGCTGCAGCTTACCGTTTTAAATCCTCGTGGAAGATTAACCGGGTCCTTAGTACCACTTTATTTCTTTTTCCCTTCATTTATGTTAAATAAATAACGGTACACTGAAAACACATTTATATTGTTGAGCTTTTATTGGCTACGACAAAGCCCGGCTGTGATCAGATGATTTATATGATTTATTTATTTATTTTTTTGTTTACACAAACAACTCGGGATTAAAAGATATGTCACAGTGTTTTGCACCTTTTTTTTATGTGTAAAAGCAAATTAATCCTTTTTAGATTGATAAAACTTGAAATTTGAGCAGGGAGCTGCTGGGGTTGCAAGCATGCATCAGTTCGATCCAGAGCTGCATGTAAATGAAACGCTGGAAAGCCTCCAGCGTTTCCCTTCAGTCACACTGACACGAAGCTGCAGATTGATGGTATAGAAGTGCATTGTGGGAGAGCTGTGCGGCTCCTCAAGCGGCTCCTATTGGAGGATCAGCAGCATGCTTTACTGTATCCGGGCAGGTTTGAAGCCCCCTTGTGGGGGAATCCGCACACTGCAACTCGGTCTGAACGGACGTGTGTGTGTGTTTGTGTGCCAGGAACCTGAGCTCAGCGGGGGAGGAGGCAAGGAGCCAGCTGCGCTGCTGTGAAGGCCTGGTGGACTCGCTGCTGCACGTCCTCAAAGCCTGCGTCAACACCTCCGACTATGACAGCAAGGTGGAGCAACAACGCACACAAACACCAAAACCTTTCACTTCCAGCAATCATACCAATAGTACCTGCATTCAGACGGTCACATGCAGGGTTTGCAAACAGGAATCAGATTCCAGGTCTCATCAAACGCCAAGCGTTTTCCAATTTCCAGATCTGGACTGTTTTCTGGCCGTGTCGTGAGATGATGCGTCTTTCCAGCTGAGTGACTTTAATGCACATTTGACAGTCAGACTTGGCTGTTTCTGCTTCAGATTGTGGAGAACAGCGTCTGCACCTTGAGGAACCTCTCGTATCGGCTGGAGGTGGAGATGCCCTCTTCCCGTCTCCTGGGCAACCAGGAGCTGGATGCCCTGCTGGGCTTCTCCTCGCCGGGCAAGGAGCTAGACTACCTCTGCTGGGGCAAGAGGAAGCGTGGCAGGAAGAGGGGTGGCTGGCCCGAAGGCAAGGTGAGGACACATGGGGAGGTTTCAGTCGTTTGAGCAACAATTACTTCTCTAGGACAGTCGCTGATATCTTTCCTCTTTGGTGAATTTGTGTTAAAATGTGAAACAGATGTCGAAATGACTTTAAAAATAAAAACAAACAACAGGAGGAGCTGTGAACAGAATATGATGGAAAAGGCAACCTAATCCAACCTAAATAAATAACTTGTGCACACAAATTTCTACTGTATATGCACATAATGAACAAATTATTTCATTAATGATAAACACAAAGTTGTGCAAGTGTGATGCAAAACGAGGAAACGTGCTGCTGAAACGGAGTCGCAGCGACGGCGGTCAGAACGACGGGTTCAACAACGTGACACCGTGAAGGGAACTGTGAGCTGAGATGGTTGAACGTCTGGCTCATAACTGACGTGCGTTTGCTGCAGTGGGATGGCGTCGGCCCGGTCCCAGGTTTCTCCCAGACTCCGCGAGGAGCAGAGCTGCTGTGGCACCCGATGGTGGTGAAGCCGTACCTCAACCTGCTGGCCGAAAGCTCCAACCCAGCCACGCTGGAGGGCGCTGCCGGCTCGCTGCAGAACCTGTCCGCCGGGAACTGGAAGGTGGGAATGCTGCGCGGAGGCTCTCTGTCACCCCGGCAACACAGCAATATTCAATTTAACCTAGTAACTGAATCCACCCTGAGCTTGGACTCATATTCATGACTGATTGAAATCATTCTGAATAAAAGATGTTTGTTTTCTCAAACACAAAATGTTCTGGTGGAAACTTAAAAAAATACGCTCCGTGTGGCAGAAATGTATTTGTGCTTTCCATCAGTCATTACATTCATTCCCTTTTTATAAATTTTACTCTTCTGTAACATTTGAAGTTATTAGTAAGTTTCTAAAGTCGCAGTGTTTGTGTGCAGTTCTCGGCCTACATCCGAGCGGCGGTGCGTAAGGAGAAAGGTCTGCCCATCCTGGTGGAGCTGCTGAGGATGGACAACGACCGGGTCGTCTGCTCCGTTGCCACCGCCCTCCGAAACATGGCGCTGGACGGCCGCAACAAGGAGCTGATAGGTACACACATGCACTCATGCACACGCATGCACTCACACACACACACACACACATGCACTCACACGCACACACACACATGCACTCACACGCACACGCACACATGCACTCACACACACACACACACACACGCACACACACACACACGCACTCACACACACACACGCACTCGCACACATGCACTCACACGCACTCGCACACGCACACACACACGCACTCGCACACGCACACACACACACACACACACACACACACACGCACTCACACACACACACACGCACTCACACACACACACACGCACTCACACACACACACACACACACACACACACACACACACACCAGATTGATCCCAGTTGGATCAGATGAGAAACTGTGAAAAGACCATTTTCACATTTCAGGCTGAAAACAGGAACAGCTTGTTCTGCAGAAGCCTTTTTTTGTCCACACACCACAGAGTAGGTATGGAAAACCATAGCTGTCAAAAAACCCATCATATATATAAATGACCAAGTACTTGCAGAAAATAAGTACATTTAAGTAGAAATCTTAATAAAAATACACAAAAGCTTCATAAACACATTGCAATGATAAATAAGTGGATAAATAAATCAAAATAAAAAATACATTTATTTATGTATTCAGTGACAGATTTAGAAATGAATACATTTAGGAATACATAAATTAAATTAATTATTCAGTGACAGATTTTGGAATGAATAAATACGAATACAGAAGTCATGAATAAATGAATAAATGTGTAAATATATGTACTGATTTATATTTTTGTTTATTTTAAAGGGACAACACACAAGTGTGCCGGCATTTACAGAAGAGTTTGTTTTAATCTGTAGCCTTTTAGCAGTTTATAGTTGAGAAAATGTGACAGTTCGATACCGTCTTGTCTGAGACTACTAGAAATACTAGAAATAATCTGTCTTTTTAGTTTCTTCTTAAAAGTTGCATAGCTTTGAAGACATGAGGACAATCGTCCAACAGTTAGAGAACGAGGAACTCTGCAGAAAACCTGCAGGTGTCGTCAATGAGGGTTTGAAGTCTGAAACCTGCAAAAAATGAATAAATGTTGAAGAACATTAATAGATGTGTGAAAAAAATAGAAGTATTTTACTGTGGCGATTTTAGAAGTATGTTATTTGTGATCAGACTCGTTGTCTTTCGCCCTCTTTTGGTAAAAATATAACGTAAGATTTATTGCGTTTGCAGATGTGAATAATGCACCAGCTGCTGATTGTGAATGGTTAACAAATCATTACACAACAGTGATTGTAGATGTACTCATGAAGTGATAGTTTCAAAAATGACACAGTTGCTAGAAATTGGATTTACTCTTAAAGTGTTTAGAAACCCAAAGTTTTACAAAGCTCAGGTATTCCAGAAGTACTCAGAAACGACAGTCTGAACAGGAATGCTTCAGTTTCAGCAACAGTGACACTTGAAACACGGTGATGAAGGACTGAAGGACTGCATCTGTCCCCGCAGGAAAATACGCCATGCGGGATCTGGTGAACCGGCTGCCTGGAGGCAGTCCCTGCTTGCTGTCCGACGACACGGTGGCGTCGGTCTGCTGCACGCTGCACGAGGTCACCAGCCGCAACATGGAGAACGCCAAAGCTCTAGCCGACAGCGGAGGCATCGAGAAGCTGGTGGACATCAGCAAAGGTCGAGGGAAGGGGTAAGACACAGATTTGTCTTAGTCTGACTCGACGCCCGAGGCTTCCTGCCAGGCTGTGCGGCGTTACGAGACGTGTCGTGTGTTGCAGATACTCAATGAAAGTTGTGAAGGCGGCAGCTCAGGTGCTGAACACGCTGTGGCAATACAGAGAGCTGAGGAGCCTTTACAAACAGGTCAGTATAAGTTTAACTCCCCGTTTGCAGAAGTGACAATACATGCAGTTCCTCTAGCAACCACTAGAGGCTGAGTCCTAAAGTGAGTCAACTCCAATTGGAAAAACAAGACGTTTGATGTAAAACAACACAGATGATTAAATTGAGCATGAAAAAACCCACAGAGACTGGACCACAGACTCCCGTGTTAAACCTCTTAAAACTACATTCAGTTACACAGCAGCAGTGCTCTGACCTTCTTGTTTTAGTCTTTAGCTGATACTTCTGGGGTATTTAGTTGCGTGATATCTACACACGTCTCACGAGTTGTAAAATGACTGGACGAACCCTTTGTGACGTCACCTGCAGGACTTCTGAAGAGAAATGTGATAACTAACCATCCGGTAGGTAAATCCCTGCCAGGCCCATCTCCGGTCTCCAGGTCAGTGCAGACCGTCGACGGACAGGCGACTGCTCGGATGGAGACTTGGAAGTGGACCAGAACTCTGCCTGTGACTGATCACGAGCACCAACATAAGTTCAGACCGTTTGGATGTCGCTGTGGCAGCAACATTGAAAACAATCGATGTGTGGACAGATTTAAACTAATTTTCCTCCCGAGAGCTGATATGGATTCTGGTTGCCAGAGGTCTTTGTACCTTGACACTATTACTACTGTTCATGTTTATAAACTTATAAGAACAGCAACAAATATTCATAGAAGCATTTAATTTGAGCTAGAATGAATATGTAATGACGGTGTTATAAATGTAGGAAAACCTTTTTGTTTAGTTTTGATCAGTACCATAATTCTGATTTACGGTCTTTGAAACTGAAATTGTTTTGACTGGATTGGTTGTACTCCTGTAACTTATGGAGTATTTATGTCAAATTACCTAAAAAATACTAAATGCACTTTAATGTGAAAGGTTTTTCTCGTGGCTTCTGTATTGTCTCATGTATCTGTAAACTGAACTGGATCCATCCTGTCCACATGCGAGCAGGACGGATGGAACTATACCCACTTTGTCACGCCCGTGTCCACTCTGGAGCGAGACCGCTACCGTTCTCAGCCAACCCTGCCCACCAGCCCGCTGCGGATGTCGCCCGTCATCCAGTCAGGTGTGAGCTTTGTCCTCGGAAGTCCAAGTTAGGCTTGTACACCTCTGAAACCTGGATTGTTTCTGCTAAATGTTTTCTGTTTGTTTAAATCCCCAGGTGGCAGCGCGACGTCCTCACCTGCGATGCTCGGGATCAGAAGACACAGCTCCAACTATCAGAGAGCGCAGTCAACTATGCAACTTGACTCGTATTATGGAGACAGTTTACACAAACGGCAGTACACAGGTTCGGATTGTGGCGTCCCTCAGGGATCTATACTTGAGCCCCTGATGATTCAAAACCGACTCACAGCATTTTCACCTGTGTTGACTTTCCCTCATCAGGGTCAGAGAGGAAAACCCCATACTTCATTGGGACTTACTCCTCCCAGTCAGGTGATGATTTGAGAAGATTACAGGTAAGAGAAATGAACAGATGTACATGTTTTTGTCCAAGGACTGCTCCCATACCTTCAAATGTAAAAATATGTTGTAGGTTTACATAATTTCTCTTGAAAACTACATATTTGGTGGTTGTGGACACTAAAATTTAAACTCCATAACAAATAAAATGAATAAAAAAAAAAAAAGAAAAGGTAACCTATAACCAATAATACATGTAAAATCCTTCAGTTAAAAATGTGCAAAATTGAGGCTTTAAAAGCTACTAACTCCATCCTTAGTGGAAGTAAGTTCTTTAATGTGTTGTGCATAATTAACCTTAAAAAGTGCGACTTTGGTGAAAGTGTAAAACTTTGATGTTGAAAATTCTAACATGACAGAATACTTTTATTAGAGGTGATAGTTGGCACATAATATCCTCCTTTGTTACACCTCAGAGTATTTGTGTTAGTACTGTTTTGTCTGTAATAACAGATCCTGGTATTCAAACTTCAGTTACCCCGGACATTGTTTTTATTTAGTTTTTTTCTATATAAACTACCTGAAGCAGGTGAGAAATCAAGATCTTCTGGTTTATGTCTTTGGAGCTGAAAACTAGATGTCGGAGTTCTGCTCCCTGTGCAACTAACACTCGACTGCCATTGGCCATCTATGTTTGAGGGGCGGGGCTTACTGATGTATTTCCATTTTTGACATCAGTTTGTTTAAATCTTTTAACCCCTTGCTTTAAAAACTACACTTCCTGTTCACCGTAAATCCCCTCATGCTGCTCGAAAGATTCCTTTAATTTGTTGAATAAGTGGCACCAGGCGTCCAACCATCTGATGGAGCGAAACACCAACAACTCATAAGACTTGCACAACCATGCGTTACAGTCTGTGTCCCTGCTGAAAAGTGACATTTGTCTATATTTTGGTTTATGTTTTGTAGTTTGTATGTACAGTTGGTGTACTTGAATGTCTATTACTGCTCATGTGCTTGAGTCCCACATGTCGAGGGTCCATCCGTCTCACGTTATCGCTCCTCTGCAGCACCCAGAGCCATTCTACGACGAACCCGACAGGAAGAACTACAACAGCTACAGAATGTACCTGTCGTCCCCACAAGGCTACGGCGAGGAGCACTACGAGGAGGAACCGGTCCACCTGACGCCATCCTCGCCCGACGGCTACGCCACCCAATCTCTGCGATTCAAGGCCAACACCAACTACGTAGACTTCTACTCCACCACGAGGAGGCCTTCAAACAGGGCAAACAAGTTCACCGGCTCCCCCGACTCCTGGGTGTAGACGCAAAACAATGTTGTGTGTTGAACCTCGCTGTGTGTTTCTGTGTACGTCTGTGTGCGTGGTGTGCGTTTGCTGTGAGAGGCGTGGATGCACGCCAGTGCACCTGCGCCGACTGGCCAGGCCTCGGTTGGCTCCGTTGACCGTCGGAGTGCACTACCGTACAGAAACGTGTGAATCTGAATACCAGACATCAGATGACAAACTGTTTTTTTTGTTTGACGGCAGGACCTCCCACAGGATTCTTCTTGCATTCATCGATGGCGTCATTCAGCACATCTGAAGGGAAATCCAAAAAAAGTGTGAAACCTTGTTGGACTGACCAGACGCCGGCAGAAGTCGCCTCTGCTCAGTCCAAAGATGGTGGCGATGAGCTGAAAGCGTTAGTAAGTGGTAACTTTAGACTAAAAACTGTAGATGAAGCATGAAGTCGCGTGACCCTTTGGTTTTCATACCCGTTTCACCCACTGTCAATCAAAGTTAGCGTTGGCTGCCAGCTCCCTCAGCGGATCAGAAACATCTGCGGAGCAGTAGATGTTTAACACGTTCTCAAATGTTCTCAAAGAACGACATTCGTGTTTAGTTGATGCCGAGTTAATACGAACGATGAGCGTGTAGCCTGACGATTACGGCTGAGGAGGCGATAATGGCTCGCCATCGTCTGAGCCAACCGTCAATCATTTAGAAGTAAATTAACTACCTAATATAAATGTTCATGGTACAAAAATGTTGGTGAATAACAATTGTAGCTCCGCATGAGCCTGAACCTGGAAGTTAGGTGGTGGGTGGTAACTGTTTAACGTGGGCGTGCTCCAACCAGCTGTCGGACCTCTTCGCTCCACCCGTTTGCACATGTTTTTGGATTCTTTTAGGAGAAACTGGAGCTGGTTGTGCCAGTCGGTTTGTACTTGCGCTATTGTCCATCTTTATAATTTATATCTGTCAAAGCAACGCAAAGGAACTTTTGCCCTTTTGAGCCCTTAAGGTCTCCCTGTTGATATTGTAATATACTTGTATGGATCATGTTGTGCACGGAGCCCCAGATGACATGAGTTTAATGAAATCCACGCTGTTTATTTCACAACTGCAAGAACTTTCCATATGGCAAGCAACGAGGGACACAAAGCTGTGATGTTGCAGGTCTAGAAATAAGTTTGTCATTGTTACCTTTACTTACTGAAACATTTTTTTTGTGCAGTGTCCATGTGTCTCCATGTTGTGGACTGGACAAGGCGGAGTCACGTGAGTCCAAACGCGGTGCTGGTGGTGGTGTTTTTAGGGCAGGAAGTGAACATGCACACAGTTGGAGTGGTAACACCAAAATAACCTACATGAGCAAGATGACGTTGGTCATTGTCCATGACAACTGCTCCAAATACTTATATAGGTACAAAAATAAAATATTGTATGTTAAGGTAGACTTAGCCAAAGGATGCTTTAAAATAAGAAACGGCTGTAACTTGCCGTTCACTGAAATGCTTCTTCACATCAGTTACATTTTGCAGTAAAACCATAATTATCATCCACCATCCTGAATGCAAGCTGAGGATCCTGTAAAGAGAACTTACCTGGGTTAGGACAGTTTTAAAATAAAAAAGATAAAAGAAATGACCCATGTTTGGAGACGAGTGTCCTCGCGCTCTCGAACCTTTAAAGACTCAGACCTCGGGTTACAACTGTAACTCTCTGCTTTCTGTAACGTTGGCCAAAAGTGCAGTATATCAAAGTACGTGAAATATGTGGAAAAACTAACACGTGAATCTATTTGTACAGATACGAAGGTTCAGCTGTCCTGTAATATTGTTGTATTCAATATGTAGAACTTTATATGTGATTGTGTGAAGATTTTTCTATTATTTGATTGTTTTTATCATTTTAATTGTGACTTGACCAAAATACACCATCGGTCTGTTCTGTCCAAAACTGATGATGATGTGCAATGTTACAGAGGGAAAATATATGTATAGGAATAAAAGATTATATCATGACGAGACACATGGAACTCATTGTTGAGCTCGTTTTTTAATTCCCAACCTGTGCATACAGTCCAGACGCCCCAACATCTACACTGCAGATGATAGGGGCAGTGATGAGCAGCACCTACAACTTACTGTAGTAATCCCATAATGCCAGTTGCATCAGTCTCCATAGCTCGTCTACCACCCTGACAATCCCAACATAGAAGTTATACAATAAGCAAATTAAGACAGAAAAGTTGATGCATAAATATGCAAAAGTAAACTGTGTCTATGTAATGGTAAAAGATGATTATTTTGAAATTGTTATGGACAAAATTGGGAGTGGTTTTAATTTCAGTAAGTAAAAAATGCATAAAAAAAGTTAGGATTTTCTGTGCGTTATATAAAATGTCAGATTATTAAGGGGTTAAATCCCATTTAAGAAGTGAGTGTGTACGTAGAGAAGCTGCAGGATTAAAGATTATTAATGTGTTTTTGTGAAACGACTGCATGGTCAAGGAAACGTAGTTTTGGTCGGAGCTGCTGCAGTGTTGATTATCTTTATATTAAAACATATGAAGTTTATATAAATGCTCAACCAAAGTGACACGACTGAATACTTTAACTTCATACCTTTTTTTCTCAGATGCTGTAGTTAATCTAACAGTAGTAAACAACCTGAAAGTAGAGTTTTTAGACCCGTTGGTTATGTTGTTGAATGGAGTTTTAAAGTTTATAGCCTTTTTAACCATGTCTGTTTACAGGCTAATGGTTAGTATGTTGTGAGTCTTATTTATTAATTTATACAAGTGTAACGTAGATTGTTACACACCACTGGTTGGATGTACAGAGGTCCATGCTGCTGCGGAGCAACAGAAACCATACGAGTTAAAGGTAATACTGCTGAGTTCGTTAAGAGTTTGTATGTTGTTTTTCAGTTTGTTGTAAGTTTAAAAAGCACATGAGTAATTTTAGTTTTGTCTTAGTTTGTAGGGTGTTGAAGCAGAGCGGTGGAGCGGCTGAGGTTCCAGGAACCACGTCCATGGTGACGGAGGAGGACCACCGCTGTGGTCAGGAGACTATCACACGTAGGGGAGGGAGGTGTGTGAGTGAGGGTCAGGCCAGTCAGGAGTGCCTCCTGCCTGCCTTTGGGTGCATAGATTGACCTTGCAGTGTTTAAGGTTGTGGGGTGACCTTGAACTGGGCAGTGCCTCAGTTTGGTAGGTGGACGTTTCCCTTAACAGGCCCTGGAGGAAACAGGTAGGCTGTGCAGACTAAACCAAACAGTATGACTGGACAAAGGAACTGCCACTGGTTGTCGTAATGAGTTATAGTATCTGTGTCCTTATGTGGGTGATTGGCATAAATGCATTGTTTATTACACGTTCTTAGTTTAGGACAAATGATATTGACGGCTGTTGCAAGAATGATGAACAGAAGAAGTGTGGGTGAGTACGTAGAGGCACAGACTTTTATGTCATTTGTTGAAGAGGCTCAAACACCTGGAAAGTAGATGGTTTCAGACTGACCAGTGACGTCATGTCCAGCGCATAGATGTGCGAGAAGTTTCAGTTAAACTTTACCGATAAACTGGTTTTTGATGATTGTCTGAAAAGGTATTTCATGAAAGTATGAGAGAGTTTTTGACATTTGCTGTCAAATGTCACGTTTGAGTGAAAGTAGTGATGGCGCTGTATAACATTTGCTTTGCTCAACATGTCACCTGGGAGCTTTGATGAACGGAGCTGGAGGTGAAACGGTGGACCTTCTGGAAACAAGTACCTGAACGTCTGAGCAGATGAAGCTCCAGAGATTTATGGAATAGTATAAATGTAGGTTGCAATCACAGACAGTAGTGGCTGTAACAGTGGACGTGAGAGTGCTTTGGCTCCGCTCAGTGGCGCTTATGCAGAATCTTCTCTGGCTCCTGGTGAAATGACGTGCTGAACACAATTTGAGGATGTGTCAGTTTATTGGTGGTTTTTGTATAAAATGTGCATCCATACTGTCCCACCACTCCACAACTGTTGTAGGAACCGGCCACTGACGAACCGGAAGTGGAAGTCTGCTGCACTGCAGCCGGTCTGACCTGTGCAAGTCAAAAATGTCTTCATTTGTATGGTTGAATATTGCTGTGCACGTGTAGTTTTGGACATCTGAGAAAGACTGAATAGAGGCCAAGTCTTATGTATTTATGTTGCACTTTGATTCAGAAAGCTTATTAGGATTGAATTGAGTCCAGTTTTCAACGTTCAAGCCTTTGTTTCTGGACAGTTGTGACCTGGAAGATAGAAAATAATGTGATTCGGAAAGTTTAGGAAAAGTTGCAGCTGAATTGTAATGTGTAAACCATGGAAGGTACACTATTATAATACATGTATTGATACTGAGGTAATTGCTGTTATGTTTGTGTGTTTTTGCCCTGAAATTTTAATCGGAGAAGAACTGCTCAAGAACCAGTAAGTCCATGTGTCTACCAGGTCCGCACTGCAGGGACGTCGCAGGATGGAGCGCAATGTAAAGCTGGGCCAGAAGATTTCAACAGCAGAAAGGTGTCATCTGAGGAAATATGGAGGCAGCAGTGAAAGGACTTTGGTCTGTGTGAACAGGTGGTCCAATAGGAACAGAGTCAGTAGTTTGGTTCCCACTGACAAGCTGCTCTGTAAGATGCTGACTGTTTGCAGTGCTCACAGCAGGTCATTGTAGATTCCTTCTAGGTCAGGTGAGTAGTTCAGGTGAGTAGAGGGGCTGTCCGTGAAAGTGTAACGCTAAAGCTTCCTGGTGAGTATTAGAACAGATAATCATCTTTAGACTGGTGTTGAGCTGCTCAAGTACACATGTTAGGAACTGAACAGGGTGAAAGGGTTGCATAGTCATGTGCTGGATAGTGCAGTGGTGTTGAAGATCCAGATACAAATGAGAGTAGACAGAAGTTAAAGATAGAGAAGTTAAAGATAGAGAAGAGAAGAGAAGTTAAAGATAGAGAAGTTAAAGATAGAGAAGTTAAAGATAGAGAAGAGAAGAGAAGAGAAGTTAAAGATAGAGAAGAGAAGAGAAG